>JANRMT010062837.1:88738400-88748880 GCA_026402145.1 Polypterus bichir lapradei | reverse complement strand
TCTATCTATCTATCTATCTATCTATCTATCTATCTATCTATCTATCTTATTTCTTTTCACTGCTATGCAGATGACACACAGATATACTGTATCTTCCACTGAAGCAAAGCAGAACAAATTCTCTTAAATTGTCATTGGAATTTCCTGAAAAACACTAAAATATGGATGTCACTAAATCTACGAAGTCTAAATGACAAAAAAAAACAGAGATTGAGTGTTTTGGACTTTTTGATCCTACCTATGCTCCTTCAAGTAACCTTAGCCCTCTGACCACCTGCATTTTTTCACTTAAGAAACATAGCAAAAGTTAGACCTCTTATTATCATTCAAAAATGCTGAGAAATGAGTTCACGTTTTTGTTTTCAGTCGACTAGATTACTGTAACGCACTCCTCTCAGGACTACCCAAAAAAGACATCAATCGATTGCTACAAGTGCAGAATGCAGCTGCTAGAATCCTAACTAGGAAAAGAAAATCCAAACACATCACACCAGTTCTGACGTCACTACACTGGTTACCTGTGTCATTCTGGATTGACTTTAAAATAATGCTTATGGTTTACAAAGCCTTAAATAATCTCGCTCCATCTTACATATCGGAATGTCTAAACCTTACACTACAAATCGTAACCTTAGATCTTCAAATGAGTGTCTCCTTATAATTCCAAAAGCTAAACTTAAAAGAAGTGGTGAGGCGGCCTTCTGCTGTTATGCACCTAAAATCTGGAATAGCCTGCCAATAGGAATATGCCAGGCTAATACAGTGGAGCACTTTAAAAAACTGCTAAAAACACATTACTTTAACATGGCCTTCTGATAACTTCATTTTAATTTAATCCTGATACTCTGTATATTCAATTTATTATCATAACTGTTCATGGTGACTCTAAAATCCGTAGTGACCCCTTTTCTCTCTTCTGTTTCTTTTCCCGGTTTTCTGTGGTGGTGATCTGCGCCATCACCACCTAATCAAAGCACTGTGATGTTCCTACATTGATGGATTAAAGACCAGAAGTCCACGTGACCGTCATCATCAAGTCCTTCCATGAGAACCCTAAATACAAAGAGGACTGATGATTTATGTTAGGTAGAATGCCCAGAGGGGGCTGGATGGTCTTGTTGCCTCGGTACCCCTGCAGATTTTATTTTTTCTCTCCAGCCGTCTGGAGTTTTTTTTGTTTTTTCTGTCCTCCGTGGCCATCAGACCTTACTCTTATTCTATGATAATTAGTGTTTTCTTATTTTAATTCTTACTTTGTCTTTTATTTCTCTTTTCTTCATCATGTAAAGCACTTTGAGCTACATTATTTGTATGAAAATGTTCTATATAAGTAAATGTTGTTGTTGTTGCTGTAAACGCAAAAAATCTTGCTGCGATGTTTGATAACGCCCTCAAATTCCACCAACAGGTTAACTTCATTGTTAAAGCCCGTTTCTGTCATCTCAGTGTGTTGGCTAAAGTAAGACCTTTTCTTTCTGTAGATGCTTTTCAAAAGCTAATTCATGCTTTTGTCTCTACTTGGCTTGACTACTACAACTCACTGTACACCAGAATTAACCAGTCATGACTTGTTCATCTTCAACTAGTCCAGAACGCTGCGGCCAGGTCGTGTAACAGGCACACGAAAACAGAAGCACATCACACCAACCTCAGCTTCACTTCACTGGCTTCCAGTTCACTACAGGACTGAGTTTAAAATGTCAGTGTTTGTTTTAAAGTCTCTGAATGGTTTCGCCCCCTCTTATCTTACTCTCCCTTGCAGTCACTTTGGTCCTCTGACCTTAACTTACTGGTCGTGCCGAGATCTGGACTTAAACTCAGAGGGGGACAGTGCCTTTGCATTAGCTGCCCCTAAGCCTTGCAATAGTCTACCCTTTTAATTAGGTTAGCACCAAGTTTGGTCACATTTATTTAATATACAGTATGAAAACCTGTAGTGCTCTCCATAATGTTTGGGACAAAGACATCTTTTTCCTTGATTAACCCCGTTGCTCCACAGTTTACAATTAAAAAATCGGACAATTCCCAGGTGACTAAAGTGCACATTGCAGACTTTCTTTTAAAGGGATTTGCAGACCTTTGAGTCCCACAACACTTGTTCTACACCAGTGGTTCTCAACCTGTGGGGCAGGCCCCCCAGGAGGGCGCGAAGTAACAAAAAGTGGGGCGCAAAGATGTGAAAAAAAGAAAACAAGAATCGAAAATATGAAAAAAACAAATGAACTTAAACTACATTCTGATACTAGAACAATAAATATAGAGTTAGAATAATGTCGATAAAAGTTAAGTAGGTATAATAAAATATGCATCTACATTTCAAAAAAATGTTAGGAGGGGGCGCGATTAAAACTGTTATGAAAACTCGGGTCGCAAATACTTAAAGGTTGAGAAACGCTGTTCTACACAGTCCCCCCATTTCAGTGCACATGTTTGTGACAATTGGCGTCACAGGTGGCTGTTATTCCTCAGGTGGGCTTCATGGCTTCATAAAGATACCTTGGCTCACTTCTACTCTTTGGAGTCTGTAGTTGCCATTGTACAACATGAGGACAAGGGCTGTGCTAATGAAAGTCAAAGAAGCCATTAGGAGCCTGAAGAACAATAATAAAACCATTAGAGACATCAGTAAAACCTTAGGATGACCAAAATCAACAGTCTGGAATATCATGAAGAAGAAAGAACACACAGGTGGGCTCAGTTATCACAAAGGGACTGCCAGGCCAAGGAAGATCCCCACTACTGATGAGAGAAGAATTGTCACTATGGTAAAGAAAAAGCCCCAAACTCCTGTCTGACAGATCAGAGACAGTCTTCAGGGGGCGATGTGTGTGTGTGTGTGAAAGGCGACTATCAGCAGAAGACTTCATGAACAGAAATATTGAGGCCAGACAGAAAGATTCAAAACACTAGTTAGCCACAAAATTAGGATGGCCAGATTACAGTTTGTGAAAAAAGACTTCAAAAAGCCTGCATGATTCTGGGAAAAGGTCTTGAGGACAGACGAGACAAAGATGAACCTCATCAGAGTGATGACAAGAGCAAAGTGTGGAGATAAGAAGGAACTGCCAAAGCAGACCACCTCATCTGCTAAACATGGCAGTGGTGGTGGTGTTATGGTTTGGGCATGTATGGCTGTCACAGGTCCTGCACACTTCTCTTCATTGATGATGGAACTGCTGACGTCAGTGGCACAATAAATATTGACGTGTAGAAAAACATCTGATCTGCTCAAGTTCCAGTCAATGTCGCCAAACTCATTGGGTGATGCTTCATCCTACAGCAAGATAATGACCTCAAACGCAGTGCTGAGGCAACACAGGAGTTTATCAAAGCTAAAAAAATGGAAAAATCTTGAATGGCCAAGTCAGTCACCTGATTTCAATCCAGCTGAGCAGGCCTTCCATATACAGGATAGAAAACCTAAGGGGACAGTCCCCCAGGAGCTGAAGATGGCTGCATTACAGTCTTGGCAGAGCATCACCAGAGAAGACCCTCAACACCTGGTGATGTCTGTGAATCGCAGACTTCAAGCATTCACTGCATGTGAGGGATACACGACAAAGGACTAAAAATGACAATGGCTTTAATAGACCTGCCATTGCTGTGTGCCCTGAGATGGGGGGACAATGGAGAACAAGTGTCACGTGACCGAAATGTGTGCAGGTCCCCTTAAATGAAAGTCTGCAATGTGCACTTTAATCACATTGGAATTGTTTGACCTGAAATTTTAAACTGTGGAGCAGAGGGGGAAATCAAGAAAACAATGTGTCTTTTTCGCAAGCATGATGGAGGATACACTATCTTTTGTGTTAGCTTTTTAAACTTTTTAATAATGTAGTTTTATATTTGGGTGTATTTATCTATATATTTATTGGGTATTTATGGAAACTGCATATCCCTTTGGTCAACTTCTGTTGTTTTAAAGGTGCTCTCTAAATAAATTTGACTTGACTTGGCCTGACTTGATAACCTTGGCGGGTGGCATGGTGGCGCAGTGGGTAGGCTGCTGCCTCGCAGTTAGGAGACCCAGGTTCACTTCCTGGGTCCTCCCTGCGTGGAGTTTGCATGTTCTTCCCGTGGCTGTGTGGGTTTCCTCACACAGTCCAAAGACATGCTGGGTAGGTGCCTAAATTCTCCCTAGTGTTTGCTTGGTGTGTGTGTGTGTGCCCTGTGGTGGGCTGGCGCCCTGCCCAGGGTTTGTTTCCTGCCTTGCGCCCTATGTTGGCTGGGATTGGCTCCAGCAGACCCCTGTGACCCAGTAGTTAGGATATAGCGGGTTGGATAATGGATGGATGGATGAATGGATAACCTTGGCATTGGTCTCCACATCTCATAACTTGATAAAGAACAGAAGATGCACCGTTTGCTCAGCAGTGGTGCTGCTGGGAGCCTCATCAGAATAATGAAATGACAATGATAACCCGAAAAGCTGAAACATCCACAGACTAGAAATAACTGTACGTCAAAGGAAGTACTTGGCAAATCAAACAGCATTAAAGATAAGTTGGGCTCAAGTGGTATCTTTGAAGAGCTGAATTTCCGACTCTCAAGTCCTTACCGTTGTCATTCCCTTGTTTGATCTCTTCTGCCGTTCGATCTATTAGCACGTAAAGGGACCATACAACGCAGGTGATGGCAATCACGTGGAAGGTAACAGAGCAGATGATTTTTCTTCGTTCACTGGTCGTCATCTGTAGTTTTTCCCACTATGAATGGAACACAGTAGCTGTTAATCGAAATCCGAATCACTTAGACAATTAAACATACTAATCATTACATTTCAACTAAACAGCATCCAGTTATAAAGAATATCATGATAAAGAAATGCATATGCTGAGAATCTAATATTAGATTTATTAATCCAATGGGGAAATTCACATGCATACAGCAGCAGAAACATTAAAAACAAGGATACAGACTTACATGACCTGGAATAATACAGCCAATCAATCAACCATGTAAATAAAATAAACTTAATGAGCACATTGGATGGAAGCATTGAATTGCCCGATAGTAGTGGGCAGAGGAGACCCCCCAGAGGCACTTCTTAGCCTACCATGGAGGAACAAGCCTGTGGCTAAAAGTACTCCAAGAGAGTGCCACATAGAGGGGATTTTTCATGATGGCATCCCATTTTGCCACCATCCTCTTTTCCACAACAGCTTCCAGTGTATCCAGGGTACGTCCTGTGATGTTGCAGGCTTTCCTGCTAAGTTTGTTCAGGCATTTGGCTTCTTTTGTTTCCCCAGGAGAGCACAGCATAGAACACCACACTGGCTACTATGGACTGGTAGAACATTTCCAGCAACTTGCCACACACATCAAAAGACCAGAGTCTCCTTAGCAAGTCCATTCTGCTCTGACCCTTCTTGTCCAGTGCCACCGTGTGGTCAGACCAGTCCAGTTTGTTATTTATATGGACCCCCTGGTCCTTGTAGCTTTGCACCGCTTCCACATCCTCCTCCTGGACCAATGTCCACCACCAGCTCTTTTGTCCTGCTGATGTTGAGTTGTAGGTTGTTGTCCCTGCACCACAAGTCAGAGACCTCCACAACCTTCCTGTACTCTGGTGACTCATTTCCATTATTAATGCTGGTTATAATAGTCAAGTCAAGAAACTCCTGGAGGTCAGAAGGACCTGAAAGCCCCTTGTGAAGAGGGGTGAACAGAGAAGGAGACAGGACAGATCCCTGAGGTGCTCCAGTATTACACACCACCATTTCTGACACGTGAGCCTCTTGTTCAGGTCTTTGTGGGCGTGTCAAGATTCAATTGTTCATATGATACACAATTTGAATGTTTATTTTATTTCCCTACCAGTTGCAAGCATATTCATTTTGTATAAACTGGAAGTGTAAAAAAAGAACATCAAAAGATAGATTCATCGGGACAATATTGTCACATGTATAGAGTGTAGTGAAATTCAAACCTTCACGCACATAACACACAAGACGTCACCATGATTAACGACCTCGAAACTTCTGTCTTCCTCACCTTAAAAATCTCAGCAAATGTTATAATGAAACATGAAGAGCGATGTTGGTTGCTAAAAACTACCCAGCACCACTGATTACGTATAAAGAGAAATGCCAAATTAATGACATACCAAGGGCTCTTCAGAAAGGTTCTGCACCCTTTTTGCTGCTAATTTGTTTTGTTCGTTGAGATTTAATAACAGAGACCCTTAACCTGGTAGTTTGGTTGCTTTCAGCTGTCAGTGTGAATGTCTCGCGGTTTCTAACACAGAAGTACAGAGAAGTGTTGTGTGATCAATCTGGTGATCTGTAGGTGTTAAAGGACCTGCTTATGTGCTCTGTATGGGAGGAATCCGTTAGAACATTGGTTCTTAAACTTTTTATTTTCGCATCCCAATTATGCCTTTTTTGTGTCTTCGCAACCCACTCCCCTCTTACAGAATCGCCGTGTGGACCATCCAGGCTGGCACTGCCAGCTGAATCCGACACAGACAAGTGTGGGACACAAGTTGAAGGCACACACTGATTTTTTTTATTTTATTTTTTTACCTTGTGGGCAACGCCTTCCCCATTCCCACAAGCGCAAGACAGTCCAGCACAAGCACAGCACACAAAACAATTCTCTTCCATCTCTTTCTCTCCTCCACTCCTTTGGTTAAGCTTTGTCTTCCTCCTCCTGACTCTGGCTCTCCGAGTAGTGGCTGCTGGATCCTTTTATAAGGCACCCAGAAATGCTCCAGGTGCTTGAGTACTCATTTCCAGCAGCACTTCTGGGTGTGGCAGAAGAACTGCCCATAAGGGCTCAGTAGCTCCTGCTGTAGCACCATCTGGTGGCGCCTGCGGATCCCAACAGGGCTGCACCAAACTCCAACTCCCCTGAAGCCATGCGGGAGCACTGTTGCAACCCAGGGGGGTTGCCATTTAGCATCCCGGGGGACGTAAAACTCTCTGGCCATACTTGCTTCCCTGGACCTCCCAGCATGGAGGCGTCCTGGCCATATGCTACAGCCGCCAATCATTGTCTGGGATTTTGAGTCCTCACTGTCCAATGCGGCCAATCACAAGGCATTTCACAAACCGCTCGCGACCCTCTCGCATTCAGTACTGTTGTGATTCACGACACAAGTTCGGACATCACGTGATCCAAAATAGTTTATTAACTATTGAATAGTTTATTAATAGTTTATTAACTATTGAATAGTTTATTAATAGTTTATTAACTATTGAATAGTTTATTAATAGTTTAAGAAACACTGGCTTTAGCTGACAATATAAGACTGTGAGGAGAGGTTCAGACATGTGAGGTGCATCTGAGGGAGCTGAGAACCAAAGAAAAGTTGGAGTGCCACCCCATTTACTGCAGTTGTCTAAAACAAAGAACCAAAATGAACATGTGATGCCACAACAGAAATCAGGCATTACAGATGCCTTTCTAGACTCTGTGGCTTCTTAAAATTTTTGGCCCTCTCAAGCAGGACTTGGCTAGGGAGCTCCATCATTCAGGACTGTGCCACTCAGACCAAGACGCCATTTTCTGGGTGCCCGCCCAGAAGAGGCGTGGTTTAGTTGAGTGGGGGCGTGGCCAATGTGCCCTCACTGGGTGGCTCTTCGGAGCTACAGATCACAAAAGAGATGGTATTTCCAGTGTTGGCGCCCCCTCGTGCCACGGCTGAGTATTGCATACTTTCTCTGAGCCTAGAACAGGGGTGTCGAACTCCAGGCCTGGAGGGCCGCAGTGGCTGCAGGCTTTCATTCTCACCCTTTTCTTAATCAGTGACCAGTTTTCACTGCTAATTAACTTATTTTTCCCTTCATTTTAATAGCTCTGTTTTTAAGGATTCAGTTCCCTCAATTGATTCTTTTCTTCATTAAATGACAACCAAACAGAGATGAGACATGAAACAAGCCAACAGATGACCAGCTAAATTGGGGCTGCAAACTCCAACTAATTTCACTCCAATCACTTTCTTAATGAGAAACCGATTCTTGCTGTTAATTACACTCATTATTTAATTCCATGGCTTGTTGCTGCTCTCATTCTGCCATAGCACTGTCAAAATGTTTTGGTGACCTGAGAGATTAGCCTTACTGAGACCTTCACCTTTCTTTATTCTCAGATATTGTGTGATGGGCACATATTAATTAGTTTGTCATGTGGTGGCTTATTTTGTTTCTCATTATTATTTGGCTGCTAATTAAGGAAAAAAGAAACAACAAAGGGGACAGAGTCAAGTTAATTAAAATTAAGACAAAAGAAGTTAATTAGCAGCAAAAACTGGTCACTAATGAAGAAGATGGTTAGAATGAAAACCTGCAGCCAATGTGGCCCTCCAGGACCGGAGTTTGACACCCGTGGCCTAGAAGGTGATCCTTAGGTGACAAATATGTAGCTGCTGCAGGGCACTCAGATTCTCAGAGGACACCAGAGCACACACATACAATAGAAACATAGCAGTTAAATACATGAAAAAAGCTTGCTGTGTATTGTGCTCCTTAGCCGCTGACCAGTCAGAGTTGCCAATGTCGACACCCTAAAGCACCTACAGTGGCCATGTGAGCGTCAGAACTGGACCATGAAGCAATGGAAGAAAATGATCTGATTAGATGAATCACATTTTCTTTTAGATCATTTGGACGGCTGAGTGTGTGTGTGTCTTTTACATGGGGAAGAGATGGCAGCAAGATGGGAAGAAGGCAAACCGGCAGAAACAGTATGATCCTCTGGGGCAATTTTCTGCTGGAAAACTCTGAGTCCTGGCATTCATGTGGATGCTACTTTGACATGTACCAGCTACCTAAAGATTGTTGCAGACCACGTACACCTGTTCATGGAAACGGTATGCCCTGATGGCGGTGGCCTCTTTCAATTGGATAATGCTAACCTGCTACACTGCAAAAATTGCTGAAGAATGGTTTGAGGAACATGACAACAAGGTCAAGGAGTTGACTTGACCACCAAATTCCACAGATCTCAGTCCAATTTGGCATCTGTGGGATGTGCTAGAGGTCCCACCTCAGAACTTACAGCAACAAAAGGATCTGCTGCTAACATCCTGGTGCCAGACATCACCTTCAGAGGTCTTGTAGAGTCCATGGTTGATGGGTCAGAGCTTTTTTGAAGGCACAAGGGGGACCTACACAGTATTAAGCAGATGGTTTTAATGTTGTGGCTGATATATGGGTGGATGTGGGTGAATATCGAAACTTTAAATCTGAAACTTATATTTGAATTGGGAAATGATGTAAATATGTATGATGGCGATTCAAAATTATTTTAGGCTTATTTGAACCAGGCCTAAAGGTCAAATTCTGCCCAAAAGAAGAAAAATGACAGGCACATTACAACTTTGAGCAGTCAAGACGACGAGGAGGTGAAAAAAGTCAAGCATAACTGACTTTACTCCAAACTAAAAAACATTTGTTTACGAAGGTCTTCATAAACTAACAAACCATAAGTGTAAGTGTATCGAGAAGCAGGAAGTCTTATTATTAAAATTATACAAAATTTGGGGAAAAAAAACATGAAACATTTTGAAAATGTCTTGTGCCATCACTAAAGAGAAAATAAATTGATCATCCATTCATCCATAATCCAACTCGCTACAGTACAGGGTCACGGGGGTCTGCTGATGCCAATCCCAGCCAACACAGGATGCAAGGCAGGAAACAAACCCTGGGCAGGGCACCGGCCCACCGCAGATAAATTGATCATTTGAAAATAATTAAGATACTACAAGATCACTGTTTGACAGAAGTGCCTCCAGTGGAGCTCAACTGCAAGAAGGTCACAGGCTGCGAACAAACTGTGAGCCAACTTTACAAGGTGGGGGACACCAGAGGTTCATGCTGAATTACTCAGCTACAGATGTGTTCATGTCATAGATCAAAATAGGCTTCTGACCAGGTAGAAGTTAAATTTGATAATCAGACAGGAAACTAAAGTCAAATGTACAGAAGTGTGACTTGAGAGGTTCAATATATAAGAAACCACAGTTACAAAATGTATTTTTTGAAGATTATTAGAAATTTTAATTCTTTTTAGTTGTCTTTTTTTCTTTAATAACCCTGCTTTGTATTTAGGAGTTAAGTTGTTGTTTGTCTTAATATAATAATAACTGTGCTTCTGTAAAAAGCCAAATTTCCTCCTGAGGACAAATTAATTAAAAATTAAAAGTGCAGGCTCAGTTATTGGGACACACTCGGGACCCATTGGAGGTTGAAGGGAAGGTGAGAATTAAAATAAAACTGAGTGCCGTTATGAACATTGCTGCACATCCTCTCTGTGACACACCGACACTGAGGACTTTCAGCCAACAAATTATTTAGCAAGAGTGTGTCAGGAAAGGTGACAGAGGGGGCTCCTTTATACCAACAGCAATATGCCTGCATGTGCCTCCCTGTGAGTGGGACAGCCAAGTCAGAACATTTCTTTCTTTTTACATTTTTCTTCATTTTTAGTCATTCTAGTGTGTGTTCAGTTCATAGTAGGTGTATTTCCTTTTATA
>JANRMT010062837.1:88721510-88738000 GCA_026402145.1 Polypterus bichir lapradei | reverse complement strand
CTATCTATCTATCATATAGTGCCTTTTACATCTATCTATCTCTCTATTGTATAGTGCCTTATCTATCTATCTATCTATCTATCTATCTATCTATCTATCTATCTATCTATCTATCTATCCATCTATCTATCTATCTATCTATCATATAGTGCCTTATCTATCTATCTATCTATCTATCTATCTATCTATCTATCTATCTATCTATCTATCTATCTGTTTGTCTGTCTAATTAACATTTTTTTTACTTACACAAGGTTTGTAGTTTAAACAATGGCTACTGCTGCCATCTGGTGGCTGCACTCAATACAGAGTCCACCACAGAGTGGGACGTTTTTCTGTGAAACTTTTAATATTAGAGTACAGTAGTGTTGAATATTAGGATCTCACATAAACTGGAGTGTGAAGACTGACTACATTTTATTCAAAAAGGAGGCACTGGAGAACTGCTGCCAGCAGTAGTTACATTGCTAATATTGTCTCAAGTCGATTAGTAAAGTGAAGGTGCCATCTGTCCTTGTTTTGATGCTCACCTCAACTGAGATTATTTGTGATAATTTTTATGATTTATTCATGCAAATTGATCCTCTTAACATTTTTCAGGGATTACTCAGGCTTGAGATTCAGCATCCTGGGTTCTTAATTCTGTGCCCGGGTATTGCCCTAGTTTGCATATTTTCCTTGTATCTCTCTGAGCTTTCTTCCAGGTATTCCAGTTTTCCTCCCAAAACCCCCATAATATGCTGGCAGGGTTACCTCCCCAGCTCCTCCAGAATTGAGCTGCTCGAGTGTTGTCCTCCTCTGCTGTGGTCTCTGCACTGGCAAAGATCTGGTTCCTAACTGTTGTCATGACCTGCACTTTTCTAAATGGTCCTGCTCCTTAGTTTATTCAGTCTTTAGTCCCTCCACATGTCCTTTTCAAGACGTCTCCATTTTGCAGCATATCTGCTGACAGTCCCTCGTTTTGCTAGACATGCCAGGACTGAGCAGTGCTTCTCCATTGTTGCTCCAAAGCTGTGGAATGATCTCCCTTTGTCTAGTTTACATCTGTTTATGCATCTCTTGAAAATGCACCTTTTCATGAAATATTTTCAGAATGCTTATCTTCTCTTATACAGGAGAGCTGCTATTGTACAGACAAAGCATTTAGGATACTGAGTTGTGTCTTTGTCTGGCTGCAGGTATAATTTATATAGTGATAGTAGCACGGCTCTCTCTTTCTCGGGTTTTGTCTTGTTCTCTGTTGTTTCTTATGCTGGCATCTTTTTAATAATCTTACATATGTATTATAACTTGCTTTTTAAGTTACCTTGATACAGGCTTATGTTAATAATAATAATAATAATAATAATAATAATAATAATCATCATTGACTACAGAAAAGGATGGCTAGTATAAATATTACACTTGTACAAGATACACTGCATACTCATTCACTGTCTACAAAAACACAACACACCACATACGTATCGACAACAACTCAATCCACACAAACACCACACAAATGAGACATGGCATCTTCCAGGAGGACTCACTTAGCCCCCTCCGGTTCTGCCTCCTTCTCAACCCAACCTCAGACAGATTAAACAACACACAACATGGACCCAAAGTCAAAAACCATCAGCAACAATAGACCCCATCACATCTATCTACTGTACATGAACGACATAAAAATATATGTGGACACAAATAACCAATTAAAGCAGTTACTAAAAAACTGAAACGTATTTACAAGAAGTACACAAGGAGTTTGCGATCTTTGTGTCCATTGTTGTCTCCACCACTGGTGTCATTCCACACGCACCGCACAAAAGCCTACAGACCTTACAGCAGAAACCAATGCACATATCAAACTACAAGAAGCCGTCATTTTTAATGTATGTCACATAGGGAGAAAATTATGTAACACAAACACCGTCCCCTAAAACATATCCACATGTATACTGTACACTGTCATGCATGTGCAGTTGGGGATCACCTTTCAAGCTTGAACAAGGTAAGCGATAACCCTCCCGAACAGGAGGGGGCACTGTCTCTAAAGGTATCATCTTCTTTATCCACAACTCAGAGAAGATGCCCAGTGGGGGCTCCCAGTCCCGATTCTAACTCTCAAAGCAAGCCCCGCCCCTTCTGGTCCGTAGACCTGAAAAGGAGATGGCCCCAGAACGTGGCCTCTCATTCGTGATCTGGAGTCAGTGGATGACAAACTTCCGTGTGAGATCTCAGAGATACCTGTGGTGGCTGATTTGGGTCAGAGTCTTCTTCTTTCTGCTATTGGGCACTGTTTTATTTTTGTTACCAACGATTAAATGGGGTAACGGGTGTGGCACTCCAACAATTCTGGCTGTTCTTGCTGGTCAGCTTTCCTATGTCTTGGCCTAGGCCTGATATACAGTAGGTGGTAGCAACGGGACTGTCCCAGAAAATACTTTCAATAATAATAATAATAACTGCTCATTCCAGTTGTTGCCCTGACTGAGTATATGTGAGCAGATCCTGTGCCTGTCCTTGCTTGACTCCTCTCTTGTGACCAGTATTGTCAGATGGCAGACCCCCCCCCCCCCCATTATGACTCTGAATTGCATTAAGTGGAATCAAAGATGTTATGTCATGATTTAAAAGTTTAGTATTATGAAAAAGCACCAAATTTCTTGACAAATTAGTGGAGTGCATAGTCACGTTCTGCAGGAGTTCCCAACCTGATGTGCCCGCACCACCAGGGACGGTGTCAGATGGCATTTCAGGGAGTGTGACAAACATCTTTGCTTCCTACGTGTAACACTTCTGCCACAAATCTGCCCAAGCATATGTGCTGCTGTTCCACCCAGTTTACTGTCATGTCTAAACTTAACCATCTTATTGATTAGGTTAGGTTAGGTCAGGGCTTTCCAATACGGGGTGCCCTCATCCCCAGGGGTTGCGTCAAAGAGGAAGGCTGTGTTGCAAGTCAGCAGAATGGAGTGAGGTGCGTTGCCCAACTTTATCCTGGTGCAATCGGTGTTTGCAGTGTGTTGTCATTTTTATTAATCAGTGCTCCAGTTCTATGATATGAAAAGAATCGAGTATTGCTTACACAACTGTCACCCGTGAATGTGCCTGAGAAATGCACATTCACGTGGGTTCCTTACTGCGGACGGACCGTTCATAAAGGTAAATCACTTTTTCTAAAGAGGGAATGATCTGCAGAGAAGGTTGAGGCTGAGTATCGATTTCTATGCAAGCCCTGATTGTGGAATGTCGCTGATTTCGAGGTTTGATTGACTTTTTTTGCCAGGGGGGTGGTGGTGCGGGAAACAAGGGGGGACTGAATTGGACGCAACCCCTGCTGCTTATAAACTCAGCCCATCACTCATGCTGGTGGTCCCGGTGGTAGCTCAGCAATTTTAACTGTGAGGTTGGCACACCTGTTTTTGAACTACAGTGCAGGAGTTATTGAGGGTCAAAGCTTGTCAACTGGGTTTCATTGCTTAGCGGGGTGCTGACACCCTTAACTTCACGGAGGTCTCCAAGCCTTTCAGTGGTTGATTGTGTGCCATTTTCTCATGGCGCTTGATGCTTTGTGGGATACCCCAACGCCCAGATCGTCACTCGAGTGTCTGATCTTCACAGGGGGGACACACTTACAAGATCATTGAGATATATGAAGGTAAATTGCTCAATTTATATTTCAATTTCATGCACAGAGTTAAAAGCTTATTTTTTTAGTTCAATTTGTTCACCCGTAGTACTGCTTGTGGTTTACAAATGAGAAATTTGACTTCTTCATCTCCAAATGTGTTATTACTTTCACAGGGGGTGCAAGTGTAAATCAACCTTTATTCTGCGGGGGGGGCACAGAAAAGGTTGGGACTCACGGCTCTGCAGCAACCAAATAAAGAGTCGTAATGTATTGTGGCCTGGCAAAACCTCCTTGCTTGTTTAATTACTTCCAAAATGTCACAAGAGGGTGCTGTTAATCTATTTAACCCAGGAGTTCTGCTTTTCCTAAGGATGTCTTGATCAATCAACTGCAGAGGGTTTATTAACTCCAAAGAAATAAGACTTCACATGTAATAATTTAATGCTCAGTGAACCACGAAACCAACAAGCGAATCGGGATTAGCCCGTAATGAAATGGACTTGGCGCACTTCCCAAGACTGTACAATGGGTGATGCGACTTGTTTGGAAGGAAATTATAAAAAAAAAAAGGTCATCTTGTTTATCCCGATCTTGAAAAATTTCCTTTTAACACTGAAATGTAATTTCACTGGAGTCATTTTAGAGCAGCTCAACAAAATACGTTTGTCAGTCGAGTCTGAACAAGGCAAAGTTTAGAATTTTGCTGTCATGGGAGAAACCATGCAGGTAAAAGTTATATTAAATTTATGGGATCAGGTATGCAGTGCATAGGTGCCTAGCTAATCCGTCCATTTTCTGTGCCCACTATTACGTTTCTTTTGGAAAATCTTTCAAAGGTCTGCAACAGAAGGCCTTACGAGCGCATGAGATCATCCTGAGGGCCCCTTTCTTCAATTCAGGCATTCATAGCAAAAGCAATGGAAGAAAGGCAGACCTTGACCCCTGGGTGGGATGCCAGCCTGTCACAGAGCACATACTCCCACCTGGATAATTCAGCATCACGGAGGTCAATAGGGGTCTTTTTGAATGGGATGATTCCGCTCTGTTCAGGTCTTAGTTGAAGGTAACACAAATAACTTTTTGACTTTGGCGCTGGTGTACCCCAGAGCTATGGACCGCCAGTGGACCAAGACTAGGACAAAGCTGAAGCAGTGCTACCACTGAAAGGACGCCATTTCCCAGCAGCCCCAAAGGGTACTGCCTTCATTGGATATCTGAAATGGGCACAGGGGCTTCTGGGGCCAGGGGGAAACTTGAAAAGGGGCCGACGAAGCAGCAAGGAGGAGGTTGGTGTTTCTGTGTATCCTGTGTGTCCCGTCCTACGTAACCACTGTGAAGTCATTTATACCCAGGATCATTTCTCGTAAGGATGCCTGCCTGTCATGTGAATAATGGTGGATTAGTCGTCGTGGATCTTCGGAGGGAGCACTACCACAAGTCTCACCCCTCGCTGCTCAGGACTACCGGTAGGACTGTTTAATTCATTTCTTACGGAAGCTATTCACGGGTTCGCCATCGTCATCTTTACTCCATACCATTATTCATAATAAGGACATTGCTGTAAGAGTTTATTGTCGGGATTGATTATTGTGTCGCCAAAGGTGAAGGGGAGGGTTGTCTGATTTGTGTTGTTTAGATTTGATTTTCCACTTAATATAGTTCACACATTTGTTTGATTCGTGTCTCTGTCTGTGAGTGAGTGCGGGTCGGGCCAAGGCTGGGTGCGTTCTCCGATTCCCCACCAAAAAAATAAATAAATCAAAGTCCCATTGACGGTGCGAATCTAAGCAGCACTGGACCGCTACAAAGTGCATTTGTAGTGTGCTTCTTGGAGTCGGAGAAAGGGAACAAAGTCACATATTAATTTAGAGACCAACGCATCAGCAGGATTAACAGGCTTAGTATGGTGGCAAATGTTACAAAACGAATTCCACACGCATCAGGCAGATAGTTCCAGATATGGAAAAGCACAACCATATTTTATATTTATATTTGGACTGAAGTAGAGCATGAAACTGAATCAAATTTATTTAACTTAATGCCATAGGAAGGGACAAGCGATGCGTCAAATTATTTCTATTGCATAGCATAGAAACAAAAAAAGTAAGGATCAGTGTACATTTAATCTTCAATAAAGTGACGTAGAGTCAGCGTCCCAAATTAAAAAATCACCTTAGCAATTAGGTCAGGTTAGGTCAGCCTGGGGACCAGGCACTGGTACAGCGCATTGCCACACCCCCACATGACGAAACAGCTCGGGATCCCAGGCAGAGACACGGTCCAGTCCCACCCTCTGGAAATGCCCATCAATCTGCTGCAGTCTGGCGTCCCCTTGGCCTGGTCCAGTCACTCGGGTCCTCAACAATGAGGTTTGTTGCAATATTGATGTATTCTTTTTTTATTTTATTGAGCTCCTGTAAAGTTTGATTTCCCACTGGGGACAAATAAAGTCTGCCTACCATGTAGAGTTTGTTCTCTACTGTGAAGTCTGTGCTGCAATTAGACATTCTTTATGAATATCGTCCAACCTCTGATTAGGTATTTTATACTCTTTGGGGACTTTTGACTTAATTCAGTTATTAGGAAAAGCTGGGCACATAATGAATGAGCACTATCTACTTCTCGCTTTTCCTAGGTAGCCTCCCATCCAAGTACCAACCTAACCCAAATAAGTTTAGTGATAAACAAAAAGTCCCTGGACTCATTTCTTGTCACATGCAGACATTTGGCCAAGCCATCAGATGCTTGCTGTGATGATAACGACAATCTTGATCGTCTCAATCCTAAAGATGCATCTGAGACAGAAGTGAAACTCAAAGCTTCACTATGTTTTGAGAATGCAAGCCCTCATTTGCAAGAATCAAGAAACAGAAAAGGGCAATCAATAGGTAGTAGCTGAGGGCAGGAGGACTAGTCCTTGTTTTCTACTCCAAAAATTTGGATGTGAGCATCAGTAGGCTTTGAGCCCTAGGCACCAAGTTACCTGAACTATTCTATAACATTTCAGTAATTATATTTACTGCTCAGATGCTGATCTTTCTGATCATAAAATAAGTCATTACGATAGCAATTTTAGCTCTAGACCATCCTCAAGAAACTGTAACACACGGGCACACACCTATCATCGAGATATTGATATTTTCGGTATCGGGGATCCCTAAAACGTTGCGATTCGTCGAAAACCGGAGATTGAAATTTTTAATGAATCTAAAGCTTTCGCTCATCCTCCACAGATGATAGATAGAGAGGGCGTAAAGCAAAAAATACTCCTAGCTGTTCCTAGGTAGTCTCCCATCCAAGTACCTGCTGGGCCCAAACATGCTTATCTTCAGGTGGATGACCTCTTCTGCAGTGCATAAAAATCTGTGAAAAACAAAAAATCCCTGGGCTTATTTCTTGTCACAGGCAGACATTTTGTGAGCCTTCAGATGTTTAGTGTGATTAATCTTGACAGTCACAATCCTAAAGATGCATATGAGACAGAAATGAAACTCGAAGCTTCACTGTGCTTTGAGTGTTCAAGCCCTCATTTTTAAGAATCAAGAAACAGAAAAGGGCAATCGCTAGATAGCAGTTGAGGGAAGGAGGACTGTTCCTTGTTTTCTACTCGAAAAAAAAAGCCACTCCTAACTGTTCCTAGATGGTCTCTCACCCAAGTACCAGTTAGGCCAAAACATGTCTAGCTTCAGGTGGATGACCTGTTGTGAAGTGCAGGTGCTATGGCTGCTGGCAAGAAAGCAAACTGCCTCAAGGAGTGAAACACAAGGGGAATGGCCAACGTCACACAGAGAGTGCTGAGGGTGGGATCTAAACTCGCCACTCTTGGCGTTGTGTGGCACCAGTGCTTACCTCTTCCTATATAGTAGCCAGCAGCCATACCACGTGTAGTGCAGGAGAGCTCGTCAACCTGAAGCTAAGCATTTTCAGGCCTGGCCAGTACATGAATGGGAGACCATCTAGAAAAAGCTTCAACTGCAACTTTATTGTCACTTGTATTCAGTGGGATCCAGAAACGTTTCCCCCAACATTTTGCTCCTCACATTTCATCCCCCACATTTTGGTCCTCACACTATGCCCCAGATATTTTTCCTATCACCTACCTGGATCATTTAAACTTTTTCTAAAATTATTATTACCAGTATTTTATTTTATTTTAATTTTGATTTTGTTTTAAATATCAAAATAGCGTTCCATAGAACTAGTTACTGGATTTTGCACGTTTTTTTCGTCAGCACTGTTACTCAATTTAAAGTGTCCAAACACACTATGGCCGTTACGCAGTGCGTTGCAGAGAGTGCAATATCAGTATCAATATACCAGATAACGTGCAGTGAATACACTTGACTTATAGTTTTCAGACTCTTTCTCTGTATGTTTATTATTCATTTGCTCAGAGGTTGATGCGCTTACTGCTTCCTGAGCAGCTCTTCTTTTCTCCACCCTAGCGGCCCGCTTCTTCTCTACTTTCTCGTTCTTGTTCTCTTCTCGTGTTAAAACTGATTAAGTCAGTGTTTGTGTTACAATTACTTCATTTTTCACTTAAGCTGGCACTTAAGTCTTCAATCTGCCTCAAGAATGATTTAAGATATGAAGAGGTAAGGGAAGTGACGGCGAAGGCGGTAGGGTTGAGAACGGCACCAGTACGCATGCACCACACGGCCGCCCTGCTGGCTGCTGCCGAGAGTTTATTCTACAATAAAATAAAAATGAAAAGAAGAATAACCTTGGAGGTCAATCATCACCCCGAAAGTAGATAATAGACATCGCATAAAATACGTGGACCAAATTTCAGGTCAATGGTTCAAACGGTTTGCAAGCTACAGGTGATTTAAAATTCTGGACAGACAAACGGACAGCCACGGTAGCGTATTATATAAGAAGATACACCGCCACGCCCCGCGCCCTTTATTATAAAAATTTACAATGGCAAAAAGAGTTCCGTCAATAAGAGGCAAAAGAAAATTGGTAGATGATGATAAACACATTTACATGTTTTTAAAGAGAACGGTAGATTTTATTTTAAATGTTAAATGAATTTGTTTTGACTACGGAGATAAGAGTGACTTTCACGTACAGCCGCCGCAATTGGCCTGGAGACTAAATTGAAAATGGGACTGTCATTTTTTATTGAAACTCTGATATATCATTCAAAACATTATATGACATAATAATCGCCTTATTGAGAACTACTTAAATATATTTCATATGCTTTTTGTTAACCTTAAAATTCCTGGTATATTTTTAAGTTTAATTTTATTTTATGTATTTTGGTTAATTTTCACATGTGCATTTATTAAACCAAAATAAATTAGAAGACTTAAAAAAAATTAGGCACATTATTTACATGTCTGTAACCTACTCATTATCTACAGGGGGAAAATTGTGGAAGGTGAAATTTGAGGGGTGTGACAAAGGCGCTATATCAACGCCTGACGCGACACAGACAGACACGGAAGGCACACTGATAAAAACAAAATTGCTTTTATTTTTCTTCTCCTGTGGGCAACGCCTTCCCCGTTCCCCAAAGGCACAACACAGACCCACAAACACGGCACAAACACAATAGTTTCTCTTCTTTGTCTCCTCCACTCCTCTCCAGCAAGCTTTGTCTCCCTCCTCCCAACTCTGGATCCTGGAGTAGTGGCAGCTGGCCCACCCGGAAGTGCTAAGGGTGTGTGACAACCCCCATCCGGCTGTACCTCCAGGTGTGGCAGAAGAACCACGCACATGCACTCAGGAACCACTGCAGCACCCCTTGGTGGTGGCCACGGACCCCAACAGGCTTGAGTTCCAAAATCCCATGCCTGTGGCCCCGATGCACCCAAGGGGGGCTGCCACCTAGCGTTCCGGGGGAGGTACTGTCCTGACCAGGCTTGCTCCCCCGGTCCATACAATGAAGAGGTGTCCCAGCTGGACAAGATCCCCAGCCATCTGTGACAGGGACTGAGTGTGGGAGGCGAATTGTTGGGGATGAAATGTGAGGGGCGACTTTTCCGTAAACCATATTCAGTACGATGAAAATCTTATATGGCGAGTCCTCCAGCAATAGACAAGAATACACAACAACAGATAAGAATCCATCCATCCATCCATTATCCAACCCGCTATATCCTAACTACAGGGTCACGGGGGTCTGCTGGAGCCAATCCCAGCCAACACAGGGCACAAGGCAGGAAACAAACCCCGGGCAGGGTGCCAACCCGCCGCAGACAAATAAGAATACACAACAATAAACTAAAAACACTCAGAAATGCAAAAACAAACAGAAGTAAGAGGGCATGTGCAATTAAATAAATGATTCAGTGTGAGCTCTGCAGGTAGAGGGTCTCAAGATGGCCTTCCATCCTCTGGACATCAGCTAACCTGCAGTGTGCTGAGTGGAGTGGATTCTGTTTGAAGCCTGATGGCATAAAGGAGAAAGCTGTCTGCGAGCCTCGATGTTCTCGCTGTCTGTTATGCCCTTATAACGTCTCCCCGATGGCAGCAGCATGAGCAGTTCATGATGTTGGTGGGTTGTGTCCTTAATAAGCTGCTGGAAGAGGTGTTGGTGAGACCAGCAAGGGGCACTTACCCTCTGGATCCCAATGCCCCATTGCAGTGACCGGGACACTGTGCCATCTGTTAGATGAGACGTAAAACCGAGGACCTGTCTCTCTGTGGTCATTAACTCTTTCAGGGCTGATGTTGACTTTTGTCAAAAGAAGGAGTTGACGAGGGTAATCAACTGTCAACTGTGACAAAACCAACCGTTATGTTTTAGCTGGACTCTCGTTGCTAGAAGAAAAGTTAGCTTCAATGGTTTGACTGAGATTTCCTGCACTTGTGTGAGTAGCAAGGCACAAACAATGGCAAAAATGGCACTGACATCTGGCGAGAGACAAAAGCGGATGCGTAAAGCAAAATACTCAGTGGACGACATTTTGCCTATTATCTCTGAACTGGACGATGACTTGTCGAACTCTGATTTTGATACAAATGATCGAAAACGAATGTGAGGTTCCAGCTTCAGCTGATTGGTCCCTGGCTAATCGTGGTACTGACAATGTTTGCCAGGGAGGACTGCCACTTAACAATGATAAGAGGTAGAAACCAGATTACAATGCACTGCGACCATGGCCACTGCTGCTGCTCCAACCACACGAAGACAGTCTGGCAGCAAGCCTGCCGCACATTCTTGGCAAACTGGCAGCCACAGAATGCAGCAATGGATGTTTTATGTTGATTTCTATGTGAAACCATTACTTTTCAGAAGCTATGTTTTTTGGGGAAAATATTCAGCCCTCAAAGAGTTAAAAGATCCCTGGGCACCCTTTGTAAAGAGAAGGTTGTATCCTGATGTCCTGGCTAAATTGCCCACCCCACCCTAATCATCCCCTGCCCCTGATTTGCTAACTGTCTCTCACCACTTTACTACCTAACAGCTAATGAGGCGTGGTGAGCATACTGGCACAAAATGGCTGCCATCTCGCCATCCAGGTGGGTGCTGCACATTAGTGGTGGTTGAAGGGGCTCCACATTCACCACGTAAAGCGATTTGACCAGCTAGAAAATAGCTACATAAATGTCAAGAATCATCATTGTTGTTATTAGTGTATGGCATAAGAGTTAACTGGAAAGACAGATTTGGTCCTATCAGTGAAATGGAGGAGCTCACGGATTTACCAGAAGTGACTTCCTTAAAGCGAAACTCAGTGAAATGTGCTTCCTTCCCTTTAAACTGCCTTCTGCGTTATCTGCATTTACATATCTTTGGGTACTTTTACTTCTGGCTAGGATTAGGAGAAGAAGAAGAACCCAAAATGTGTTGATTTTGTAACAGACGTGCCAATCGTGTACTGTAAATGTGCCTGGAGGAATAAAATAAATAAGCATCAAAAAATGTCTCAAAAAGGATGAAGAATGGCGCACAGAAGTAAGCAATTATTTCTAGTTGTTATTGCTGGTAACACTTTTATTATTATTGATTTGAAAGTTCCTGGCTCTTTTTTGTTCTCGTTTCGCTGCTGCGTTCAGAAATCTGTGAAGCTCTTACTAAAACTGTGGCGCTAATGAGGTGCTAATACGCTCGTCTCAGATGGCGCATCAGTCAAGGTCAATATGACGGCGGTCTAGTGGCGGCCATGCAGATAACGTGGCACGATATAAAGGTGAACAACTTGTACGTGCCTACTGAGGGGTGGCATGGTGGCACACTGGTAGTGCTGCTGCCTCACAGTAATGAGGGTCCTCCCTGTGTGGAGTTGGCATGTTCACCTCATGTCTGTGTGGGTTTCCTGCCACAGCCCAGACATGCAGGTGGTCTGGTGATACTAAAATGGCCCTGGTGTGTATTTCTGTATGTTTCTGTTGTGGGTGTCGGACTGGCGCCCTGTCCAGGGTTTGTTCCTGCCTTGCGCCCTATGCTAGCTGGGATAGGCTCCAGCACCCCACCCATGATCCTGGTCTGCATTAAGTGGGTTAGAAAGTGCCCATTACTCATGAAAGGCTGAACGAGAACCTTAAAACGGACCACTGTGTGAGAGTGTTACCTACTAGGGTTTGTCGCCGTACCCCACCATGCTTCTGGCCTTGCACCAGTTCCTGATGGGAAATGCCTGTTAGCTGCCCTTGACTCTAAACAAGGAATCTTGGACACAAACTATGGATGGATATTCCTGTCTTTGTCCTAGCGTTTGTTCTGCATAGGTGCAGGGTCCGCATGTCTCCGCTCTTTCTCCACTGGACCCAATCAAAGGTGTCCTTGGGGGGCGAAGTTGACATTCTGTATGTTTTCTCTTAACCACTCCATCTAATTCTCTTTTTTGGCCGGCCGTGTGGTTGTCTTCCATCCAAACTGAGATGTGAGGCCGTCTCATCCACCGAATTGTCGTTGCTTCTGAGCACGTGGCCATACCATCGTAGGCATTCGATGCCACTCTCGGCACGGTTCAAACGCGTCAGTCCAAATAACCAATGGAGCTACCACATTTCCATGACGTGCAGTGTTTGTTCGTGTTTCAGAGTCGCTGGCCACCATGCAGGGCCACTGACTGCACCCCCTGTCTTGTAGATTTTAGCCTTGAGGTGTATGGACATCTTGTGGTCACTTGATGCCACTTGAGCCAAGCGGCATTAACATGGGTGCGGACTTTGAGGAGTGAGTCGCCGTCAGCACTCAGCATAGATCCCACATACCTGAACTGGGTGGATATTTGATCAGGTCCTGGCCATCGATAGTGATGGTGCTGTCCGTCTGCGGGTCACATGCCAGGCAGTGAGGTGTAGCGGTTAGGGGTTTGGACTGCAAAACCAGAGGGTGTGGGTTCAAATCCCACTACTGACACCATGTAACAATGAGCAAGTCACCTGACCTGCCTGTGCTCCAATTGGAAAATGAACAGAAGTGTCTCCAATTGATTCATAAACATTGTAAGTCGTCTTGGATAAAAGTGTCAGCCAAATCAGTAAATGTAAATACTTCACCAAGACGCGTTTTCCGCTGATGCACTTGCCGCTCCAGGTCTTGGCGTGTCTACTTTCAGAGAAAGACGTTATCGGTATACAGGTGTGTGATGCCATCCACACTCATGATGAGCAGCAGAGGTGACAGAGCTGACCCTTGGTGGACACCGACTCGGAGATACCAGCGGGGGGTCGCATGACACTTGTGACGTCCTGGTGCAGGAGTTGGACCCCAGCGCTTGAAGGTTTCCAGAACGCCGTGGGATCGGCACATGTGCCAAATGTGCAGCACCCGGTCGAATGCCTTTTCCAGGTATTTTCGGTGTGGATGGACATTCCTATATTCCGACTGCTCCTGTACCCTGTTATCTCATTATGTTTTAACTTTAGCTCACAGCTTTTGAAGCTATTATCTGGATAACAGAGAAAAGGAGGTCTGTGACTGCTACTTAATTAGGGAAGCCTTTAAATGAACTGGGCTGTCATCATGAGCAGTGTGGAACCTACAAGCTTTCAGCCCTGTATTACCATAAACGCAAATAGAAGTGTGACAAGCGTGTCACAACGCTCAGACTGAAGTCAGATCAGCCCCTCGTACTGCACATGTAGTGCATTCTTAATATGACTGGGTGGCCGTCTCTGTTGGGTTTACACGACTCTCTACAAATGATCTCCTAGATGCCTAATCATTATTCACACAAGGGACAAGTTCTTGTTGAAATTCATAATTTCTACTTCAATGAGCTCATTAGTGAGTGTGCTGAACTCAATACGGAGGAATCTTTCCAACTTCATCACCATTCACAAGCGAGGAGCTGGCTGGACAGGCTCATTACCCGCCTTTCTAAGCTCTTTCACTTTTTTTGCTATTGGAAAAAAAAATATTCTACATACACGGGAGAAAGAGAAAATGAACAGGCCATCTCAGCCAGAAACAGCTATGTGACAACCGTGTGTGACGTTGAACCAGGAGGCATAACTTCACATAAAGTATCATGGAAACCCAATGATGCAAACTGCCCAGGCAGTATTGAGTTTCAGTGAGGGCTCCCCACTGCCGGACTTCAAATGTTTCATGTTTGGTCAATATTATTCATTGCCATGCTGCATGGTCTTGATGGGCAACAGATGCTGGAGCTGACATTATTTTTCTTCCTATCATGCACTCGTCTTCTGCAAATTGCTTCATGCTCAGCAGTTATCACTGCTCTTATTCCTCATCATGTAATCGCTGCCACGGTTTGCTTCACACTCAGCAGATGTCGCTGCTCTTATTCCTCATCATGTAATCGCTAACCCCCATTGACTTTGCAGAGGTTGCTGTCAGCCATGTTTTTTGCTTCACAAGCGCATATCACGTCATAAACTTTCAATATTGTGGGTCAACGCATGATGGATGGACATTGACATCGATTCTGTTGTACCAGAGGAAGTTTTCAGTGTCTAAACAATAGGACCCCTCCCCCGTTCACCATGGGGGTGTTTGTACATGTTGTACAACCTGAAAAGCACTATCAGAGCGGCACCAATGAAGCTGTCTATGAAGAATATCTTGCCAAGTTAGCCACACGTGTGATCGGCCACTCTTTCCATTCTGATTGGGTAGCCTTTGTATGCTTTTGAGGAGATTCCTTTAGCAAGCATCTGCCTTTCAACCAAAATGGACTACATCCTCGCCGAGACAACACAACATAAGAGCTGTAGCCGCTAAGAAAAACTGTACAATCACGAAGTGATTCTCCAGTTATTTCGAGGCCAAAGCATTGCTGCGCTCTTTTCATATATATAAATATATATATATATATATTCACACATGTGCACATGGGGGGCAGCTGAAGGGCTTGAATGAGTGTAATTCTGAGCCAGACCAGGAGGTAGCGGAGTGCACTGACTCTTTCTTGTTTTTCTGTAGACCGTTCACGGGAAATTCCACCTGATCCCGATGATATCATTCCTGATTCCGGCCCCTTTGATGTCACTTCCGGGTGTGAGCCTGTGGATAAAGACCCTTCTGGTTCCTGCCTCTTTGATGTCACTTCCTATACTGGCCTGCAAAGCCACTACCTTTCCTCCATTCCCTCAGTTCTGTTCTGGACTCCAATCTGTACACATCAGTACAAACCTTTAAACCATTTTTGCAGCCAGAGAATAATATACGGGTGGCTGCCCCAAACCTTTCTGTGGCTTTTTGATTCTTGTGACAATATATATATATATATATATATATACCGTATTTACGCGTGTACCATGCGCACATATTTTTCCCGAAAATTAGCATTAGAAAATCAGGTGTGCGTCATACACGAGGAAGTGTAATTCTGTAATGTTTACTTCTTCTGCTTGGGCTCGCTCGCTCTTTCTCTCTCTCGCTTGCTCGCTCACTCGCACTCCCTCTCTCTCTAAACGCTTCCTATACAATCACAACGCACGTTGTAAACAGGGCAAAACGTTTTTCACGATTTTCTTTGTAAAAAGTAGGGTGCACGTTTTACACGAGGGCGCGTGGTACACGAGTAAATACGGTATATATATATATATACAGTACAGGCCAAAAGTTTGGACACACCTCCTCATTCAATGTGTTTTCTTTATTTTCATGACTGAAGGCATCAAAACTATGAATGAACACATGTGGAGTTATGTACTTAACAAAAAAAGGTGAAATAACTGAAAACATGTTTTATATTCTAGTTTCTTCAAAATAGCCACCCTTTGCTCTGATTACTGCTTTGCACACTCTTGGCATTCTCTCGATGAGCTTCAACAGGTAGTCACCTGAAATGGTTTTCACTTCACAGGTGTGCCTTATCAGGGTTATTTAGTGGAATTTCTTGCTTTATCAATGGGGTTGGTAGCAGCAGTTGTGTTGTGCAGAAGTCAGGTTAGTTGGACGATCATTTATTTTTCAACAGGACAATGACCCCAAACACACCTCCAGGCTGTGTAAGGGCTATTTGACCAAGAAGGAGAGTGATGGAGTGCTGGAAATGGTCATGAAAATAAAGAAAACACATTGAATGAGGAGGTGTGTCCAAACTTTTGGCCTGTACTGTATATACAGGGGGTCCTCGGGTTATGACACAGTTCCGTTCCTACAACAGTGATGTAACCCGAATTTTGGTGTAAGTCGAAACACACTCTAGCCTAAGTCACTTACCTATCTTAACACATTTGCAAAATCATAATCTAGAACATAAAAACACAAAATCTAAGCCTGAGAAAAAAGAAAAGGACATAAATATACTGTACTGTACACTGTACTGTAGTAACAGAAAGAATGAGTGTAAAAAAATGCTTACCTTTATTCCTTCTCATGTCTCAGTTTTTTTAAGTTTTTATGGGAGTGAGTGTTGTAAACTCGAAACGTTGTAACCTGAGGACCCCCTGTATATATAAATATATATATATATATATATATATATATATATATATA
>JANRMT010062837.1:88707950-88721110 GCA_026402145.1 Polypterus bichir lapradei | reverse complement strand
ATATATATATATATATATATATATACAGTGGAACCTCGGTTTATGAGTAACTTGGTTTACAAGTGTTTTGCAAGACAAGCAAAAATTTTTTATAAATTTTGACTTGATAAACGAGCGATGTCTTGCAATACGAGTAGTATGGATACACTTTGTCTGTTGAGCGTCATGTGATCACAACTGAGCTGATGGTTCTTCTCTCTCTCCTTATCTCGCTCATACAGCGCGTCTCTCTTTCTCTCTATCTCCTTATCTCGCTCGCTCGCTCGCCCAGCGCGTCTCTCTCTCTCTCCTTATCTCGCTCGCTCGCCCAGCGCGTCTTTCTCTCTCGCTCGCTCGCCCAGTGCATCTCTCTCTCTCCTTATCTCGCTCGCCCAGCGTGTCTCTCTCTCTCTCCTTATCTCGCTCGCTCGCTCGCCCAGTGCGTCTCTCTCTCTGACAATCATCTCCTATTCTCCGTCTGAGTCTGTGTGCCTCACTCATATAGTCAACATCTGTTTACTACAGCATTGTGACTGTGTGTGTGTGCGCTGTGAAGTGCGAGTCCCCATCTTGCTCCCCAAAACATGAAGCTGAGTTTCAGTACTTTAACACCAGCTTTATTCAGCTTGAAACAGCAACAGCGCTGTTATTTATTGTAGTGGGATCTTTATAATGTTCCTTGTATGACCCATTGACGACAGGCGCTTATAGCATGTCTGCGATCTTTTTGGATGCGCTTATATGGCGAACTGCTACAGCGCTGGGAGACTGCGATTGCTTTGGGACGCTCTTCCGCGTGTCGTCCCGTTGGGTGGAATCCCACATGAGTTTAGAAACTCACACCAGCCATGATTCTTTTTAAAGGTAAAGTGCAGGTTCATTTTTATTATGTATTTTACTTTATATTTTGTATTAATCATTTTTATATGAATAGTTTTGGGTTGTGGAACGAATCATCTGAGTTTCCATTATTTCTTATGCGGAAATTCGCTTTGATACACGAGTGCTTTGGATTGCAAGCACGTTTCCGGAACGAATTATGCTCGCAAACTGAGGTTCCACTGTGTATATATATATATATATATATATATATATATATATATATATATATATTAACTGTCCCCCACGGCTCCACCCGTGTAGTAGTGAAACAGGACAAACTTTAAAAATCAATAAATAAAAAGGTATCACAAGCTAAGCAAGGTACACTCTAAAACACAGAGGTAGGCCGACTCGAATGGAGGCTGGGGCGTGACTGAGGAGGGCCCCGCCCGGCTCCCCACTAATCACGTCACGTTTCCCCCTCCCCTCAGCCTGCAGCCTCTGTCACGGATTAGTGTCAATAAATCGGTACCACAAGTGAACTATGATACTTAGCGCGATGAGCGAAGTTTCACAATCAACCGGAATGTTCAAGTAAATTACAGAAAAAAACCCGATTTAAGCCCGTTAAGTAGTTCTCTCGTTCGCTAGCTCAGAAGAGGTAAGGAACGCCCTGAGGCTGGCACGTGACTGAGGAGGTCCCCACCACCCTCCCCTTGACCCGCTGCGTATCTCTCGGATTCGTGCAAATAAATCGGTACAGAAAGAAAATTATAATACTTAGCACGATGAGAGAAGACGCAAAATCAACTGGAATGTTCAAGCAAATTATAAAAGAAAACCCGATCTAAATTCGTTAAGTAGTTCTCTCGTGAAAAGACAGACATCGGATTTTATATACAGTATATAGAGACGTACTGTATATATGGTGTAGCTGCAATGGAAGAACAACAGGCATCCTGACCAGGATAAAGGATGGATTCTTGCCCAGACAGGAGGCCATGAAGGATTGGGTGACTGGGCGAACGGACATACTGGGAGCAGTTCATCCCTCCACACGACAGGTGGCAGTGTTCCCAATTAGGACACCTGCAGGGTGGCATGGAAACGTAGCCCTGTCAAGGGTCTTTGGGTGCTGCCATGGGACGACTGCCCTGGTTTCCACATGAGTGGGATAGTGGTCTGCATAACTTGAGTGTGGCCCCCAGGCTGGATTTAAAGCAGAGCCTCCCTTATTCGAGTCAGAGTCGGGAGGCAGTGGGCAGAAGGAGAGGATTTTGTATTTAGGTATTGTGGCTGGTGCTTCTGAGGAAAAGTGTTGATGATGAATAAAAATATTTTATTTGAACCTGGAATTGTATTGTTTCTGTGGTTTGGGGCCCTGAGGTGCCCCCTTGTGCTCACAACATGTTTCATAATTCTTTTGAGTAGCTTTCTTGCTTTTTCTTATCAGCATCCACAATTTCAAACAAGTTCTTGTGGCCGCCCTCTAGGAAGTGTAACTTGTTGTGATGTGTTTCAGAGGCATTACCCACAGAATCAAATGCCCCTAAAAAAGGTATAAATGTTAGAGGGTCACCATCAAATAATGGCACAATGGCACATGAGGCTTGTTATTTTAGGTGACCTAACAATTTTGCGATTGAATTCTGACCTTCCATCAGCTTCTGCATGAACTGATGCAAATCGTTTCTTTCACTCACCTGCAGTTGGTTCATGGTTGCTCCAGCTTTTCGGCTTTAAGCATCTCGAGTTCTCTAAGCCTTTGGTAAATTTCATCAAGTTCTGTCAGTTTAAGTGTGAGTGATGGTGAAGGTTCAGACGCCGCCGCAGCATCACAGTTGGCTGTGGTGGCAAACAGTGTTCTTTATTTTCGAGCGTGCGCTTTAACTGTGAAGCCTTCTGGGCCTTCCTGATCTCGCTAACGGTTCATTAGCCGAACTTGGGATCACGACTGGGGTCCTGGGAATTATGTTTGTTGCCATTCAGCCATTACCAGGTTGTGGATTTAGTTTCAAATGGATACATTTTGCCATTTTTGCCCATCAATCTACACTCAATTACCCATAATGACAAAGTGAAAGTGGGTGGCACAGTGGCAGTAAGGAGACCAGTGTTCACATCCCGGGTCCTCCCTGCGTGGAGTTCGCATGCACTCCCCGTGTCCGTGTGGGTTTCCTCCCGTAGTCCAAAGACATGCAGGTTAGGTGGTCTGACGACGCTAAATTGACCCCTGATGTGTGTGAATGTGTTCACCCTGCAAGGCAGGGGGTGCCAGTGCATCATCAGTGCAACCCAGGTCTGTTGTTTCTGCCTTGTGCCCTATGCTTGCTGGGATAGGCTCCAGCCCCCATTGAGACCCTGCTCGGCTTTAAGCAGGATCTTGAAAAATTCTTTTAACATTTCAATTTTGATTTAGCTTGGCACCGTCTTTATTCAATAAGAGCCTGATGCACCATTCTGCAGTCTGTCGGTTAGATTCAGGGCCAAACACCAGGATGATGCGGACACCTGACTAACATTGCTGGAGTATCTTGTAATCGGTTGTGACATTTTCTGATTTGTGTGCTTTGTCAGGATGTTCTCTACCTAAAGGGTACAACATGAAACAGAGACACATTGACCAAATTATTAAAAAATCCAGCACATCGTTAAGCCATATTGGTGTGCATCAAACACCCTGCAGTCAAATCATTCAGCTCATCAGTGTCTACTTGGAGGTTGAGGGCTCCCTCCATGTCAGTGAGTCTTTGTCCTTCTGGGTGTTCAGTTATTCTGTCCATCCCCTTCACAAATGTGGTGTTTCTAGACTGCCATTTGTGGTGGTCGGGGTGAGCTCCACTCTCCCTGGTTCTTCCAGGAGCCTCCCAAACCCGTAACCGTCGATAGTCACATACCGAGATGAGCCGGGCAAATGAAAACGCGCACATTCAGCAAGGGTTTGGTGTGAAAGTATCAAGTGGTTTTATTAAAAGCAGAAGAACAAAGGTTCAAAAAGTGCAGCGCAACAAGAATTTTCCATAAACAAATAAATAATCCCACAAAATCCGAGTGTCCAGTGGAGGTTAGAAAGCAATAAATAAAAGAAATTAAAAAACGAGGCTCAAAATCATGGCAGGAAACTGTTCTTTTAAAAACGCACAAGCCCTGGTGGCTTTGAAGCTTGGGATCTGCGCTGGCAATCGGAATCGAATCCCGTAAATGCCACATGTGACTCCACTCCGTCCTGAGTATGATGTTAACCTGCATCCAGCCAGGGCCGTCTTAACTCATGGGCACGCTGGGCAGTTGCCCGGGGGCCCCATGCTAATCTGTGTATGTTGTGACTTGCTGAGTGGTTGTGTAGGTAGGGGTGCCAGTGCACTGCTTTACCTGGGAGCCAGTAATGCTGTTAAGATGGCCCTGCTGGCAGGTCCTCCAACTTGCAGGGAAACCTTGGGAGTTGATGGCAGGACATGAAAGCCTCCCACTGTTCCATTGCATTCAAACTGGTGTGGTGCTGAGGTGTTGCACGGCTGCAATTGGGTCCTAATTTAAGATCCTGAGGTGGTTTGTCATGTGGTGGGTGTGGGAGCGCACTGGATCAGTGCCTACGCTCCCAGCCTCCTCCTCCTGGTGCATCCTTCTAAACACTGTCATCCTTCCTCCCCTTTAACCTCTGTCTCTTGAAGCCTGTGCAGGCCCCTTTTATACTGGCTAACTGGTTTGTAGGTGCGGTCCCCCGCCTACTCCAAGGTGTGAATAAGCCATCTGACCGATCTGCTTGCATTTACACTTGAGTGTGCGGTCAGCTATGCATCCCAGTCAAACCCAAAGTGGCATGTACTTGCTCACACCCGCACCCGTTTGGAGCCCACACGCTCCGGGACTCAATTATTTATTTAAAGTCACGGTACACCACGGATCTCTTATAACTTTAAGTAAATGTGTATGTGTGTGTGTATGTGTTCTTCAGGCTTGATCAGGACTGGCACCATAGCCAGAGCTGGTTTCTAACTTGAGCCCCATGCTACCAGGATAGGATCTGGTGCCCCCATACCCCTCACCTCTGATTAAGAGTGTTATGTTATATGCTGCAGATGTGGGAGGACCTGACTGCATGCTTCTGATGCCGTTATCTGATATCTGTACCCCTTATGCCCCCATCTTCGTGTCAATTAACATCTAGTATCACTACTTTGTGTGGTAGGGTGGTCTCCTTTCACAGACTATTGCCTTCTTATAGCTCTATTAGGCAGCCAATCCGGCTTCTCAAAGTGCAATGTAGGCTGCGACTATTATTATTACTATATATACTATTATTTATTTATTTTTTTTTTTTTGCTGAACCCTAATGAAACTGAAGAACTGACTAAAGTGTGTTGCCATGGAAACCGTGTACAAATGCATTAGGAATCAAAGAACACGCAGACCCTGCCTCTGTGGCGAGGACAAAAAGCCGCATTCCAAATTAGCTTGAAAGAGAAATCAATCCTCCCAGCATGGCAACCTGACCTATCTGGCATAAGCTATCGTGTCTGATCATATATCTTTTTGGTTAATAATTGATGAGCAGGTAATGCGGTGGACATTGCAGTAATGCATAAACGTCCCAGAGAGGTTGCCCATACATTCTCCCTCTGTTTCTGATGTTTCATGTTTGATTTTACAGCATTTCTAAAACGGTCACTAAGGTGGTACATGGGGTAGTAATGCCTTATGGATGTACAGGTACATCAATGTGAAGAGTTATCCCTACGTTATTACGGATTTTGTACACACTACGATAAAGCGACTTTCTAAATAGAACTTAAGACATTTGATAAACGAGAGGAGACCATTCAGTCCATCAAGCCTGTGTGTTTAGCCAATATCTAAGCTGTCCTGATATCACCTCCAGATTCTTCTTAAAGGCTCTCAAGGTTTCTTCTCCAGCTCCATGTCTCTGGAGTTTGTTCCGAGTCCCACAACTCTTTTTATTGAAGAAGAGCTTCCTGGCTTCATTCCTAAATGCACATCCCCTTAATTTCTATTGTTGTTCTCGAGTAGGTAAATGATCCTTAAGTTGAAATGGATCTACTTTATCAATGCCGTTGCGAAGTTTGAAGACCAGGATGAGGTCCCCACACAGTCTCAGACTGAACAGGTTTAATTCTCTGAGTCGGTCACAGTAGGACGTGTCCTTAAGTTCCATGATGCACTGCTCTCCTCTGCACAGCCTCAAGTACTGCTATGTCTTTTATGTAGTGTGGTGATCAGATCTGCACACAGGACCCCAGATGTGGTCACACTAGTGCATTGGCAACTGACCTGACAGGAATGAGTGTGGGTCTGGATGGACTGCACCCCGTCTAGGGCTGGATGTTGTCTTGGACCACCCACTGGACCCAATATATGATTTCAGTTCCCTTTGACCTTGGAAAGTGTGGCGTAATAATGGACAGAGGGATAGACTGATGGTCTTAAAAATTATATTATGTTTGTAATATATATGTCAGCGTTTCCCAATTTGTGGCTGTGATGGCATTGCAGGTGGTCCACGGTTGACCCTGTATGAAACCCCACTGCCCCCAAACCCCCCCGATAAAAAGGAAACTCCAATGATCATATTGATTCACTATGACAGCATCTCAGGTGGACCGTACCCAATCCTGGACGACCTCCCCAATAACCTGCTTTGACAATCATGTTGGGTTCATCAATGAGGACAATAATGTTTGATTCATCTAGTGCTCTTACGCTCTGGTGATCGTGTGTGACTATCCCCACCCCAACCAATGCTTTGACAGACAGACTGACTGGATTCACGAAGATGGACTACCCTACTCTTCCCACTCAGACGATCATGCTAAAATCATGGAAGGGATTCCCCCATTGGCAACTGACCTGACAGGAATGAGTGTGGGTCTGGGTGGACTGCACCCCGTCTAGAGCTGGATGTTGTCTTGGACCACCCACTGGACCCAATATTTGATTTCAGTTCCCTTTGACTTTGCAGTGGAAAGTGTGGCGTAACAATGGACAGAGGGATAAACTGATGGTCTTTAAAATTATATTATGTTTGTAATAGCGTTTCCTAATTTGTGGCTGTGATGGCATTGCAGGTGGTCCACGGTTGACCCTGTACGAAACCCCACTGAAACCCCCGTCGGCACTCCAGCAATCACAATGATTCACCATGACAGCATCTCAGGTGGACCGTACACAATCCTGGACGACCTCCACAATAACCTGCTTTGACAACCGTGTTGGGTTCATCAACGAGGACAATAATGGTTGATTCATCTAATGCTCTTACGCTCTGGTGATCGTGTGTGACTATCCCCACCACAACCAATGCTTTGACAGACAGACTGACTGGATTCACCAAGACGGACCACCCTACTCTTCCCACTCAGACGATCATGCTAAAATCATGGAAGGGATTCCCTCATGGTTGGTTGTGCCACCATGAATGATGGGAAACACAGACCGTGTGTCATGTGTAGAGAGTAGAGTGAAATTCTTACTTGCATGTTCCAATCAACATGCAACAAGCTGCTCCTCCTCAGCACCATGAGTTGGGTGGATGGGATCATTTGCACTGATCCAGCGCGCTGCCACACTTACTACACTACAAACCACCTCATGATCCCAAATTAGGATGGGTGACACCTCAGCACCACACTAGTTTGGTACTGTGTGAGGTTTTTTTTTTTACGGTGGCTGGAGTGCCAATCCTGTACCAACTGGTATTTACAGGTCATGAGTGAGGAGCAGAATTAGCTCACCTTGAACCTTCTATAGTCCTTAAAGAGTTAAATAATTGAGTCCCCAAACGGGTTTGGGTGTGCGCAAGCACATGCCACTCCGGGGTTGACTGGGGTGCTTGGATGATTGCGCACTCACGTGTAAACGCGAGCAGATCACTGAGGTGCCTCATTCACAGTAGGCGGAGGGCCGCACCTGCAATCAGTTAGCCAGTATAAAAGGGGCCTGCATGGCGGTCGACAAGAGACAAGAGACAGAGGTTAAAGGGGAAGGAAGGATGACAGAGATGTTATTTTTTTCAAATGATACACCAGGAGGAGGAGGAGGAGGTTGGAAACCTGCACTGATCCAACGCGTTGCTGCACACACCACACTACGAACTACCTCAGGATCCCAAATTAGGACCTGAGTGCAGTTGCTCAACACCACAGCACCACACCAGTTTGAATGGAATGGAACAGTGGCTGGTTCCTGCCATCAACCCCCGAGTTTTCCCTTCACATTGGAGGACCTGCCTGCAGAGCTGGATGCAGGGTAACGTCATACGCAGGATGGAACAATTTCAGGTTAACGGCCTTGCTGAAAGGCCCAACGGAGTGGAATCACTTCTGGCATTTACAGGCCATGAGTAAGGAATAGAAGTAGCTCACCTTGAACCTTCTGTCCTCCTTATGGGTACTGTATATGTGATGTTGTGTCCATTAATTATCATAGAATGAACATCAATAGAGTGAGACCCTTTGACTATTCTGCCAACAAACGTCTTTCACTGGTCTGATATCTGTATCAAATGTTTCTGGACCAAGGCGATACCACCCAATCACAGCCACTCTAACAGTGTGCTCGAAGCCTAAAGGGCAGATTTCAAAATCCTCCTTTTAACATATAAAGCATTAAATGGCCGAGGTCCGGCTCACTTGTCTGAACTTATCATGACTTACAAACCAGAGCGCACATTAAGATCTCAAGATGCCGGTCTGCTTATGATTCCAAGGATTAATAAAATAACAGTGGGAGGTCGAGCTTTTAGTTACAGAGCCCCTAAACTATGGAGTGGTTTGCCTGCTACTATTAGAGATGCCCCTTCGGTCTCAGCTTTTAAATCCCAGCTGAAGACTCACTACTTCAGTTTAGCACACCCTGACTAGAGCTGCTGATTAATTGTACAGACTGCATCTCTGCTGTTAGTCATTAGCACTAAAACATAAGTAACATGACAGTTATAATTTGTTACTAACCCTCACCTATTTTGTTTCTCTTCTTGGTACTCAAATGTGGTACTTGGTGTCACAGCCCACCTGCCAAGTTGTTTTGCCTGCCTATGGTAAAGTCATCCCTGATGGAGGATCACAGGAATCATGGGAAAGAGGGGTTCTTTCATCGATTTGCTGGCCCAGCACTGTTTCAGCCGTGGAATGGCCAAATAGGGGAGGCAGCTTGATGGATGAGGTCTCCAGGACTCTAAAAATATCCAAAACTTATTATGTGATATCATCTACTGTTAAATTCTGCTCCGTACTTCTAAAATTTTTATCTTTATGCTGTATTAAGGATTTGTTTTGTTCTGTGTATTGTATTGTATTGTATTGACCCCCTTCTTTTTGACACCTACTGCACACCCAACCTACCTGGAAAGGGGTCTCTCTTTAAACTATCTATCTATCTTTCCCAAGGTTTCTTCCATTTTTTCCCTACAAGGTTTTTTGGGAGTTTTTCCATGTCTTCATAGAGAGTCAAGGCTGGGGGCTGTCAAGAGGCAGGGCCTGTTAAAGCCCATTGTGGCACTTCCTGTGTGATTTTGGGCTATACAAAAATAAACTGTATTGTATAGTAATTGTAAAGGTGACCGTCGCCCCCACACACATACCCCCCACTTCACATTGTAATATATGTAAAACAGAGTGCGCAAAGCTATTCTCTTAAGTAGTAATTGGAGGTCCAAGAAGGTGACACAAACAGAGAGTACCACTAATTATTTCTTTCCACTTGAAGAGCTGGGTCTACCATGGACCTTAAATCTCTTTAACAAGCTGTGTTACTCGGCTCAGGAGATTTTCTAAGTCAGTGGGCCTCAGTTATGGTGCCATTGGGTAATCAAATGTTTCAGAAGTACCGTGTAACTAACTTAAGTACTTTTCTGTATTCAATATTTGTATTTTTTTTACCAGACGCTGATATTATGAGTTCACTTGAGGTGACACCTCCAGTCCTTGGTGGTGTTGGTGTGAAAGAAACTGCAGCGGAACTCCTTAGTAAAACCAAACTCGGTAATGTTACAAGGTGATTTATTCAAAGCTAAAAACTACTAAAAATCTCGACTCTCCATTAGCATCAAAGCCTAAAATGAGTACTGCCTCAGTGCGCAGTAGGTTTGAGCAAATGTCCACCAACAGAAGTTACCCATTTCTTTTACTCACTCAAAAAGCACCGTCCTGTTCTCTTCTCGTCACTTTTTAAAAAACAGCTTCACCAGTACATGACCGGATGAAATACCAGCAGAAGTGTAGAAGGGTTTAAGACGAAAAGGTGTAGATGTGCTGTGGGATCGAATGCAGAAGATCTACTGTATGAACAAGAAAGATCACCAGAGGAGCTGAGGAGCAGTGTGATTGCACCCATTTATAAGGATTATGGAAACTACAGAGGGGTAAGGCTCAGGTCTCACACAGTGAACATCTGGGAAAGGGTTATAAAGAGAAGACTTAGAGAAGAGACCACCATAGGCGAGGAACAGTTTGGTTTTAGGCCAGGGAGAGGAACAACTGATGCGGTCTTTGCATTGAGACAACTTGAGAAAAACAGAAAGGTATGCATATGGCTCTATTATAATAAAAAAATCCTGGGACGAGACAAGACTTTTTAGCTTGGGACGTTTTCAGAGAGATACTTTCACGTCCCGTGAGACGAGACTTTGTGCCAAGAGATTTAACCACACCTGGGGCCGGAAATAAAAGACAAAGAGTAGATGACAAAGTAGAACGTCGTAAAGAATTCAAAAATGTTGGTGCGATACACATGCAGAGCTGGTTAGAGATAATGGAAGTACAAAAATTTGAAAGTCTCAAAAAAATAATAATAAAGATCACATAAGCACAAACAAACGGAAATTATTACTCGGTGAAATAACGGAACAGTGAAAGGAGATTGAATATATTGTTCGGATTGAAAGTTTTTTTTACGTCGGAGACTTGTAGATCGTCTAATTCGTGTTGCCATCAGGGAAAAGTAGTGTTTCTTCCCAATGAAGAGACGTATCCACGAGAATTAAAAGATTTGTTGTTTGGTGAAAGTGAAATCCACACGAGACGTGAAGTGGCTGGCACGTAGCGCAGGCCAGGAGGGTTGGCGAGCGAAGCCCCCTAGTATATATAAATATACAATTAGACAATACTAATTAGCATAGAATAAAAGTAAAGGCCGATGGCCAGGGAGGACAGAAAAAACTCCAGACGGCTGGAGAAAAAAAAAAACAAAATCTGCAGGGGTCTCAAGGCCACGAGACCACCCAACTGCCACTAGACATTCTATCTGACATAAATGATCTTAATCAGTCCTCATGGTTTTCAGGGTCCACATGGAAGAATTAGACAATGATAATCATGTGCTAGAAAGGTCTGGAGGTGTATGGCGAGAAAGGAGGACCAGAGGAGTGTGTGAGAACTGACCAGGATATGCATGAGGGAGTGAGGACTTGGGGTTAAAAACAGTGTTGGGGGAAAAGACAAGATCCCAGTTCGATGAGGTCTGCACTAGGGGTCATCATTAAGTCCTTACCTCTTTGGTTTGCTTATGGAGGTGCTGACTTGTGGGATAAAAGACCAACAATCCCCCAAAAGGTGCAGGCTTTTTGCTGATGACATTGTGTTGTGCAGCACCAGAAAAGAGGAAGTGGAGAGCAAATTGGAAGAATGGAGAAGGGCCTTAGAAGACAGAGGACTAAAGATAAATAGGAAGAAGAAGACAGAATACATGAGGATCAGGATTCAGAAATTAGCCTACAGGGAGAGCTCTTGAAAAGATGGATGAATTAAATAAATAAATATCTAGGTTCAGTAGTAGTCCAAGATGGAGAATTAGATGCACAGATAAACCATAGAGTGCAGTGTGGATGGAACAATTGGAAGAAGGTATCAGGAGTGTTGTGTGATCCAAGAATTAAGGTGAAGGTTAAAGGTCCGGGGCTTAAGGCAGTGATGAGACCAGCCATGATGTATGGAGCTGCGACATGGGCAGTGAAAGCAGAGCAGGACAAGAAGTGAGATGTGGTAGAAATGAGAATGTGAAGATGGCTGAGTGGAGTTACAAAAGATGACAGAATAAGAAATGAGACATTCAGAGGTACAACAAACGTGGGAGAGATAACTAAGAGAAGAGGATGAAGTAGTGCACATATGTGATGAGGAGAGACAATGGAGATGTGGGCAAAAGAGTGATGAGAATGGAAGTACAGAGGAAGAGGAAGGGAGGGGGGGGGCTGAAGGGGAGGTGGAGGGATAAAGTAAAAGAAGACCTGAAGGAAAAGGGTCTGACTGAGGAGGAGGAGGAGGAGGACTGAGCTGTTTGGAGAAAGTCCATCAGGCACATCAAACCCCACACAGAAGTGGGAAAAGATGGCAAGGAAGAAGAAGAAGACCTGGCTTCAAATTAATAGTTGGTGCCTGTTTTGCATCTGAAGCTGCCGATGTATGGTAAGTTGTGGTCACAACATTACAAAAAAAAGGTATTTAAATTTTAACTAATTATCTTTGGGTTTTATAATAGCTTTCTCATAAGTGTCCAAAATGTTACAGCTGTCAGTTTCACTTCTCCATCTAAGGAAAGACCAAGCAAACCAACAGTATGGTAAGCTACATGATGGAAAGCTGCTATATACGCGTAAAATAGGTCTTCTTAAAGGCAAAGCAGTGATACGGGGTCTTACAATTGTTTACTCATTGGTAACATATCCCTTTCAATGACATTTTAAAGGCAATACTTAAAAAAAAAATAAAGTCTGCTTATTCCTTCTATGTTCTCTTTAGCGCTGCCTTCGCCTCTGGTGATCCTGAATTGGATTAAGCAGGGCTGAGAATGCTATGTCATGTTTTGCTTTGCTTTGGTAGGATTAAGTACTTAGGATTGTAACAAAGCCAATCTTCATGCCCTCAATCTATCTTTGACCCAGAAAAATGAATGGCAACACTCAAAATGGTTTGTGATTTTCAGATCACTAGAAAGTCTCTGTGGGTGGCAGTGTGATGTAGTGGCTGAGACGCTGAACCTTAAAACATGAAGATTCTGACTCAGTTCGTACCTCTAGCTTACTGTGTGATTCTCACTTGGGCATTTAATGTGCCGGTGTTCAAACTGTAAAAACCAAAGGAAACCAATGTGTTCTACGGCTGGGCTCGTGAAGAACCTCCACACACGGTCACTATTCAGAGAGTGGTCCTCTAAGTACTTGAGAGTCCACATCAGTGACAGGTTGGACTGGTCACAGAAAACAGAGGCACTGCATAAGAGACAGAAGAGCAGAGGAGAGCCTGCTATTTTAATGCTGGTAGTGATATCCTTCACATCTATCTATCTATCTATCTATCTATCTATCTATCTATCTATCTATCTATCTATCTATCTATCTATCTATCTAT
>JANRMT010062837.1:88671219-88693905 GCA_026402145.1 Polypterus bichir lapradei | reverse complement strand
GGGTGGAGTGGTGGCTCTGAGTGGGCAGAGTGGTAGCTCTGAGTGGGCGGAGTGGTGGCTCAGAGTGGGCAGAGTGGTAGCTTGGAGTTGGTGGAGTTGTGGCTCTGAGTGGGTGGAGTGGTAGCTCTGAGTGGGCGGAGTGGTGGCCCTGAGTGGGCGGAGTGGTAGCTCTGAGTGGGTGGAGTTGTGGCTCAGAGTGGGCGGAGTGGTGGCTCTGAGTGGGCGGAGTGGTGGCTCTGAGGCTAAGGACCTGTGCTGGTGTCCAGAAGGTTGCTGGTTTGAATCCTAATTACTGCCTGAATGTATCCTACTCTGCTGGGCCAGGGGTGCAATACAATGGCTGGCCCCTGCACTCTGACACCAAGGGGTATGCGAAAAGTAACAAATTCCTAATACAAGAAATTGTATAAGGTGAAATAAAGAACAAAAGAAAATACCCAAGTCAATGACTGTCCATTAAATCAACCATTAAGACGTGGAAAGAGTGTGGCACAGCAGCGAATCTGCAAGGGCAGACTAAGTGATCACACAAGAAGACAAGCGTGGGAGGCCACCAAGAGACCCTCTGAGACCGGTGAAGGAGTTACAAGCTGCAGTGGCTACAACCTGAGAGAATCTGCAGACAATTGTCCCAACTTTATGGGAGAGTGGCAACGAGAAAGCACACCCATGACATCTCAGTTAAGAGTCTGGTAAAAGGCAACTATGAAGTCAACTGGAAGAAGATTATATGGTGTGATCAGATACAGATGGGGCTTTCTGGCCACCATGGTGGTGCAGTATTATGCTCCGAGGATGCTTCAGTGGTCTGTGAGGGTAAAATGAATACAGCAAAATATGAGGAAATCCTGGAGGAGAACCTGATGCGGTCAGAACGAAACCTGCACCTTGGGAAAAGATTTGTTTTCCAGAAACACAACGACCCCAAGCTTAAAGCTTAAAGCTCCACAGCAATGGCTTCAAAACAACAATGTTAATGTCCAGGATTACAGTAAACAGATCTTAATGCAATTTTGAATTTGTGCGTGGACTGCAAAGATGTCCTTCATGTTAACCAGACAGAGCTTAAGAAGACTGGGGGGAAACTGCAGTGTCCAGATGTGCAATCCTGACAGACAGAAAGACTAAACGCTGTCATGGCTGCCATCCACTAAATATTCATACTGGGTGAATACTTATGGAATCAATTAGTTTGTTTTTAGTTTTATATTTGTAATTAATTTCAATCACTTTGCAAAGATCTGTTTCCGCTTTGATATTAAAGAGTCTTTTTCTGTTGATCAGTGTGAAAAAAGCCAAAGGAAATCCACTGCCTTTCAATTTTTTTATAGCAATAAAATGTAAAACCTTCCAAGGGGGTAAACGCTTTTCAAAGTCACTTGTCGCGTATGCCCGTCCCCGCCGGCTCTTTCGAGGTATGTGATAACCTGCCGGAGCGAGAGGGGGCGGCGTCACTAACAGTTTCTTCCCCTTTTCTCCCCTGCAACTATGAGAAATTGCCCAATGAGGTACTTAGCCCCGCCCCTTCTGGTCCGCATAATATAAGAGGCCCGGCCACTCAGAAGGAGGCGTCTTTTACAAGCTGAGCAGACCGCCGGGCGGAGCTCCTGTGAAGGGCCCTGTTTACCAGAGAAGTGTCAGGACAGTTTTAGGCCTCGGACAGATCCGAGCACTTCAGACACTGTAAATTGACACCCCCCTCTGGAGCCGCTCCCCTTTTTTGCTGGTGAAGTGACACCTATATTACATGCCCCTCATGACGATTTCAGTTCCCTTTAGTTCCTGCACTCAAACGTGTATTCATCCATCCATCCATTTTCCAACCCACTGAATCCGAACACAGGGTCACGGGGGTCTGCTGGAGCCAATCCCAGCCAACACAGGGCACAAGGCAGGAACCAATCCAGGGCAGGGTGCCAACCCACCGCAGGACACACACAAACACACCCACACACCAAGCACACACTAGGGCCAATTTAGAATTGCCAATCTACCTAACCCGCATGTCTTTGGACTGTCGGAGGAAACCCATGCAGACACGGGGAGAACATGCAAACTCCATGCAGGGAGGACCCGGGAAGTGAACCCAGGTCTCCTAACTGCGAGGCAGCTGTGCCGCCCAACGTGTATTCAGTATTTATTAAAATTCTAAACTATTGAGGCCTCTCAGTTCTGCATCCGAAGCAGTCTTTTGGGTATCATATATTAGAAACAAATTGAAGAAAAAATCTTCACATTTTGTATTTTATAGGATACGTTTTACATCTGCGTTTGCCACGTCTCATTCACGAGACTGCACTTTTTAATACGTTAGTTATGTGCTGCACTCAACACCGTAGTGGCTCTGTGGCTGAGGATCTACACTGGTAATCAGAAGGCTGACCCCGTATAAAAATGGGAAATGCTAAGGAAGAAGAAAAAATTATATGCTGCACTCAGCTACGATTAACACTACATATTCTTATAGACTCTGAATCGAATAAATCGTATAATTTATGAAAACAGTCAAAATATGCAATACTATGCGGAGCTCATTAAAGTACTGTCTTTGTGGTCCTCTCTGTGTCATATTATTAGTACTGTATTATTACTGGGGTAGAAAATTTGAATATTTATATTAACAATGCATGAATTGTGGCGGAGTTTATGCTCCAGAGGAATGACTCGCTCGCCCTCAGAAGCACAAAGAGGTGTAAAGTAGTCATCTGAGTCGCCCAGCTAAGACCTTCTCTGCTTTGTGTACCCAATTGGCGGATGACTCGCGACCTCAGAGCAATTACGTATGGGGAAGCGGATGTACGAATTTAAACAGATTATTTTTTTTATATATGCATAATAGAACTATTTTACTTTACAGCAAGTAATGTACCATAGTAAAAAATAGTAAAACGTAATAAATTGAAAGAAAATTATGTTTCATGTTGCGTTCGAGTTTTTTGTTGTGTTATATGTTTTCATTTTGTTTGGCTTTGAAATTAACAGACAAATACTTTTTAAACTTACACATTTACTGTAAAACATCATTAAAAGCAAATTTTTGAATGAACTTTTCATCAATATCGCATTGAATTTTGATTCTGTGTTTGGACTTACAGTACATTGTGACAACGCAATTGATAACTGCCCGTGAGTGAATATCGTTTCTTTCTCTCTAATAAATAAACCGACTTTTTCGAATGTTTGTCCCTGTGATTTGTTAATTGTCATAGCAAAAGCTATTCTAACGGGAAACTGTAAACGTTTTAATACGAATGGCATATCAAGATCTCCTTTGGTGTCTAATGTTATCCACGGAAGACGTACTTACTACATTACCTTTTTTGTCGCCTGTTAAAATTTTACACGTCAGAATTGTTCGGCCAATTTTAAATACAACTAATCTTGTCCTATTGCATAGCCCGTCACTCAGACATAAATTACGCAATAACATTACGATACATTCTTCTTTCAACAGTAATTCGGCCAGTGGAAGACCAGACGCTGTTACGGTTGTAGATATTTTACAGGATGTTGTGAGTTGATGCTTTCATCTTCCAATCGACAATTTTCACATTAATTCATTTGACTTCATCATTTGTCTGTGCTAGGATTGCCCGTGTACTCATTTCTTTTGTTGATAACCCTCCAGGATGAAATTCTTCAATAAGATTTGGACATAATAAGTCTTCTTTTATTGAGAACTTAAAGTGAGGAAAACGTAAAAATTTATAAGAGCTGAGAGCGCAGGAACTGTGTCTGACAAAAGCATTCACACAAATTAGAGGTGAGAGGACTGCAGGCGTGGGGCGTGAACCGTAAATGGTTGAGAGGAGGGCGGGACTTGAAAAAATCTCATGGCCAAAGTCTCGTCTCGCGGGACTTGAAAAAATCTTCCAAAAAGTCTTGTCTCGTCACAGGATTTTTTTATATAATAAAGAGGTATATTGTAAAATAATTTTTATAAACAGATTAAGAGTGCTATATTAAAATTTGAAAATTCAGATTTAAAATTTGGATAAAAGAAAAGTACATAAAAAGAGCATTAAATTACCTTAACTATTTATTAATAGGCACTAAAATTACAATTATAAAAAGGGGGAAATAAAAGATAAAAAATGAGACCCAAGAGACAATTATTAACCTCAAGGACCCTTTTTTAAAATCCATTTTTAAGACTAGGGTTAAAAAAATGGGGAAAAGGCACATTTAAGATTAGGGCTCGAAAAAGAATTTACTTTAAGATTAGGGATGAGGGCGGGGAATAGAGTGAGGTAAACAGTGGGGTTAAGATAAGGGTTTGGGGGAGAAGTAGGAAGATCAAAAGGATCTCTATCTTAATCGAGATAAGAAATTTAAGATTAAGGCTGGAAAAAGAAAGGACTTTAAGATAAGGCGCAGGGACGGAGAATACAGTAAGATAAACAGAGGGGATAAGAAAAGACTTTGGAGGAGGGGCTGGAAAATCTAAAACGTATGTTGCCCATTTAATTCTCTGCAGCCAGGATTCAACCACAGAAACAGCCGATTTTTTATCATCTCACCTAATTTTATCAGGTTAGGCTGGATGAATATGAAATACCTCACTCACATCACTAGAGAGATGAGATTTAAACTGTGTTATAAAATGTGCCTTGAATTTGCTGCAACAAAATGGTATGGTGAGGGTGAGTTCCTCCATGAATTTAGAGCGACCAGTCGACTCGGGGTGGTTCCCCTCTTTGAATTTAGCACAATGGTCAAAATCAGGTAGGGAGGTTCTGCATGATCCTCGTAGCGTTAGATGAATCAAGTGCAAGCGTCAATGCTTTTCCTCCTTGGTGAATCGAGCACAATTGTCAGAGTGGGGATTGAGAAGGTCAACCAGAATTGGTCACAATCCACCTGCTGCTGCTGCTGTGAATTGAGAGCGATCTTCGGAGCAGTGAGGTGTTTTTCTTTCCGGGGTCAGCAATGGTGTTGCGGCCCACAGGTTGGGAAATTGTGCACTAGTATTAATGTAATACTAGCAGTTTTGGCTGTGTTAATCCATCCATCCATCCATTATCCAACCCGCTATATCCTAACTACAGGGTTACAGGGGTCTGCTGGAGCCAATCCCAGCCAACACAGGGTGCAAGGTAGGAAACAAAACCTGGGCAGGGCGCCAGCCCACCACAGGGCGCACACACACACACAGCACACACACACGGGACAATTTCAGGATCACCAATGCACCTAACCTGCATGTCATTGGACTGTGGGAGGAAACCCACGCAGACATGGGGAGAACATGCAAACTCCACACAGGGAGGACCCGGGAAGCAAACCCAGGTTTCCTAACTGCAAGGCAGCAGCGCTACCCACTGCGCCATAGTGCCGCCCTTGCTGTGTTGTGTAAGTGAAATGAGCTTAGTCAATTGGCGCTTGAATTGTATATTGCATCTCACTGACAAAGCATGTCAGACTTTTTTCACCTTTAATGAGATCGTTTAGCCAATAATATTTATCTATAGAAAAATAATTCTAAAACTAAAAACATTGAATGTCTTGATTGTATAAGCTTGCACACCCTTTAACTTGGGATGAAGCAGTTGGCTTATAACTGGCATGGAAATGGAAATGTGGTGATGTGTTCAAAAATTCAGTATCGTCTGATTTTACGATGTTCGAAACATCGAGAAAAGTTGACTTGAGCATGGTTTCTGTCATAAAATCACAATTTTTGTCGTAAAATTATGCATTTTTTGAGTGTTGCGTTGATGTCCTGTATGACTACATCCTAGCAAAGATACAACTAAGACAAGCGGATTCCAAGATATCCGCCCTGAACATCGGGACTTACATATAACGATAACTTCCGAAACAATCGACCTGTCTTCTTCAAACAAATTACATCGAGTTCTTCTCATTACAGGCTCAAAGTCTATTGTTTTTGGTCCAGTACACATCTCCAATGATAACCTACGATACGATAGCTTTCAGAGAAATTGTTTAACAGGATTTTTTCAGTCTGCTCGGTTTAGCCATAGGATTGGGCCTATTGATCTGCAAAATTTTTGCACGAGTAGTTTGTGCGATCAAGTGTAATTTACATGGAAGTCCTCTATGTATCATTCCATACTGATCTTTTGATAAGCTGCTCCGTTTATTCTGTTTAAATTTTTCATCCAATTTTAATGCGGTTATGAGACTTTAACAGAATGAAGGTGTGACCCACTGGCTTGTTGCACATTTTTTGCATGCCTTCTCACAGATTATATTTAAGACGCTCTGTTTGTTTTCTCAGAGAGGACATATTCCAAATCTCGCATCAGATTCCTGCAGCGTTCTGCCTGTCTGCATTATGAGTGGAATTTCTGGAAATGAGAACATGTAGTGGCCGGGAAACCTTGTAGCCTGTTAAGCTTTGCTACGACTCAATTGGAGGTTCATGAGTACAGAGATGTTAATATGGAAATATCCACAGGAGACATTTGGAGGTCTCCCGGAACTTTACCATTCCAAGGTTAACCTGTATTGGAATATAGGAGTAGAATTTTATAGGCTAACTTATAGTAGTGGGACAAACCCAAGGTTAATTCTTCAGCATCATATAAAGCACCATAAATTTAATAGACTGTTAAGTGCATACAGACTGTGGAGGATTTTATAATGGAGTTGTAAACAGAAACTATTTCTGTACAATTATTTATTTATTTATGTTAGGATGTATTGAGAGTGCCACAGAGGAGCGACGGGCATCTCAGCGGGGCAACAGCATGACCTCTGGATAAAATGGAACGTGCCAAGGGGTGAACAAGCATTAGCTAGAGAGCCTGGCGCAGTTTCATCTTCCATACGTTTGGTGGCAGTGCTCCACTGGAGGAATCCCAGCTTGGTCAACCACAGGGGTTTATGGGAACTGCAGTCTGGAAGTGCAGCCCTGTTGGCATACCTAGGTGGCACCGTCAGAAAAGGACTATCCTGGATCTCAAACAAGCACAAGTCATGCCGGGGTTACCAAAAGCCATTTTGGGTCCAGCATTAAAGGAGCCCACTGCCTTATCTCTAGGAGTCACAGTCGGGTGGAAGTGGGCAACACTCAACTGGAGGGGAAGGAAAAGCAAAAGGTTTATAATTTGTATGGTTATTGGCTGGGCTTCACTGTACTTTATGATATTTAGTGCTTGTTGGGTTAAAGAAAAAATCCATTCTTTGCACCCGTGACTGTATTGGACATTATTGAGTCTGGCGTTTGGGGGCTCGGTGGCACCCCTACTGGTCAGAGTATGTATTTACTGGTCACTGTGTGTGGTGAAGTGATGAATTGCATATAATTTGATATTTTGTATGTCTTTATTTATAGAATTAGCATTGCACTTGTCATAATGGTTAAAGAGCTAGGAAAATGGACAAACTGTTTTTTTAGGATTTTAGGAATGCTGTTTTTTATGACTGGATTGCTGCCCACCTGTGACAGAGAGGGATATTTTTATTACTTAATGACTTGCATTTCCTTTATTGGTTGTTTGTTTGAAGGATGCTGAGAAGAAACAAAATGACTTAAGATTGGGTGGGCTTTGCTTGAGCTATTCCATTGGTGAATGGCCCAGGGAGGTGTGTGTGTGTGTGTGTGACAGGAACTACACAGGGACAATAAAGAGAGAGGCGTGCAAAGGTGTGCTCTCTCCCGCTCTCTCTGCCATGTTGCATCTGATGAAAGCAGATCAGATGATGACCTAATGAAAGCAGGCTGCCTGGACCTGTGCTGATGATGAGCTGACCAGGAAGAATCAAACGCAACGGTAGGTTACTGTGCCACCTGAAATGACACATCTAGCATTATCAGGTTGTATGGTCTTGATTTGCAAAGCCACATTCTGTTTGCTTGTATAGCACTAGTTCTAATAAAACACATAACCCTAACCCTAACCCTAACCTATAACACAGCTAAAAGTGTAGCTCTTTCTCCAGCCTGTTCTTTCACTCTGTCTAACTGCCTGAGGTTATAGGGGTAAAGAAGGGAAGGGGTGAGGAAGTGCGGCACTGAAGTAATGGATCGGAGTGGTAAGTGTATGGGATTTGAGGTCTTTCAGTTAAGTCTACACTTAATAAGGAATATAAAGGGAAAATAATGATGCTATAGGCCCCATTCACAACAAACGCTGTGCATTGTACACATGTGTACAAACCCAAAGCCATAAAATCCAATTCAGGGTCAAAGGGGAGCTGGTGTCTACCCAGCAGCACTGTAAGCAATGTAGGACAGAGTCCTTGTGACACAGCATCACAATTTTCACTTGTTTCAATCCAATTTTGTTATCTGCCCTAATACACTTGCTGAATAAACAGGCCCTAGCCTAACATATACCACTTGTAAGTGTTGTGATGTGAGATTTTGCATATAACTTGATAAATGTTTTGTACGTCTTTATTTATAATTTAGGCAATTTAGTGTTACTTTGGTGAGAGGTATTCGTGTTTGCCAGCCACCCGTTTTACGACTGTCTCTTTGTAATTTTATGACAGGATTTGGGGGGATGTGTCTTAAACCAGTTTGATGAGTATTTCTCTGCTAAAGTCTTTCAACCCCCTGCAAGGAAGCCAGGATGTTTAACATATAGCTTGGGGGGTTGCAGGTGTTAAGATGTTCTATTTCACCCATTGGTCTGAGATATGGCTGTCTGGAATGGCTGGGGTTGGACAGAAAACCTATAAATTTGCTTGCTCAACCACATTCTCTCTCTCTAACCAACATATGATGAAGAAGCATCTCTCTTGCTAACCTGTGATGATGAAGACAACACAATGAAGAGCACAGCTTCAGCCATTTTGAACAGACATGTGGCTAAAAGCTGAGCACCAATGATGCCTTAACTAGAGACATTAAGTAACTACAAGTCTGTGTGCCACCTGAATTATACATCACCATTTAATCAGGTTGGATGGTTGCCAATATTCAAATGTACTTTGCATTTTGCTATTATTTATGAATATTATCAATAATACATTATTTTATGTGTAACTTAACTCCTGCTTGTCTTTTTACTACATCTAATTGCCTGAGGTTATAGATATAGAAGGGAAGGTGGGGATAAGTTATATACAGTGGTAAATTTGTGAGATTAGGCATTCTAAGGCTACATATTAATAATACAATAGGGGAAAGTAGAGCAATATATATATTAATCTACCAAGATAAAACAGTAAGTCGCTTTGGATACAAGTGTCTGCCGAGCAAATGTAAATGTTATAGAAGGGAAGGGGTGTAAATAGTTAGGAGTTAGTTACCTAGAGAGGGTATGGTGCAGGGAGTTGCATCAAGGATGGACCAGGAGCCGAGTGGAGATGATGATCATCATTAAGAGAGAGGGTCCAGTGTGAGTGTAGAAATCCACTACAGAGTGGATGGTGTGCATGAATGAGGTGGTGTGTATCACAGGTGTCCCTCCAGTCTCAGCTTTCAAATCCCGGCTAAAGACTCACTACTTTAGTTAAGCATACCCTGACTAGAACTGCTGATTAGCTGTGCACACTGCATCTCCGTGGTTAGCCATTAGTACCAAAATGTAAGTAATGTGATACTTATAAACTGTTAGTAACACTCACCTATTCTGTTTCTCTTCTGGGTATCCCCACGTGGCACTTGGCGCCACTGATCTACTGCCAAGTTGTTTGCCTGTCATGGTAAAGTCATCTCAGATAATGGAGGACTGAAATCATAGGGTAGAAGGGTCTTTTCATCTGATTGGCCAGCCCAGCACTGGCTCTGCTATAGAACAGCCAATAGTGGGGATGAGGTGTGTTGGCCAAAGTCTGTCCAACTTCAGTGTCTCTCACTCCTTTACTACAATCTGGCCATGGTTCTACAATTAACTGATGGACAGATATAGTTCATTTTCTATCCATCCATCCATTATCTAACCCGCTATATCCCAACTACAGGGTCACGGGGGTCCATTGGAGCCAATCCCAGCCAACACAGGGCACAAGGCAGGAAACAAACCCCAGGCAGGGCGCCAGCCCACCGCAGTTGTTCATTTTCATTTATGTTAATTAGTTTCTTCTTCTCTTTTGATGTATTTGAACAAATCTGTATCCTTAGCTTAGCTTATCTGAATTCAGCACCACTTGCTGGTAAATGAGTGACAATGGATTGGATGAGGTTATTTAATGGCCGAGTACTTGGAAGGGGTAGGCATTTGATTGGTCCATTTATCATCAGATTATGATAGGAGCTGCTGAATAATTCAGGGAGAGCAGCGAAGAGTGGGTGATGTGCGACCTGTCCTCAGATTTAGGTTAATAGTAGAGTTGGCGGTTGGCATTGGATCTGACGAAAGTGTAGGAACAGAGAAGAGTGAAAGAATCAGAGCAAGTGCTTTGAGGGATAGTCTTCCGAGGAACCAGGAAAAGTGGAAGATTTGAACTAATTGCGAGGGGCTTACCTCTGATCAGTCTGTACATTCAGTTTTTAAGCCTGAACCTTTAGTAATTTGTAGGACTTATTTCTTCTTTCTATTTTTTGTATGTGCCACTAAAGACTTCTTCACTGTAGTTCTAAAATGTCCAAGACATTACGTTCTGATTTGACACTGAATATGATAAAGAACAAATTGTTTTTGCACCAGTGGTGCGTCTCATTCCCTCACTGGTACTCGGCTATGAACTACAAGATGCCCAGGGTGTAACTGTTGCTGTATTTTGGCGGAACCGGATACCACATTCCTGCACAGAACACAAAGGGCCTACCGATGTACACATATGTGGTATAGCGGGGGTCCACGGCCTCAAAAATATGGCCATTTTTGTAAAATCCAGACAGATTGCACGACCACGGGGAGTTAATAGGGAAATTGGGACGAGTCGCACCCCCACGTGTGGGTGCACTCGTTCTCAATTTCTTCATTGGCTTCCTGCGGCGTGTGATTCAGGTGCTGCGCCCACAGAGCCGTATATGTACGGGCCGGCACAGGATGGGTGAGGGAAAGAGAAAGAGCAGAAGGCAGAGCTTTAAAGACGTGAAAGGCAGTCATGGGCGGATGATCTGGCCAGCTGGATGGAGAAGGCAGCATGAGCTGGGGCCCTGCGAAGTAGCACAGGCTGTGGCACTCTAGGGACTGGTTCGCCCCACTGAATAATCGAGTAGAGTGGGGCGAGCAGGACAGAAGACCTCTCAATGGATAAAAGGGGCAACCGAGCGAGCGCGAAGGAAAACAGGAGGCGAGCTGACCTCGGACAGTCTGGCTGCATAGTGTGGAAGTAGCCAAGATGGGGGTCGGCAGAAAGGAGTGCATGCTGCTGAGTCTCCACTGGCTACGTGAGTGATGGGTGAACCGGGGAGAAAGAGAAGGAGGTGGGCTAAGTTTGTGAGGAGTTCGGCTGCATTTTAACCTCTGATCTTAATGGATTTATTTATTATGGATTTTATCTTTGGTTTAATGGGTTTATTTATGTACTGTCTTTAAGAGCACTGCACTGCGGACACCTTATGATTTTGTTTTGCACTTTCCACATTCCCCTGGCTTCATCTGCGATTTGTCCTCCTTTGTCAGCTCATCTCGGTCATAACTATCGAGGGTGTTGGTTCTACAGACTCCCATATGTGAAGAGGGAGTCTAGAGGGGACCGGCATCATCACAACATTCACATTCTATAAAACGTATGGCAGCATCAGGCGCAAGGCAAAAGATCAACTTTGAATGGGGTGCCAGTCAATTATAGGTCATTATAAAGCTCCTCAGTTGTTCTTACTTGAGAACTCAGTGGTTTTTATAATCTACCTTAACAAAATGTGTCTTTGTGTCTATCCAGTTGCTTTGCCCCTGTCATTCCAACAGATGGCACATCACAAACATTTGTAGTAGTGCATTTTATTACTATAAATGTTTGTGATGCACCATCTGTTGGAATGACAAATGAAATGCCTTTTATTACTACATGCATTATAAAATACCTTCCAATAGATGGTGCACTGCAAACATTAAGACTGAGATTTACGCTGATTACAGGTAGCACAATTATTATGGTCATAAGACAATATCCATTGGCGTCTCTGTGGATTGTTGTATAACCTGAGTGCCAGTCTCTTAATGGGTGAATGAACTACTTTATAAATGTGGCTCATTTTTGACATATTATTTATTTAGTACAAATTACTTTAGCGTATTCCTGCTGTTTTTTTGGGGGTTTGTTTCCTTGACTTACTTGTTTTTCGGCAGTGCAGTGTTCATTAGGAGCTAGTTTTTATCAGACAGGCGCTCACATTTGAATTTTTGCAGTCAGATAGATGAAGTAAAAGCACATATGGACTCCTGGAAAGGACACAGTAGCATCTTATTTTTTCAGGTGAGACTGAGGGACTGACACAGTAGGTCTTCAGTGTTATGATGTCAATACTTTATTCATTTTTCTTCCATTCCCTGTTACTCTTGGAAATGCATGTGAGACATATGGGGAATTTGTTTCTGCAATTTAAACTTAGATCAAACTTTGAATGCTTACATGAATGAGAGATTTCAGTTTTTGATTTTGAATACATTTGCAAACGTTTCTGAAAACACGTTTTCACTTTGTTATTGAGTGTTGATTGATGACCAAAAATGACAAATTTATCAATTTAAAATTAAATCTGCAACACTAGAAAGTGTGTCGAAAGTGAAGCAGTCTGAATACTTCCTAAAACCACTGCATGCAGTTAAGTTTAAGTAGCTCTTTATTCTTTACTGCAATGCACACTACCACTAGAATAATTTAGAGGATGTCTCCAAATTGTGACAATTCAGTTCTTGGACACTGTACTGTCACCCGTGCCAGTGAAATGTTGAAACTGGCATGTGGTAAGAGAGAGGTTAGGAGTAGATGCTGATACAGCGCATTGCCGCACCCACCACACGACAAACCAACTCAGGATCCCAGATTAGGACCCGAGTGCAGCCATGCAACGGGTGACACCTCAGCTCCGCACTCGTTCAGATGGAGTGGAACAGTGTGAGGTTTTTTTTATGGTGGCTGGAGTGCCAATTCTGCCATCAACCCCCATGTTCTTCCCTGCAGGTTGGATGGCCTACATGCAGATTAACGTCATACCCAGGGCCGGAGAAATTACAGGTTAAGGGCCTTGCTCAAGGGCCCAAAAAGAGCAGAGTACCTTTTGGCATTTTACAGGATTCGAACCGGCAACCTTCCACTTGTCAGTGCAGATCCCTAGCCTCAGAGCCACCACTCCGTCTAAGCGGTAAGGATGCTATGAAAATATTAAGTGTCTGTGAGTGGCATAAGAGGATCAAGGAGTGGCGAGACGATGTGAACGCCAAAAGCAGATCATCCACCATGTCAACGCTCCAAGCCATAATGTGCTCAGTGTTCTCGATGACTTCCTGGCTAAGAAACCAATGAGCAAACTGGATTATGCAGCCTATTGACCTGACTAAGACAACGATTTCCAGACATTTCTGACATCCAACATAACGTGACAAAAGAATTCAAGGGTATTGCTGCAACGAAATGATGTGGTGGGTGTGAGTTCCTCCATGAATTTAGAGCGACCAATGGAGTCGGGGTGGTTCACCCCCTTTAAATTTAGCACAATTGTCCAAGCAGGGTGGGCAGGTTCTGTGCAATCCTCAGAAGTCCAGGTGTTTTTCCAGCAATGGCAATGCATAGCTACGGAAGGAGATGACATCGAAGGTGAGAGTGGCCGCAGATATGAACACATTTTCTCCACAGGTTCATTCTGGGTATTAAGTTGTCACATGTCGTGCACTGGTGGGGACTCATCTGGAGTCCTGTGTGCAGTTTTGGTCTACAAAACAGACATAGCAGCACTAGAAAAGGTCCAGAGAAGAGTGACTAGGCTGATTCAGGGGCTACAGGGGATGAATTATGAGGAAAAATTAAAAGAGCTGAGCCCCATAGGAGATTAAGAGGTGACATGACTGAAGTGTTTAAAATTATGAAGGGAATTAGTCCAGAGGAGCGAGACTGTGACTTTAAAATGAGTTCATCAAGAACACGGGGACACAGCTGGGAACTTGTGAAGGTTAAATTACGCACATTCACACAGAGAACCACAGACACTTGGAATAAGTGGTCAAGTAGTGTGGTGGACAGGAGAACTTTAGGGACTTGATGTCATTTTAGAAGAATTAAGTGGACAGGACTGGTGGGCTTTGTTGGGCTGAATGGCCTGTTCTCATCCAGATTGTTCTAAAAACATCACTTTACAAGTATAAATATGACTGCACTGCTGTCTTCCTGCACCAAACATCCTTGCCCTGATATCCACTTATGTTGAGCACCTTTACATTCTGTAGCACTGCTAGTGATTAATAATTTGGACAATCAACCATGACTCAATGCAGACCCTTCAGGGAACAATGCTGAAAATGACCAAAGCTAAATTAATTAAGATAAATATCATCAATTCTAATTTTTTTTATAGTAGTGATATTTACAACAAAATGGAAATGCCAGAAAACAAAGCAAAGCACAAACAACAGCCGCACAATTCAAAGAGCAAACTCACCGGCAGACTTCCAAGTCCTCATCGGCGTCATCCTCATCATCATCAGTGCGTAACAAGTTGCCTTTCCTTTGAAGATTAAAAATCAGTGGCTTGTTGTGAGTGGATGCATCTGGTAAACCATCAGCACAAAGCTTTGAAGTGGCTTTGTCTTCGTCGGGTAACGAGGAAGACTCGGGGTACATAACCAAGGCATTGTTCGCCGCGTGGTTTCCGTTCCTTTGGGCCGACTCGAGCGTCGTCTCCAGAGAAGACTGCAAAGATGACGACAGCCTCCTTCGATTGCTCCCTAACGACTGCTTCTGTAAGTGCGTGGGCACAGTCGAGCTGTTGCTCTGTGGCTCCTCTCCTCCCTTGCCACCTAGAGGAGCCAACTGCAGCCCGGCGGGCGCAGGAGATTTGTCCTGCACCTTGTTGGCAAGAAACCGTCTTCTACCTTTTCTTGGAGGCTTGGCCCTCTCCTGGCTCCAGCTTTTCTGTTTGCCCCAGCGGGCATCATCCGAGGAGGAATCTGTATCCTGGCGGGTATTTGTACCCCGTGCTCGGAGATGCTCCCGACGGGACTTCAAGACTTTTTCCTTGGGCTGCCTTGCCACGTTTGCATGTTCGCAGTTTGGGCAGAGCTCCTGCTTTCTGGGTGGCCGTTGTTTGATATCCCTCTTCTCGGCATCCCTGCCTGTATGGGTTAAGACCACGACAGGTGTGCCCGCCTCGGAGTCATCTTCCTGTACTGCCTGAAGAACAGCAGGCCTTTTGTGTGCGTTTATTTATTTATTAATTTTTTTGAGTTTATTTAGCAGAATGACAGCAGCAGCAGCAGCAGCAGCATGCCAACATGGAGAATGGAAAGTGGGAAAGAGAAGGTGAAGTGATAGCTCGACAGAAACGGCAAAACAAAATTTTAGTGAAAAGAAAAGAAATCAATGGGTTATCATACAGGTGGATTATTTCACATGGAAAATTATAGTTTATCAAATACATAGCACAGACATTACTTCAATTCTTCATTTGTCACCCTTTCAGCCATTATCAGTTTGAATGTCATCCACAGAACGTGCATTTGACGCTACATGAGACACTACAGACATGAGAAACGCTCCAAAGATATGAAATACACCAGCAGCATGGCTTCATGCGAATTACTGTGAGCACCAACCTGCAGATATCCTGAGTGGAAGGGGTGACAGACGTCCGGGACTGACTTCTGGGTGCCGTTCCTGTCGTCGGACTGCTTGCCTGCAACGACCAATCATATAATTTGACCTTTTTCTTGAAGAACGGCATTTCTGATCATGTAGCCTCTCCTGACTGTGCATCTAGACCTCCTTTAAATTTAAGATGTGACCATAATGCAGGCGACTCTTACGGTAATTAAAGGAGAGAGAGAGAGAGGCAAAAAAAAAAACAGAACTTTATTTATTTTATTTTTTTCCTGCGGTGACTAACAGTGAAACTCGTTTTGAGGAAGAAAATGAGGCGAGAAGTTTAACTCTTCAGCTGCCTTCGTCGGCTAAAAATAAATCTGAGTCATCTTTTGAACTGCAAAACCACCTGACAATTTCTGATTAAGGGAGGTCTTGATGAGATAGACGGTTGGGCAGAATAGCAGATTGGCTTTCTGAAGGAAAACTTTGGACTAGGCAGGGGGCCGTCGACGAGGCAGCATACAGAGAATTCGCCTCCCATCGCTAGACAGAATGACACTGGACAGAGGCCAGCCGTGATCCTTCCTTTACCTTGGCCTGAGAGCGTCTACGAGTACACCTGCACATTCACAGGACCGGTGGCTTTAGGTCACCCACTGATTTTAGTGGCTGCTACTGTCACAGCGGGAAGGTGGCCTTGTGTGGAATATTTCTGACTGGGGAGGAAAGCCTGTAAGCTGTCCCGTGGTGGAGTGTCCCAGGCTGGGTTTCTACCAGCACCTAATTACATCTAGCACTGGTGAGGCCGGTCACTTTGGAGTGACACAAGCTGTGTTTCTGCTGGCATCTAATTACGCGTAGCACTTGGAGTGTCACAGGCTGGGTTTCTACTGGCATGTAATTATATCCAGTACTGGACGGACAATCACCTTGGAGTATCACAGGCTGAGTTTCTACCAGCATCTAGTTAGGTCTAACACTGGGCGGCCAGTCACTTTAAGGGTCCCACGCTGGATTTTTGCTGGCATCTAATTATGTCTAGCAGTGGGTGGCCAGTCACTTGGAGTGTCACAGGCTGAGTATCTACCAGAGTCTAGTTAGGTCTAACACTGGATAGCTGGTCACTTTGGAGACTCCCAGATTGGATTTCTATTGGCACGTGATTATGTCTAGCACTGGACGGCCAGTCACATTTAGGGTCACAGGATAAGTTTCCATTAGTGTATAAATATATCCAGCACTGGATGTCTGGTCAGTTTGGAGTGTCCCAGGTTGGGTTTCTATTGGCACACAATTATATCCAGCACTGGATGGACAATCACCTTGGAGTGTACCAGGTTGGGTTTCTACCGACTTTTAATCAGGTCCAGCACTCGATGGCCAATCACTTTGGAGTGTCCCAGGTTGGGTTTCTATTGGCACACAATTATATCCAGCACTGGATGGACAATCATCTTGGAGCATCCCAGGTTGAGTTTCTACCAGCGTCTAGTTAGGTCTAAAACTGAACGGCTGGTCACTTTGGGGAGTCCCAGATTAGATTTCTTTCAGCACATAATTACATCTAGCACTGGACAGCCAATCACTTTGAGGGTCACAGGCTATGTTTCCACCAGTGTATAATTATGTCTAACACCAGACGGCCGGTCAATTTGTGGTGTCCCAGGCAGAGTTTCTACCAGCATCTACTGTAGTTTGGTGTAAAACTGGATGGCTGGTCACTTTGGAGTGTCACAGGCTGAGTTTCTACCAGCACATAATTACAATCTAGCACTGGACGGCCAGTCACTTTGAGGGTCACAGGCTGGGTTTCTGCCGGCATCTAATTATGTCTAGCAGTGGGTGGCCAGTCACTTGGAGTGTCACAAGCTGAGTATCTACCAGAGTCTAGTTAGGTCTAACACTGGATAGCTGGTCACTTTGGAGACTCCCAGATTGGATTTCTATTGGCACGTGATTATGTCTAGCACTGGATGTCCAGTCACTTTGAGGGTCACAGGCTATGATTCCACCAGTATATAATTAAGTGTAGCACTGGGCGGCCATTCACTTTGGTGTGTCTAAGGCTGGGTTTCTACTGGCACACAATTATAGCCAGCACTGGATGAACAATCATCTTGGAGTGTACCAGGTTGGGTTTCTACCGGCTTCTAATCAGGTCCAGCACTGGATGGCCAGTCACTTTGACAGTCACAGGCTATGTTTCCACCAGTATATAATTAAACGTAGCACTGGGCGGCCATTCACTTTGGAGTGTCCCAGGTTGGGTTTCTGCTGGCAAGCAATTATATCCAGCACTGGACGACCAATCACTTTGAGGGTCACAGGCTTTGTTTCCACTAGTGTATAATTATATCCAGCACTGGATGACCAGCCAGTTTGGAGTGTCCCAGGCTGGATTTCTATTGGCACATGATTACGTGTAGAACTGGACAGCCGATCACTTTGAGGGTCACAGGCTACGTTTCCATCAGTGTATAAATTTGGTGTAGCACTGGACAGCCAGTCACTTTGAGGGTCACAGGCTATGTTTCCAGCAGTATATAATTAAGTGTAGCACTGGACAGCCAGTCACTTTGGGGTAAGTCCCAGACTGGATTTCTGCCAGCGTCTAATCAGGTCCAGCACTGGGCGGCCGGTCACTCTAAAACAAAGTTTCAATAAAAGCGGGTCTGCCTCCCTCCTGTGCAGAACCACTCTTCCCGAGTATCTCACCCTCGGGATTTACAGCGGGTGCCCAGACTCTAGAAACAGGCAGATGTTATTCCTGTAGCAAAAAGTCTGAACTTGGGCTGTTCATAAGAAACGTAATGATTTATTTCATAACTTACAAGTAAACAAAAAGCAAGGAGAGTTGCATCAAATAGTAGAAATATAAATAGAAACATGTGCTTCAGTTTCAACATTTAAAAACTTAACATTCTCGATTGTAACAGAAACTTGTCATCTCTCACCTGCTGATTGAAGTCCACAGAAGGCTCCATCTCTAGAAAAGGACTGAAAATCGGAAATTCTGATTTGATATATTGAGATGAAATTGTCTTTTCACATGACCCTTGGTGGGTTAGTGTAAGGGTCAGACATTGTATAGCACCCCTGGAGCAAATTTCCAGTTAAGGGGTTCTTGCTCAACAGTCCAACAGAGTAGCATTCCTTCTGGCAGACGCAGGATTTGAACCTTCTAGATACCAGTGCAGACCCTTAGCCCCAGAGCCACCAAATAACTTCACATTCATAATCACTGACCTTGAAATAGTCTAAAATAATACCACATAAGCTTATGTTTGATATTTTTCATTATTAACCCTTTGGGAGTGGCTTGTAGATTGCTAGGACCACCAATAAAGAATCAAATGTCAAACACATTAACGTAGTTGTGATCTGCACCTTCAAAATAGCATAAAACGACCCTCCACATTCCTGTCCCCATTTTTTTGAAGTTTTGTGAAAAGGAGCAACTTTGACCCCTCGTACCCTACGGCTGAGCCCCTGGGGGTTGTTCGATGTGACACACACACACAACTTCAAGTCCTTCTGATCATTTGTGTTGAAGACAATCTATTTATCATAAGGGTGTAATTGTCTTGTCATTTCCTGACTCTCTTCATCCAGACCAGGGTTGCCTGAGGTTATCCCGGTTAACATGGGGATCAATGCAGGAACAAACCCTGGACAGCGGGTCCGTGGCTTCAAAAGAGAGGCCAGATTTTAAATAATCCATTTGGCCGTGCCAGTCTCTGTGGGCGCGCTCATGCAGCCGCGGGGAGCTGATGAGGTAATTGGGGCGAGTCGTACCTGCATGTGAGGGTGTGATCGTTCTCAATTGCTTAACTCTTTCAGGGCTGATGTCGACTTTTGTTGAAAGGAGTTGACGATGGTTATCAAATGTAAACTGACAAAACCAACCGTTATGTTTTAGTTGGACTCTCGTTGTTGGAAGGAAAGTTAGCTTCATTGGTTTGACCGAGATTTCCTGCACTTGTGTGAGTAGTAAGGCACAAACAAGGGCAAAAATGGCACTGACATAATGGCGAGAGAGCAAAGAGAATGAGGCTAAGGATCTGTGTTGGTATCCCGAAGGTTGCCAGTTCGAATCCTCGTCACTGCCAAAAGAGTATATCATATGTGGGGCTTCTCTGGGTTTCTCGTACCGATGAGTTAGGAGTCGGTGGACAAAAAAAAATTGAAGTGATTTCAAAGCATTCGGAAGTAATTCTTATGAAAACATAAAAACTACACACACAAGTGGCTTTAGACTGGTGGACTTAACTTCTCACATCATGAAATCCTTTGAGAAGCTGATTAAGACAAAGCCGCTAAAATTAAAAACCCTGGCCTATCTGGGCCTGATCTGAAAGACGTCAGGGCAACACTTCAGAATTTACTGGAGGAGCATTTGGGAGGATCAAAGAAACGATTAGCTGTTGATAAACTTTTCATCATCTTTTAATGCATTAAAGCCACACATTGTGGATGAGACACTGTTGTCAAAGTCAAAACGAACTTTATTGTCATCTTAACCATGTACAACTATACAGACAGACGAAATTAGGAAGCTCAGGGTCCACAGTGTAACAACATGAAGTGCAAATAAAAAATTAAAATTAGAATTAAAATAAAAATTTTAAATTAAAATTTAAAATTAAAATTAAGGCATAAACAAGACAAGACATTGTGCAAAGACAAGACAAAGAAGTAGCAGCAATATTGACGTGTAGTAATCAGTATGAACATTGATGCAATGTATGGTATTGTGCAATCTAGATACATAAATATAGTCAATAGATATGTAATATAATAAATAAATAATATATATCGATCATACAGAAATTATTTTTATTTACTTTATTAATCCCGAAGGGAATTACTTGGTTTTTCGCATACCCCTTGGGGTCAGAGCGCAGGGTCAGCCATTGTACAGGCCCCTGAAGCAATTGAAGGTTAAGGGCCTTCCTCAAGGGCCCAGCAGAGTAGGATCTCTTTTGGCAGTGACGGAGATTTGAACTGGCAACCTTTGGGATACCAGTGCAGATCCTTAGCCTCAGAGCCACCAGTCCATTGCTATTGTTGTTTAAGACATGTAAACAATGACAGGTCAGAATGTTTCACAGCAGAAGGATATCAAGAGTGTCAAAATCCTTAAAGGTCAGTATGAGATTTTCTGTTCTTTTCTACATGCACACTCGTCTTTGCAGGACAGTGGCTTGAGTGTATAAAAGTGGGATGGATTCCGGACTTTTTAACTAACAGAACACAGACAAAGGTGTCTTAAAGGTTGTTTTTACTGTGGGGTCACCTGAAGACTGTTTTCTGCCTCCTCTTCTGTTTGTCTTGCACACAAAATGACTGCAGGAGTTCACAGAAGACAAATCGGTCACCGTGAGTTAAGGAGGACAGCCATGGAAACTGCAGTTGATGAGTTTGTTCATTGGTGTGAATTGTTCCTTTTTCGAGGTAAATATTTCTTTGACCGAGGATATGGTCACAGAGGTGGCCTTAGGGGTGTGCGGAGACTAGGGCTGACCAACCCCACATGGGACCACTTACGTCAAACGCTGTTACTGGTATGTGTGGACTGTATAAACTTGTGTGCGAATTTAATAAAAATAATGTTAACATACACTGGATTTTCTCATTACAGTATTCAGGTAAATTTTTGCAAGATAACATGCAGACTTTATCAAAATATAATGATATAATCTTTATATTATTGTAAAAAAATCTTGGGTCGTGACGTGATCTTCTCAGAAGATACTTTGACGTCCCTTGAGACAAGGCAGTGAGCCAAAAGGACAGCGGCTGTACAGGCTTTTAAATGATCAACACGCAGCTCGCCAGCAGTTGATCTGTCCGCATCTCCATAGCGTGCATTCAGCCCCCCACCTTCGCAAACGCGAGGGTCAGAGACGCGAAGTGGCTGGCATGTAGCACGCCCTAGGTTGAGGGGGTGGGTGAGCGAAGTGAGGACAACTGCTGTACAGGCTTTTAAATGATCAACACGCAGCTCGCCAGTAGCAGCAAGCCAGCAGCTGATCCATCCGCATCTCCTTAGCGTGCGTTCAGCCCCCTCACTTCACAACGCAAGCGGCAGAGACACGAAGTGGCCGGCACGTATCGTGCCCCGGGTTGAGGGGGTGGGCGAGCGAAACGAGCAGGGGGCAAAGTGCTCCATGATCTCTTCCACTCATGGCATCGACAGCGATACGGCTAAACCAGTAATAAAACGTGCTGCGCGTTCCACTACCAAACACTTCCCGCACTGTTTCAACGAGGCCTACTGCAGCAAACTGAACCAAAGACTTGACTAAGAAACAATGGCAGGCTCTCCGGACACGAAGGAGTCATAAATGACAAGCCATCAATTGTTCCCAAGTCAAAACAGAAGTCAACCCAGCGACTAAGGGGCTAGACTTATTTTAGGAAGGGATTATACTGGCGACCCTTTTTGGGCGATAAAGGTGGACTATGGAATGTTTTCAAAGACATACATGTAAGAAATTTGACCATGAAGAGGGATTTTAAAAGGGTTCCTCTTAGAAGCATCTCAAATATATATAAGCAGGGCCCCCTTAGGCACGGGGCCTGGGGTGGTCGCCACACTTACCACCCCCAAACGCCACTCTTGGGTATGGCTGTAGATTTTAGATGCTCCCCTTCTCCCACTCTCTATACTATAAATAAAGGAGAAGCTATGGACCTGGGGGGCCACTACAAATATCTGGGCACAATCCTTGATGAGAGAAGCAGAAGCGGCTTTTCTTTCTTAGGAAATTTAATTGTTTTAGAGTAAAAAAATCACAATGACAATTTTAAAAATTTTATATACGTGTACGAGGGATGTTCAAAAAGTTTCCGCACTTTTATATTTTCGTTGGAAATGGTGAAGGCGGGAGGAGTAGTAATTGGGCATTAAAAAGTTGGTATGACGCTTGGAAAATTGCAGAGTCAGGTGGAGGTGGACAAAGTTTGCTGGGAGGTGTGGAGGAGAATTGGAGCGAGAATTTTGTATTGTTTAAAGGTTATTTACCTGTGTTATTGTGGCTGTGGTGCTTAAGGCATTGTTACTAGGAAGAAAAATAA
>JANRMT010062837.1:88653559-88666219 GCA_026402145.1 Polypterus bichir lapradei | reverse complement strand
CATTATATGGATAAGAATTAGTTTTAATGTTAAGTACAAATATGTCCCAACCTTTCCCTCTACAGTTCTACATTGTAATTTTGGAGAAGGAGCACATGGGGCACGTGCGGGTGTTAATATTTATCTGCTATTGACTGTGACTTTCAGAGCCATTCACTGGTACTTCACATTTACAATAATTTACAATAAGATCTGTGACATGCATGTTGTGCAATGAGTCAGTACTGGGAACTGAACCAGCATCTCAGAGGCTTGCAGTCCAAAGCCTTTCCAGGTCTCAGCTGCCTACATCCATGCATTTCTATGAATTTTTATCACATAGTAAGTGCTGTGCTGTTATATAAGATGACGGCACAAATGAATGCTAATCACGTTGCTTTTGCTTTAATGAAGATGAAGCTCGTGAGCCATCCAGAATGAGACAACGCTGACACATCATCTGGACATGTAAAATGCATGATTCATTTATAGTGAAGCCGAGAAGCAAAATGTTTTATTAAAGCTCACATGCAAAGGAAAAGAAAATCTCAATGTGATAAGCTGCTATATGTTAACAAGGGAACTGTAAATTGGGCCGTTTGATCGTGTTAATGTTACATTGGCCTCTTAAATCACTAAAAATGAGAAACTGTGATTCAGTAAAATATATTACAATTGTTTTAAATTACCTTTGAGTTTCTGTTCACAGTCAATGTCTGGATTCTTAAGATCTTCCTGCTACTCCTTGAAGTCTGAAATTCAAGTTTCAGAGACAGCTACTCAGATGAGTGAGGTCAGAATGGGCAGAGACAGGAGGAAACAGTGTGTGTGTGTGAAGGGGTGCTGGGCACGTGTGAAGAGACCCCAGTAGCATTTGCTCCCACAACGGTAATAAGCGTAAGGGAAAAACGTTTCCACGCGTGAATCTCAATTCTTCGATGCTTCTACTCAGACCTTAGAGATCAGGATGGGTGAAGAAATGGCTCCACGTCCAGGGTTGGTTCCTGCCCTGCTCTTGATACTCTCGATAGCATTTGGAAGAAGGAGTATCATGTGACTGCGGTGGGCTGGCACCCTGCCCAGGGTTTGTTTCCTTCCTTGTGCCCTGTGTTGGCTGGGATAGGTTCCAGCAGACCCCCGTGACCCTGTAGTTAGGATATAGCGGGTTGGATAATGGATGGATGGATGGTATCATGTGATCAAGGAATTAAGGAGAAGGTTAAAGGTCAGGTTTATAAGACAATGGAGAGACCAGCAATGATGTATGGAGCTGAGATGAGGGCAATGAAGGGAGAGCAGGAAAAGAAGTTGGAATTGGCAGAAATAATGAAGGACAGAATAAGAACTGAGACAATGGGAGGTAAAACAAAAGTGAGTGAGATATCTAAGAAAGTGCAGGACAGTAGGCGGAAGTGGTATGGAGATGTGATGAGGAGAGACAAAGAATAAGTGGTCATAGGAGTGATGGGAATGGAAATACAGGGGAAGAGAAAGCAAGAGAGGCCAAAGTGGAGGTGAAAGAAGGTCTGAAGGATAAAGGGCCTGATTGAGGAGGAGGTGCAGGACTGAGCTGTTTGGAGAAGGTGGATCAGGCCCATCAACTCTTCATACAAAAGTATTGGGACGCCTGCCTTTATACACACATGAACTTTAATGATGTCCCATTCTTAATACATAGGCTTTAATATGGAGTTAGCCCACCCTTTGCAGCTCTAACAGCTTCAACTCTTCTGGGAAGGCTTTCCAAGGTCTAGGAGTGTGTTTATGGGAATTTGTGACCAGGAGAGCATTTGTAAGGTCAGGCACTGAAGCTGGATGAGAAGGCCTGGCTCGCTCGCAGTCTCCACTTGAATTCGTCCCAAAGGTGGTCTGTCAGGTTGAGGTCAGGGCTCTGAGCAGCCACACCAGACTCGCTCCTCCATTTCTTTATAGACCTTGCTTTGTGTACTGCCACGCAGTCATGTTGCCATCCCCAAACTGTCCCCACAAAGCTGGGAGCATGAAATCGTCCAAAATGGCTTTGTATGCTGAAGCATTAAGAGTTCTTTTCACTGGAACTAAGGGGCCAAGACCAACCCCACACCATAATCCCCCATCCACCAAACGTTACACTTGGCACAATGCAGTCAGGCAAGTCCCGTTCTCCTGGCCAGACTCGTCCATCAGATTGCGTCATTGGTCACACCAGAGGACACGTCTGCACTGCTCTATAGTCCAGTGGCATGTGGTGGGCTTTACACCACTGCATCTGACGCTGTGCATTGCACTTGGTGATGTCAGGCTTGACTGCAGCTGCTCGGCCATGGAGACCCACTCCATGAAGCTCTCTCTTTATGCACTGCTCTTCAGCTTTTGGAGGTCTGTAGCTATCGACTCAGCAGAAAGTTGGCAACGTCTGCACACCTCAGCATGAGCTGTCCCCGCTCTGTGATTCTACGTGGCCTACCACTTCGTGGCTGAGTTGCTTCCACTTTGTTATAACACCACTAAAAGTTGACCGTGGAATATTTAGTAGTGAGGAAATTTCATTAATGGACTTCTTGCACAGGTGGCATCCTATCATGGTACCAGGCTCCTGAGAGCGACCCATTCTTTCACAAATGTTTGTAGAAGCCAGCAGTCTGCATGCCTGGGTGCTCGATGTTATACACCTGTGGCCATGGAAGCGATTGGAACACCTGAATTCAATGATTTGGAGGGGGGGCGGCCAATACATTTTGCAATATATGAAGAAGAAGATGATAAAGAAGAAGAAGATGATGAAGAAGAAGATGATAAAGAAGATAATGATGAAGAAGATGATGAAAAAGAAGAAAATGAAGAAGAAGAAGATGATAAAGAATAAGAAGATGATGAAGGAGAAGATGATGATAAAGCAGAAGATGATGAAGAAGAAGATGATGAAAAAGGAGAAGATGAAGAAGAAGAAACAGTCTAAAAGAGAAATATAAAGATTCTGGGTGGGGGCTGATTTGATTCGAACCTAGTTTTGTAAAACCTGACTTGATTGTATGAATGTTATTTGATTTTAATAAATTTAATAAAATGTTTCAAAAAAGAAATATAAAGAATTGCCAATGAAGAAGAAGAAGGTGACTAGGAGTAGCTGAGGAACCCATCTGTTGTTACACTGGTATCAAGCCATTCTACGCCGAGTATTGTAGAGCAAAAGGCAGTAATTAAACAATTTAATTTGGGCAGTTTTGAGTCTGAAATACCAAGAATTGCCTCTCGACTAATTTTGGATAGACATGAAGAATGAAAGTCCTTGTATTGTGAAAAAATCTGTAATAACTAGCCAACCCGCGACGTACCATACGCCGCATAATCAGGCCGGTTTTTTAATGATTTTTAAGCACAGGAAGAAAATTAACATTTGAAAAATCGGTAATCTAATAAATCAGCAAGAAAAGCAACATTGTAACAATGCACGGAACGAACCAACACACAATCGTCCGTGACTGAATTTCTCGTTCAGTATGCACTGCCTGCTCATGTGCCCACCTCCAACTCGGCACTTGAGTCGTTGTCGTCTTTGCACAGTCCAGATGCACCTGTGACTCACGCAGACTTTTCATTGCTCTGTGCGGTTGTGGCTGCTTTTTTCTATATAATCCACCAAGACACCCGACCACGGTAGTAGCGAGGTGGGGCTTCGTTGTTCCTTTCGCATGGTTTTTCATGGTGGACTCGGTCGGGTGTCGAAACCGAAAAGAATAATGAAAAGTCAACGTGGCTCAGACGTGCATGTGGACTCCTAGCACAGACGAAAGGGACTAACTGGGTGGTCGGTGAGTTTTTGCGTCCGGGCACATGGGCAGGCAGTGTGAATGCCTAGAGAGTGAGGGTAGACGCGGGCCGGTGAAAAAGGAGTGTTGGTGGGCAGGGACACGTCTTTCGTGTTCCTGCAGGAGCATCTAAGAAGATGCATGTTTGTCGCGGATGCGAATTGCTGTATGTAGCGTGTAAAACAGTTTGCTATGGTGCACGCGGTCGTGCGTCGTAACCGAAAACTCGGTTTTTAAAGACTGCTTACTTCATTGTGTTTTAACCTCAGTTGTAAAGGATCGTTTTAAGGATCCCATGGGATACCCCTCGCAAGCCGTTTTACACGCTGCATATGGCGATTCACCTCCGCGAGAAACATGCCTCTATGAACAGTCAAGGTGGCTCGGAAGTGCATGTGGCCTCTACGACAGACGAATATAAATGATGCCGGTTTTTCTGTGTCGTCACGTCCAAGTTGGTGGGCGTGGCTCTGCGAGTTGTCGTTGTATCCAATGGTCTTGGAGTTGGTGGGCGTGGCTCCTTCCTGCGTGCGCCATAGGTGTCTTACTTGTCGGCGGCTTAGTGAATCCACGCGCCTTCCGGCGTGCTTTCCATGGGTGTCTTGCCTTATTGAATTATATATATATAGATTTTTTTACAGCTCTCTGCACCTTACCTGTTATCTGTTTACTGTGACAGTAGATGGCGCTATACCAGCGCTTAACCTGGCACAGACAGGCACAAGATGTACACTTCCACAAGTTTTTTTTTTTTTTCCAGCACCACACAATGCTCAAATTCACAATGCTCAGTCCTCCCTTTCTCTTTTCTCTTCTATTCTTTTCTCTTCTCTTCACTGCCTCCCTCACTCCTCCACTCACAAGCTCCATCCTCCAGCTCCCGACTCCGGTTCCTCAAATGGAGTATGGCGGCCCCTTTTATAGTTCACCCGGATGTGCTCCAAGTGCTCCCAGTGCTCCCTGATGACCTTCCTGCAGCACTTCCTGGTGTGGCGGAAGTGCTGCATGGGCACCTGGAAGTACTCCGGGTATACCTGCTTCCTGGTCCTGGCAGTACTTCCTGGTGTCCATGGCTTCTGAGCCATCCAGGCGCCCCCTGGCGGTGATCACTGGTCCCCACAAGGTCAAGCTTCCAAGCTCTGTTCCCTTGGCCCCAACACCCACCATGGTGGCTGCCTTCTTGTGTTCCAGGGCAGGTACTGCTCCACTCCCGGTCCTTCCATCCTCCTGGTGTCCCGACTAGGCATGAACCCCAGCCGTCCGCCACATTACTTACAAGTATAATGCACTAACAAGTCAGAAAGGCTACAAAAGATAGAAGAAGAAATGTGAGGGGGGGGTCCCACCAGTATTCTACTTTAATTTTAAAAGTTCTGTGGATGACGTCAAGACCAAATATCTCATTGGGAAGTTTCCAGAGTAAAACAGTCCGTTTTATTTATTTTATGGTTCTTTATGATTGATGTCAGGCCTCTAAAGAAATAATTCAATTTGGGTGATGGTGATATTGGGAAGCGGATGTAACGGAGATTTGACTAAGGGTGCCGTAAAATAAATTAAATGACTTAAAACAAGGCTGAAAAACACCAGAGCGATGTAAGAGTCACTTTGACCTGATGGCTGTCAGCTTGCAGACCGCTTCACTCACACTTGGGGACCAGCGGTGGTTTACTGATTCAGACCACTTTGCAGAGAATCTGTTTTCACTTTGACTTTAAAGAGTCCACTGTGATTTAATGTTGCCTAATACTAAAATGTAAAAAGGGTGTGAATAGTTTTAATCGGCAGTGTAATTAGCTCCTCTTCAATCTATAAGGCAATTAGATACGTATTTTTTATTTTTATTTTCTCATGAATTTCTCCTTATTGGATGATCTCTAATTCATTTTTCAATTGACAGGAAGCGCAGAAGTGTCAGCGCCAGGGCCTTCTGACAGGTAAGGAGAGGTTGGGAGATCTCTCAGACACTAAACCAGACCAATATTGCGGATTTGCACATCCTGAGATGTCTCATACTTGGTGTTTGCTTTTAGGATCAAGTCTGTCTCTGCAATTACATTTATAGACGCTGAGCTCTTCAGGGCCTACAGCCCCCTGCTTCATTCCAGAGGGTAAACTCGACTTCAGCGCATCTTCAGGGGAGCTAATGCCCCTGTCTGAGGTAAAGCACGTCGTCGTCGTATTTCTAATGCGTGTTGGGGCAACCCGAGTCTACTTTCTGTTTTTATCACAGCTTGATTGTCTTTCCAAGGATAACACATTTTGTCCCAGTGTGTGTGTGTGTGTGTGTGCTGACATACAATGCAATGCAGCCCCACGGACCATTCAGGCATAAGCAGATCCGTCTCCTGGAACTCACAACACGATATTCCAGGATGTTAGAGAGTCTCCGAAACATTTCATATGGACAAGCAAGTCAATGTGGCTTATGTCACCACACGTTGCAGTGACAAGAGAATAAAGAGAGCAGCCCATCGATCTCTGAGCATCTGGATGAAATGGAAAATGATTACAGATATGGACAAGTTTGTCAGTCCCCTTCTGGCTCATTGAAAAAGTTCTGTATGCCCCCTGAAAAGTGACAAAATGAAATGAAACAAAACACATTGTCTCCTGTACCGCTGCATGCCTTGGACACATCACTGGGTAAAGCAAAGCAAGTGTGACATGAGATCAAGCCAGTGGTGTCGCTCGAGTTCGTGCCACTCGGGGTGGAGCGGTACTTCAATTTGCCACCCTCCAACATAGCCGAATATGTTAACCTATTTAAATAAAAAAATAAAATGATATATAGAGAGTGTGGCACAGGTGGCGCAGTGGTAGCGCTCCTGACTCGCAGTTAGGAGACCCGGGTTTTCTTCCCAGGTCCTCCCTGCGTGGATTTTGCATGTTCTCCCCGTGTCTGCGTGGGTTTCCTCCCACCGTCGAAAGACATGCAGGTTAGGTGATCCTAAATTGTCCCTAGTGTGTGTGTGTGCCCTGTGGTGGGCTGGTGCCCTGCTCCGGGTTTATTCCTGCCTTGTGCCCCGTGTTGGCTGGGATTGGCTCCAGCAGACCCCTGTGTTAGGATATAGTGGGTTGGACAATGACCGACTGACGTATAGAGAAAAAGTAAGATAAATTTTTTCATATATATAGAGAAACAACAATAATTGTTCATGTATAATTATTTATAAGCATCAACTAGACAAGAGTATATTACAGACGCACTGATAAGCCGTGTTCTAATTATTAGTTTAATATAATTATGCTGCGTAAACCACAACCAGTGTAGTGTACAAGTGATAGTTGGGGATGAATGCATTTGGATTGATAACAAAACAAAATTATAAATTGTAAATTAGTTGTTTATCTTCCTAGAAATTATTATCAGTGTAATGTTTAGGTTTATTTTTGTTATTGCCTCATAAATTTCAACTGCTGTGTCTGATGCCGTCATAGAAGGACAGTCTGAAAATTATTTTTGAAGCATTTGTGGATAAAAATCGGAGAATTTTACTTTTCTCATTCATGAGTGATATTTTTCCGATAATGCCGCCCCCAAAAATGTGCCACCCGGGGCGGACCAACCCTATAGCTATGCCACTGGTCAACTGTCGCTTGTTCTACTCGTCTTTTTCTTTAATTCACGTCACACATGTCTGCAATTGTGCCATCAGCCATTCAGCTGGGCAATGGCAGGTTGTTACATTTCTAAAAATGTATTTACTTTAGAATACATGTACTGTTTATGTTCCATTTTGGAATATAACTCAATCTTTATGTTTAATTTATTGCATCTTGTGTGATGTACAAGAAACCAATTTCAGTCATTTCTGTAGAAGTCAAAAAAGTTCTATTTAGTCCTCACTGGAAATTGCTACGCACCAAGTGGATTCATCATCAACGGCGGATGGATAACTTGGCGGTAAAAATCATGTGACTTTCAAGGAAGAAACAGGCTGTGGGTTTGAGTTACTGTCGCCGGTTAAGAGCAAAAGTGTAGTGAAATAAAAGTTAAAAAAAGAAATAAAACACACACACACGAGAAATGTTCAGATATCCATTGAAAACACTTCATCACACAGACTAACGTTACTCTGTTTTGTGTTTTTCCTTGTATTCTCTTTTAATGTCTTATCAGACTGTGCTCACTCACCACCGTCACAAGTCAGTAAATGTACTATATTACGTTGTCTGGATTTATTCACTTAGTACGGGTAAGTTTACGTACTTAAAAAAAAAAGCTAAAAAGTTCTCACTTTCGTTACAGGTCAACTACTTTTAGCATTGCTGTTCATTAGTATTATCATAACATTGCTCAACCAGATAAATATAATTAATACAGACAAATAAATAATAGGGGTGGCACAGTGGCGCAGTGGGTAGCATTGCTCTGGTCCTCCCTATGTGGAGTTTTTATGTTCTCCCCGTGTCTGCGTGGGTTTCCTCCCACAGTCCAAAGACATGCAAGTTAGCTTGGTGTGTGTGTGTGCCCTGTGGTGGGATGGCGCTCTGCCCGGGGTTTGTTTCCTGCCTTGCACCCTGTGTTGGCTGAGATTGGCTCCAGCAGACCCCTGTGACCCTGTAGTTAGGATATAGCGGGTTGGATGATGGATGGATGCAATAAATAATACACCCGAATACAATACAATGCAGTTGCCTAATTTGTTCGTTTGAAAATAATAAAAATATATATGTATAGGGTGGTCCAGATCTAATTATGCAAGTTTCATTATGGTATAACTTATTAAGTTTACTAGACATTAAGCCCGTTACAATAACGGGCGCTAGAACAGTAGTGCATAAACATTAGTAGGAACAGTCTGTATTAAATGGCAAGGGACCTTGTATGTGGCTGTAATATGTGTCACTGTATTGTGTGCCATTAATTTTCTCTCGCAGTAATACTGGTTTGTATTTCCGTAAAATGCCTGTAATTTTGTCTGACAGTAATACAGTGGAACCTCGGTTCACGACCATAATTTGTTCCAAAACTCTGGTTGTAACCCGATTTGGTTGTGAACCGAAGTAATTTCCCCCATAGGATTGTATGTAAATACAATTAATCCATTCCAGACCGTATGAACTGTATGTAAATATATATTTTTTTACGTTTTTAAGCACAAAAATAGTTAACTATACCATAGAAAGCACAGCGTAATAGTAAACTAAATGTAAAAACATTGAATAACACTGAGAAAACCTTGAACAACAGAAAACTAACACTGCAAGAATTTGCGCTATAGCCTTATGACCCGCTCACTAAAAACTCTTTTTTTAATGAGCTTTAAGCACAGGGGAAAAAATGAACATTTGAAAAATCTGTAATTTAATAAACAACCAAGAAAAGTAACATTGCAACAATGCAGGCGCGCCTGTGTGTGTGTGTGTGTGTCTCTCTCGTGGGCCTGCGTGTGTGTGTCTTAAGCGCGCGCCTCTGTGTCTGTGTGTGTGTCTGTCTGTCGTGCGTGCCTGTGTGTGTGTGTCTCGCGTGTGCGTGTGTGTGTGACGCGCGCGCGCGCCTGTGTGTGTGTGTGACTCACGCGCGCCTGTGTGTGTCTCTGTCTCTCTTTCTGCACAGGGAATGCACAGAAAAAGACTGAACATGTGCTGTGTGGCCCCGCGCATGCACACTTCTCTAGAAGACACACACACGGACACCGCACGCCTGTGTGTGTGTGTGCGTGACTCGCGCGCACCTGTGTGCGTGCGTGACTCGCGTGCACCTGTGTGTGTGCGTGACTCGTGCGCACCTGTGTGTGTGCATCTGTCTCTCTCTCTGCACAGGAAGAGACTGAACACGTGCTGTGTGGCCCCACGCATGCGCACTTTACCAGAAGACACACACGGACACTGGACGCACACAAGGGTTTTATTAAAGAGGATGATTACACAGAAAATTACCCAAAAAATTCCAGACGATCGAGAAGAGTGCGAACTGACGCCATGAAGAATCGTCTTTGCACCGAACTGGAATCGTCCCTGCATAAATCAAAAGTCATCCAGACGATCTGGATGTGCATAATTAGATCTGGACCACCCTGTATATATTTTGTGTGGTGCCAAGCAGCAATTTTTTGCACTTTATATTTTACTAATATTTAACATTTCTTATAAATAAATGTCTACACGTGGAAGTGTGTGTGTCTGTCTGTCCGGCCCGGAAGTGAGAGGTGGAGTTGGGGTAAGAGCTCCGACTCCGACGAAACAGAAACTCGCTTAGCCGCTAATAACACAAGCGAGGCCAACACATCGGCAAAACAAAACCTCTGAAGAAAGACAGAGTCACTTAGCCGCTAACATCGGCAAAACGGCATCCCTTTTACTTTTCCTCTCGCCGCTAATACACAAGTGAGGCGAGCACGTCAGCGAAATGAAACCTTTGAAGAAACAGACGCTCGCTTAGCTGCTTAATACACAACCAATGCAAGAACATCAGCAAAATGAATCCTCCTAGGAGAGAGATGCCCAGAGTCATTTCTTTCAATTATCTGATTTTTTTTCTGACAATTTCAGTAGTTTCTAGGACCCCGGGCGTTTCACAGCACAGGCTTACACAGCTCGTATATATATATATATATATATACAGTATCTCACAAAAGTCAGTACATCCCTTACATTTTTGTAAATATTTTATTAAATCTTTTCATGGGACAACACTGAAGATATGACACTATGCCACAATGTAAAGTAGTCCGTGCACAGCTTGTATAACAGTGTAAATTTGCTGTCCCCTCAACTCAACACACAGCCATTAATGTCTAAAACGCTGGCAACAAAAGTGAGTACACCCCTAAGTGAAAAATGTCCAAATTGTGCCCAAAGTGTCAATATTTTGTGTGGCTACCATTATTTTCCAGCACTGCCTTAACTCTCTTGGACATGGAGTTCACTAGAGCTTCACAGGTTCTTCCACTCCTCCATCATGGAGCTGGTGGATGTTAGAGACCTTGCGCTCATCCACCTTCCATTTGAGGATGCCCCACAGATGCTCAATAGGGTTTAGGTCTGGAGACTTGCTTGGCCAGTCCAGCACCTTTTCCCTCAGTTTCTTTAGCAAGGCAGTGGTCGTCTTGGAGGTGTGTTTGGGGTTGTTATCATGTTGGAATACTGCCCTGCGGCCCAGTTTCTGCTTCAGTATATCACAGTACATGTTGGCATTCATGGTTCACTCAATGAACTTTAGCTCCCCAGTGCCGGCAGCACTCATGCAGCCCCAAACCATGACACTCCCTCCACCATGCTTGACTGTCAGCAAGACACACTTGTCTTTGTACTCCTCACCTGGTTGCCACCACACACGCTTGACACCATCTGAACCAAATAAGTTTATCTCATCAGACCACAGGACATTCTGGTTTCAGTAATCCATGTCCTTAGTCTGCTTGTCTTCAGCAAACTGTTTGCAGGCTTTCTTGTGCATCATCTTTAGAAGAGGCTTTCTTCTGGGACGACAGCCATGCAGACCAATTTGATGAAGTGTGCGGCGGGCGTATGGTCTGAGCACTGACAGGCTGACCCCCCAACCCTTCAACCTCTGCAGCAATCATACGTCTATTTTCAAAAGGCAACCTCTGGATATGACGCTGAGCACGTGCACTTGACTTCTTTGGTTGACCATGGTGGGGCCTGTTCTGAGTGGAACCTGTCCTGTTAAACCGCTGTAAGGTCTTGGCCACCGTGCTGTAGCTCAGTTTCAGGGTGTTGGCAATCTTCTTATAGCCTCGGCCATCTTTATGTAGAGCAACAATTCTTTTTTTCAGATCCTCAGAGAGTTCTTTGCCATGAGGTGCCATGTTGTACTTCCAGTGACCAGTATGAGAGAGAGAGTGTGAGAGCGATAACACCAAATTTAACACACCTGCTCCCCATTCACACCTGAGACCTTGTAACACTAACTAGTCACATAACACTGGGGAGGGAAAATGGCTAATTGGGCACAATTTGGACATTTTTCACTTAGGGGTGTGCTCACTTTTGTTGCCAGCATTTTAGACATTAATCGCTGTGTGTTGAGTTATTTTGAGGGGACAGCAAATTTACACTGTTATACTCCCATGTAAAACTGAAGCTGTACACGGTCTACTTTACATTGTGTCAAAGTGTCATATCTTCAGTGTTGTCCCATGAAAAGATATAATAAAATATTTACAAAAATGTGAGGGGTGTACTCACGTTTGTGAGATACTGTATATATATATATATATATATTGTGGTCCCCGGCCGGGGCTGGAGCCCGGCCGGGACGCCCAGGAGGACGTGAGGAGGGCTTGTGCCTCCTCCAGACCGTGAGGGGGCGTCCGTCCTGGTTCTGTTGGGGACCATGGGTCGAGGGCATGGAAGCCCTACCCTGTAGGGGCCCGTGGTCACCGCCAGGCGGCGCCCCGATGCCGGTTGATCACATCTGGTCCTCGGCCGGAGCTGGAGCCCGGCCGGGACGCCTTGGAGGACCGGAGGAGGGCGTGTGCCTCCTCCAGACCGAGTGGGGGCGTCCGTCCTGGTTATGCAGGGGGCCTCGGGTACAGGGCTTGGAAGCCCAGCCCTGTAGGGACCCGTGGCCACCGCCAGGCGGCGTCCCAGTGCCTAATTATCCCGGGAGCCCGGCACTTCCGCCACACCAGGAAGTGCCGGGGGGAAGACGACTGGGGATGCACGGACGGCTTCCGGGTGCGCAGCCGGCACTTCCGCCACACAGGGGTGTGGCCAACGTCAGGTGCCGGGAAGCAGCTGGAGCTCGTCCGGGTCCCCATAAAAGGGGCCGCCTCTCTCCAGTCAGGAGGTGGAAGTCGGGAGGTAGCGGACTGAGCTGGAGAGAGAGGACGGGAGGCGGCCAGGAAGGCATAAGGACTGTGAGCCCTGGACTTTGGGGAAATCGGTGCTGGAGGCACTGGGGTTTGTGAGTGCACAGGAC
>JANRMT010062837.1:88632171-88653549 GCA_026402145.1 Polypterus bichir lapradei | reverse complement strand
TGGGGAAATCGGTGCTGGAGGCACTGGGGTTTGTGAGTGCACAGGACATTGTAAATAGTGTAAATAAACAGTGTGTGGTGCAAAAATGTTGTCCGTCTATCTGTGCCGGGGCCAGCGTTCACAATATATATTGTCACACACATGCGAGTTGGAGGCAGTCAAAGAGCCTAAAGGTGAGTGAAATCTCGTGAGACAAGGGACTGTCACGTGGTGCTTACCTAAATCTCTTTTTACCCACAGAAAACTGGAAGAAAAATAAACATATTAATTTCCGGCTTCAAAATGGCCTCGATGACGTCACTTCCGGTTACACTCCGATGACGTCACTTCCGGTTCCACGATCCATTGTTTCGGTCTGCTACTGATGACGATGCTTCCATGTTCCCGCCTCCAATCATCACTTCCTGCCAACCATTTCCTTTCCCATGATACCTTCTGCTATATAAACGCCATTTGTTACCATTGATTCATTCATTCTGTACTTTAAAGTCATTTTGAATCGCTTTATTTTTCAATTGTCTGGGAGACAATATATGGGGATAATCCCCAAACCTTTTTCTATTTGTGGAAGCTTTATTCTTATCACAATTGGCGTAGCCGGCAGGATTTTGTTCATTCATCATGTCAGAAGAACAGGACCTCAACACCGTATTAAATACGATCATGGGCGAACTCCAGACTCTGAAGATCCAGATGGGAGAAACCAGGACCCAACTGGCAGAAGCCGAGGCTCGTTCTCTTGCTGGTGTTCGGATGGAGGTAGCTCGGTCACAGCCAATACAGTTGACTACTTTAACTGAATCAGACGACATAGAAACATACTTCTTGATTTTTGAACGCACAGCTAAGCGGAACGCTTGGCCGAGGTCGGAATGGGCGTACGTACTGGCTCCCTATTTGAAGGGGACGGCGCAGAGAGCCTATTACGACTTAACTGAGGAACAGGCTGCCGATTATGACGCTCTGAATTTAGAAGTGTTTAAACGCTACGCCGTTTCCCCGGAACAACAGGCGAGAGAGTGGAGGGAGTGGCAATTTGACCCAGAAAGGCCGTTGAGAACTCAGGGCTTTGAAGCCTGGGGAAAGGTGTGTCGCTGGCATCGACATCAACTCCTCCCATAAGATGGCTGTGCACCTAGCATGCGAAACATTCGTACATGCCCTCCATGACCACATCGCCCAGCAAGTCCGTAAACACAACTTTGAGGACATGGACACATTACTCAAAATAGCGGAGCGTCATTGGGCGGCCTGTAAATCGGGGCAGTCGGAACGGATCTCTCGCCGAACCCAACAGATACGTGGGGCAGTCCCTGAGCCTTCCCAATAAACTAAATCATAAATCAACTGGTAAATCATAAAATAACTGGTATGGCTATGGCTGTGTTACCCGATCCCCCTTTTCCAGTCATATTAGGAAGGGACTGGAATAAAATTAACAGCGGTAATAACGTAACTGCATCTAATAAGAATTTGTGCTTAGTAATGGAGAATACTGCTCCGACTGCCTCCACACCGTGTCCATCAGTAGCACGAACCCACACGGGTACCCAATGCAAAAATTTCGATGTCCCATCATCCTCTGCGGGAGCTGACACAGTTGACGTAGAAGACGTGGAGACTATAACCCCTCCCATTGAACTTGATAGAGACCCTATACAAGATTTAACGGCACAATTCTTATTAACCCCATCATTATTAAAAAGAGAACAATGGAATGATGATTCTTTGAAAAATGCTAGAAATGCGGTAGTATCTACCGAGGGTTATACAACCCTAAATCCCATGCCACCGATGCCGTTCTTTGTAATTCAAAATGATTTATTATATAGAGTGGCAGAGCATGGGGGTGAAGTGCGAGCTTTGTTGCTAATCCAACGCACTTTTCGGCAAAGGGTGTGTGAGTTAGCACATGCTCACCTTCTGGGAGCCCATTTAGGCTCTGATAAGACTTTGGAGAGAATAAAACTCCGATTTTATTGGCCGGGAGTTAATGAGGAGGTTCGGCGATTTTGCACTTCTTGTCCGGAGTGTTAACTTTGTCAGATTCCAAGACGGACTAAAGCTCCTCTCGTTCCCCTTCCCCTTATTGACATCCCGTTTGAACGAGTTGGAATTGATCTCGTTGGACCTTTAGAACCCTCGATAAAAGGCTTCAAATATATTTTAGTCCTAGTAGATTATGCCACTCGCTTTCCAGAAGCTGTTCCTTTGCGCTCGGCTACTTCAAAAAATATTGCATGGGAATTGGTAGGGATATTTGCTCGTGTTGGGATCCCCAAGGAGGTCTTAACAGATCAAGGGACTCCTTTCACTTCAGAAACGTTCAGGGAAGTGGCCAAATTACTCAGAATAAAACATCTGAAAACATAGGTTTATCATCCCCAAACTGATGGGCTGGTAGAACGTTTTAATCAGACCTTAAAACAGATGTTACACAAGGTAGTTAACGAGGATGGAAGAAACTGGGACCAGTTACTTCCTCTCGTTTTGTTTGCCTATCGGGAAGTTCCTCAAACCTCAACAGGGTTTTCTCCTTTTGAATTATTATATGGAAGGCAACCCAGGGGGCTTTTGGACATGCTAAAAGAAGGATGGGACGAGGAGGTACTCCCTACTTCAAATATTCTTGAATACATCGCACAGTTACGCGATAGGCTAGAGAAGATTAGACCTATCCTAAAGGAGAATTTGGAGAAAGCACAAGCAGCGCAGTCACGTTATTATAATAAAAACATTACCATTCGGGAATTTGTCCCGGGTGATTGTGTTATGGTATTAGTCCCAACCTCCCATTCTAAATTACTATCCCATTGGCAAGGACCTTACAAAATTAAAGAAAGAAAAGGACTCATCGACTATTTAGTTAAACAACCTAATCGTCGACCGAGCAAAAGAGTATATCAAATTAACCTGCTGAAACCGTGGAAGGAAAGGGAACCTGATACCTCCTCCGGTCAGCCCAGTTCGCTTTTTATGTCCTGTGCTAAGCTTAATTTTGGTTCCGATTTGACACCCGAATAAAGACATGAAATACCTGGACGTACTGCGTTGATTGCGCACGATATTATTACGGACCCTGGAGTGATTGTCAGGGAGAGACCCTATAGGCTCCCGGAGGCAAAGAAAGTGGAAGTAGAATTAGAAATTAGGTGAATGCTGGATTTAGGGGTTATCGAAGAAAGCTATAGCCCTTGGTCTAGTCCAATTGTCTTAGTTTCTAAGCCAGATGGTTCGTGGAGGTTCTGTAACGACTTTCGACGACTCAATCGGGTTTCTAAATTTGATGCGTATCCGATGCCGCGAGTGGATGATCTACTGTACTCGATCGACTAGGAAACGCTCAATTCCTAACTACCCTTGACATGACAAAAGGGTATTGGCAAATTCCCTTAACAGATTCTGCTAAAGAAAAAAACGCATTTAGTACACCCAGTGGACATTGGCAATATAGGGTCCTTCCTTTTGGTTTGCACGGGGCACCGGCTACTTTCCAACGTCTGGTAGACACACTGCTACGGCCTCACAATTCCTATTGTGCCGCCTACCTGGATGACGTCGTCATCTATTCCAGCACATGGAAGGATCATGTATGGCAGGTGCAAACGGTACTCTCCACACTGGCGTCAGCAGGGCTTCGTATTAATCCGAATAAATGTTTCTTTGGATTGAAAATGGCCAAATATTTAGGCTACCTAGTGGTTGTCGTTAAACCACAATGTCTTAAAATTTATGCCATCTTAAATTGGCCCCGTCCGATAAATAAGCGGCAAGTACAAGCATTTTTAGGATTGGCTGGTTACTATCGACGTTTTGTACCACATTTCTCTGAAATTGCTACGCCCTTATCTAATTTAACAAAGAAACGGGCACCTTTAAAGTGGTATGGAATGAATCGGTAGATAAAGCATTTTGTGACTTAAAATTGGCCCTTACGTCAGCACCTTTATTGAAATCTCCTGACTTTTCTATTCCTTTTATTCTCCAGACCGACGCATCGGCCACAGGATTGGGTGCCGTGCTGAGCCAATGTGTCGAAGGTGCTGAACACCCCGTTATGTATCTGAGCCGGAAACTGCTGGACCGTGAGACTAAGTATGCTGCTGTGGAACGCGAGGCCTTGGCGATTAAGTGAGCTATCACGTCATTGAGATACTACCTATTGGGACGGGAATTTACTCTGGTGATGGACCATGCCGCTTTACAGTGGATGTCCCTTCATTGGGAGTCGAATCCTCGCGTCACTAGGTGGTTTTTGGATCTTCAACCATTCATCCCGGCCAATACCCCCAGGCCGCCAGATGGAGCTCTCCCTGCAGCATGGAGGGGCCACAAAGACCAGCAGGGAATTCTGGACAATGGAATTTTTATCCACAGCCCTGCTGGATACCGTGGGGGCCACTAGATGACGCTGCAGAGGAACGATGTTTATTTGCCATACACCCCGGAAGTACGTCCGAGTCACATGGACAAGGGGAATGACGTGCTTCCAGGGTGAAGAAAAGGACTTTTGATCTGACCCGGAAGTGATAGGAGATCACATGGACTGGGGATTGGAAACACTTCCGGGTCAGGGAATATAAAAGGACTGTGGGAGCTCCCAGATGGCGAGCTAAGCTAGGTGTAAGGGTGGCAACGCATCTGGGAGTGGTGGAGTGATTATTATTGTGTATTTGTGTAAATTTAATGAGTATTTTGGAGAGGAGGGTGCTTGTGCACTGTATTTGTCCAAATAAAGAAGATTATTGGACTTTTACCTTGTGTCTGATGTCTTGAACAAGGGTTCAAGGGAACAATAGCGCCCCCTATCTGTCACTATATATATATATATATATATATATATATATATATATATTGTCAGGGATGCCAGGGGCAACGACCCGGCCGGGACGCCATGAGGGACCAGATGTGGGTCTTCGCCCACCCTGGATCACATGGGGGCCGCCTTCCTGGTTGCTTTGGGGGCCACGGGTTGAGGGCATGGAAGCCCCACCCTGTAGGGGCCCATGGTCACCGCCAGGAGGCGCCCCAATGCCTTGGGGACCTGTTACCTTAGCACTTCCGCCACACCAGGAAGTGCTGGGGGGGAAGAATTAAAAGGGCACCCGGAGAGCTGCCGGGAGAACAGCCGGCACTTCTGCCACGCTGGGGCGTGGCCATCAAGGGAATGCCGGGAGCCACCTGGAGCTCGTCTGGGAGAGGATAAAAGGGGCCGTCTCCCTTCATTCGAGGCTAGAGTCAGGTGGAAGAAGGACAAGACACGAGAGAGGTGTGGAGGCGGCCCGAGAAGAAGGCATTTGTGGCCAGGACTGTGTTTGGGGGTTTGTGCACTGATTTTGAACTGGGTCTGAGTGACCAACATTTGTAAATAATTGTAAATAAAATGTGTGGTGGTTTGAGTAACAACATGTCCGTCTGTCTGTGTCCGGGTCAAGTCCACAATATATATATATATATATATATATATATATATATATATATATATAATATGCTACCATGGCTGTTCGTTTTTTCTGTCCAGGATTTTAAATCACCTGTAGCTCGCAAAATGTTTGGACTATTGACCTGAAATTTGGTACACAGCAATATGCATCTTGACAAGCCACAATGTTTCTGGGAAGATGTCGTTAGGAGAGATGAGACAAAACTGAAGCCTTTTGGCAAGTCACATCAGCTCTGTGTCCACAGATGAAAAAAAAAATGAAGCTTTCTAAGAGAAGACCACCATATGTACTGTGAAATGTGAAGGAGGCTCGGTTATGTTTTGGGGCTGCTTTGCTGCTTCTGGCATGGGGTACGTTGAGTCTGTGTAGGGAATAATGAAATCTCAAGACTATCAAGACTTTCTGTAGTGAAACGGACTGCCCCGTGTCAGAAATCTCCATCCTGCAGGTCATGGACCCTCCAACAGGATAATGAGCCACAACACACAACTAAAAACACCCAAGAATGGCTATGACTGAAACATTGGACTGTTCTGAAGTGGAAATCTATGAGCCTGAATTTGAATCCCATCAAACATCTATGGAGAGGCCTGAGATATGCAGTGTGGAGAAGACCCCCTTCACACCTGACACTGCTGGAGCAGTTTGCTCTGGACGACTGGGCAAGAGACGGTGTGGGCAGGTAGTGAGAAGAAGAAAATGAAGCACAGAAATGTTACTTGAGCAATACATGTTTTAACAACAAGAACACTTGGTAATTACCTCTTTGAATTATGTGTAAGGGCCATTTGCTAGTTATTTAAGTTAAATTAAATGTTTGCCTATGTATTAGTGCTCAGTCTATGGGAGGTTCTTACAACCCCCACAAACTGAATTGAATTGGTATATTCCAGCTATTTCTTGCCCCTCTAACTACAGATTAGACTTAGTTAGTGACCTGCCTTGGCATGAGTAAGGCATGGAGGGCACACGGTTTCAAACGGGGCCTCAACGTGCCCAATAGTATGTAACGCAATGCACTCTATTGAACGTGCAGTGCCATACGTTTAGAGTGTACTGAAGGCGAAGTAAAGCATCTTTAATTATGGAAACAACTGAAGTTTGACAAGAAAAGCTAAATTTAGAGAAGAAACATTTTTTTCAAATATTTTTTGCCTTTTATTCTATGTGTGTAACAACCTTTTTTTCTTTATTTTTGTGTGGACTGTCTGCTTTGAATTTTCACAAAATCTTTCAAAACGAACTTTTGGACTGAGAGATTTCTTTCAGCACGCGTTTGACCCGCGCTTGATCCTGCCTTACTTACCAGCAGCTACATTACAGTATGTTTACATTGTTATTGTTATTACTAGTAGGATTCTGTGCTGCTTGAGACTGAGGATGTTTCATAAGGCACAAATATTCGTGTTTAGCTCCATTAGTAAAGGCTTGGCTTCAGTGGGCAACTTAAACAGATGATCTCCTTCTCAGTCACTCTTGGTGATGATCTTGTCAGAACTTTTTCTAATACAAAGAATCTTGGGGTCATTTTTGATTCCACCTTTTCTTATTCTTATAGGAAGAAACTTTCCTACTTTCACCTCCATCACATATCCAAGTGTTTGCTCATTCCTCTCCTTTTCTAATGCTGAGAAACTCATCCATGCTTTTATTACATCCCATATCGATTATTGTAGCTCCCTACTGGCAGATGCTGCTTCTGATCTTATATCACAGCTCCAGCTGATTCAAAATTCTGCTGCAAGACTCCTTACACGGACCACCAACAGCGAGCACATCACAGCCGTCTTGCTTGGCCTGCACTGGCTCCTTGTGTCTTAAAGGATTGAATATAAAATTCCATTATTAACCTACTAAGCTTTAAACGGTCTCACACCGAACTACATCAGTGACCTGTTCGTCCAGTAAGGTCCTCTGATTCTGACCATCTTGTTGTGCCCCCCTCCACTAATCTGCTCTCTATGGGTGATGGGGCCTTCAGCTGTGTAGATAGATAGATAGATAGATAGATAGATAGATAGATAGATAGATAGATAGATAGATATGAAAGGCACTATACGATAGATAGATAGATAGATAGATAGATAGATAGATAGATAGATAGATAGATAGATAGATACTTTATTAATCCCAAGGGGAAACTCACATAATCCAGCAGCAGTATACTGATACAAAAAACAATATTAAATTAAAGAGTAATAAAAATGCATGTAAAAGCAGACAATAACTTTGAATAATGTTAGCATTTACTCGCCTAGACTTTGGAATGACCTCCCAAAATGAATGAGATCAGATGACTCAATTCATTATTTTAAGAAACAACTGAAAACTCATCAGTTCAGGAAGGCCTTTATCATAACCTTGTAGCAGTGCTACCGGCCAGTAAAACTTCAACTCCCAGCGGTCCCTTCAGTTGATCTGATTGGATGCCTGCTAAAGGTACAGGGGCTGCTGAGGACAAGAAGGCCTGCAGGAGTTTTCAAGGGGGCCTGGTGATACAGAGAAGAGAGGTTGTGTTGTGTCTGGAGTTACCCGTCTGTTTTGCCTTCCCGTTCTGTTCGTGTGTATGGACTGTCTGGTGTCTGCCTGCTGAGTGAGGACCGAATTGGACTGTCTGTCGACCTTTGGAGAAGGAGCTCTCCCGATCCCAACACTCTTCATCTTCAGGATATACCGGTAGGACTGTTCTTTACATTTATTTACAGCAAGCTGATCTCTGGGTCATTCAAACTTTGGTTGCCATTTCCTATGGACTCTGTGTGTATGGACTTCATTGTGTGAAGTTTCTGTTAGCTGTTTATTGTTGCCTAATTTGTGCTTATTGTACTGTATATCGCCAGAATGGGAACTGGGGTGAGATTGTTTTAGTTCGTGTGGTTACATTTTCTTTATTATTATTTAATATATTCGTGAATTTCTGTTCTAATTCCGTTTCCATAGTCACCTTCATTTGTGATGCAATTTTCCCAGTCACATGACACTCTCAGACACGACCAATTACTACTCCTCCTGCCTTCAATGTTTCCAACAAAAATATAAAAGTGCGGAAATGTTTTGATGTCCCTCATATTATAACATAAATAACTGTGGAAAATAAAAGCGGTCCTCAAAGAGGACACCCCGTCATACAGGGTCACGCTTTTAGACTCTTGATCAATGAAAGAAGGGGGGGAGACGCTGATTAATTGTACAAGATGTTATTTTTATTGCTTTAATCCTCTTCTCCATGGCCGGATATCCCATAATATTCACTCTGGCTTTCGTTAATGTTTGTTTATTGGTATACATCTCTAGTTATTTTGTTTTTGATTTAATAAAAAAATATGTAAACTTCCTGATGAAGCCATCATTATAATCAGCAGTTGTGGGAAAAAATCCAAAAATGGTGATTTGCTCATCAAAACGAACAGTTTAATGATTTTGCAAAGCTGATATATATTGGAGGAGTAGTCGTGGCATGCGGTGCAGATTACAAATGTAAATTTACTGTAATGAGCACTTAAAAACTCTTGCATTCCGTACTGTAATTAAAATGTAGTTTTCATTTCTGACTGTTACTGTATGCTTATGCTGAAATTGCCAGTAGTCTCATACCGTGTGACCAGCAGGAGGCGTTGCAGTGCAACAAACCCCCAAACACAACTTCACAACACAGTCCTGGGTTCAAATACAATGTGTTTTTTTACACACTACCCTCCACATTTTCTTTTTTTTTTAGACCAATACTTTTCTCCTTCTACACCCCCCATGCAGTCTCATCCACCTCCTCCCGACTCTGACCACCCAAGTGCACGAAGGTGGCCCACTATTATGGAATACTTCTGGTTTCAAGGAGGAAGCACTCCTGGGCCAGGTGGAAGCCCCTGAAAAGTAGGCATAGCCCGCCACAGCAGCTCCCCTTATCAGGGAGGGCTGCCCAATGGGACCGCAACTCCCAGCATGCCCTGCAGGTACATGAATGAGCATCTTGGCTTAGGAATATGCTGCCATCCAGTGTGTTAGGGGGGGCGTGTACTCTTGGAAGGCACTCCCCAACTGTCATCCACTAAAACTGGCCTCCCTGCCAGGTAACGGTACGAGTGTTTATCTGGCCTCCCTGCCATCCATTACAATTGTCATAATTATATTCTACCAAGTTGCGTTTATTACATAATTAGTAAAATATCCATGTACAAAGAAAACACTATAGGGTAGTTCACCTTTTAAGATGAAATGATTAACTTTGAATTTCTTTGTAATGCAACGGCATTCTCCAGCCTGCCTAATCCAATTTAGATTGTCTATTTATTTAAGACAAATAGGACTTGTGAAGTGACATTCACTTTTATTATTTATTGTATTAGAATAACCACCCAACAGCAATCTGTCACTCAGACAGAAAGCCTTTCTTGTGGAAAAGGCAAATGACAGCCCAGGAAGTTCAGGAAGCTAATCAAAGACTTTGTTAAATGGATGAGACTCAAACCACTTACATCTTAACACCAGCAAAGACCAAGGAGCTGGTGGTGGATTTTAGGAGGCCCAGGCCTCTCATGGACCCCGTGATCATCAGAGGTGACTGTGTGCAGACCTATAAATATCTGGGAGTGCAGCTGGATGATAAATTGGACTGGACTGCCAATACTGATGCTCTGTGCAAGAAAGGACAGAGCCGACTATACTTCATTAGAAGGCTGGCGTCCTTCAACATCTGCAATAAGATGCTGCAGATGTTCTACCAGACAGTTGTGGCGAGTGCCTTCTTCTACGCGGTGGTGTGCTGGGGAGGCAGCATAAAGAATAGGGACGCCTCACACCTGGACAAACATGTTAGGAAGGCAGGCTCTATTGTAGAAATAAAGCTGGACAGTTTAACATCTGTAGCAGAGCGACGGGCATTAAGCAAACTCCTGTCAATCATGAAGAATCCACTGCATCCACTGAACAGTGTCATCTCCAGGCAGAGGACCAGCTTCAGTGACAGACTTTTGTCACTGTCCCGCTCCACTGACAGACTGAGGAGATCGTTCCTCCCCCACACTATGCGACTCTTCAATTCCACCCGGGGGAGTAAATGCTAACATTACTCAAAGTTATTGTCTGCTTTTTTATTTTTATTTTTTTCATTTTTCATTTTTATTATTATTTAATTTAATATTGTTTTTTTGTATCAGTATACTGCTGCTGGATTATGTGAATTTCCCCTTGGGATTAATAAAGTATCTATCTATCTATCTATCTATCTATCTATCTATCTATCTATTGTGGTCCCCGGCCAGGGCTGGAGCCTGGCTGGGACGCCCAGGAGGACCAGAGGAGGGCTTGTGCCTCCTCCAGACCGCGAGGGGGCGTCCGTCCTGGTTATGTTGGGGGCCTCGGGTACAGGGCTTGGAAGCCCAGCCCTGTTGGGACCCGTGGCCACCGCCAGGCGGCGCCCCGATGCCGGTATATCCCGTGTGGTCCCCGGCCGGGGCTGGAGCCCGGCCGGGACGCCCAGGAGGACCAGAGGAGGGCTTGTGCCTCCTCAAGACCACGAGGGGGCATCCGTCCTGGTTATGTTGGGGGCCTCGGGTACAGGGCTTGGAAGCCCAACCCTGTAGGGGCCCGTGGCCACCGCCAGGCGGCGCCCAGGTGCCTGAGGAACATTGGAGCCCAGCACTTCCGTCACACCAGGAAGTGCTGGGGGGAAGACGACAAGGGACACCCAGACGGCTTCCGGGTGTGCAGCCGGCACTTCCGCCATACTGAGGTGTGGCCAGGACTAATTGCCAGGAAGCAGCTGGAGCCCATCCGGGTTCCCATATAAGGGGCCGCCTCCCTCCAGTCAGCAGTGGATGTCGGGTGGAAGTGGACAGAGCTGGAGAGAGGACTGGAGGCGGCCAGGAAAGAAAGGCACAGTGACTGAGAGTGTGGCCTGGACAGTTGGGGGAATCGGTGCAAGAGGCACTGGGGTTTGTGGTGCACGTAATTATTGTACATAATAGTTGTAAATAAATAGTGTGTGGTGGAACTATGTTGTCCGTCTGTGTGTGTCCGGGTCAAAGTTCACACTATCTATCTATCTACTTAGAGTTGGCTAAATGACATAAAAAGGACTCTGAGAGCAATAATTAAGGGGTCCGAGTTGTAAATAGTAAGTCCATTAAAATTAAAGCAAAAGAGTTAATTAGCAGCACAAACTGATCACTGATTAATGAAAGGGTTAGAATGAAAACCTACAGCCAGGGTAGCCCTCCAGGACATATTGTAGATTTTATTTTAAATGGGCACATGTGGTATTTTGCCCTACATTCAATAACCCATAATGACAAAGTGAGAACATGCTTTCAGAAAGGTTTGCAAATTTACCAAAAATCAAAACATTAAATCTCTCATTCATGTGGCACTCCAGAGTGTGGCCAGGTATGCCCTGCTTGCTTTAATTCTCCTTGAGATGTTTCTAGAACTTGGATTATAGTCCACCTGTAGCAAACTGAATTGATTGGACATCGTTTATAAATTCACACACATACCTGTGTATAGATGGTCCTACAATTCACATTGCATTTCAGGACAAAAACCAAGCCATGACGTCCAAGGAACTCTCTGTGATCAAACCATGGTGAGGCAAATGATAAGGGCAAAGGGGATAAAAGCATTTCTAAAGCTTTGAGTTCTCCCAGGAGCACAATGTCCCCCATAATTGTGAGTTTGGTTCCATCAGGACTCTTCCTGGAGTTGGCTGTTCAACCATACTTAATCACTGAGCAAGAAGAGTGTTGGATGACCAAGGAGCTAATGGTCACTCTAACAGAGTCTCAAAAGTACTCCACTGAGATGGGGGGGCATGTCGGAAGGATGACCTTCCCAGGAGATGTAAGCCACTCTTGAGTCAAAGGCACATGACAGCCCACTTGGAGTTTGCCAACCTGCATATAAAGGACTTTGAGAGCACAAGGAAAAGTAGTCCAGTAGGACTGACTACTGCAATGCGGTGTTCACTGGATGTTCAAACTGTTCTTTATACAGCTTCCAGTTAATCCAAAATGTTGCTGCAAAAATGATTACAAGAACAAGAAAACACGAACACATAACTCCAGTTTTTAGACCCTTACACTCGCTCCCGGTTAAGTTTAGGGCAGATTCCAAAATCCTCCTTTTAACATATAAAGCCTTAAATGGCAAAGGTCCGGCTTACTTGTCTGAACTTATCATGACTTACAAACCACAGGGAACATTAAGATCTCAAGATGCCGGTATGCTTATTATTCCAAGGATTAATAAAATAACAGTGGTAGGTCGAGCTTTTAGTTATAGGGCCCCTAAACTGTGGAGTGGTCTGCCTGCTACTAAAAGAGATGCCCCTTCAGTCTCAGCTTTCAAATCCCGGCTGAAGACTCACTACTTCAGTTTAGCACACCCTGACTAGAGCTGCTGATTAACTGTACAGACTGCATCTCTGTTGTCAGTCATTAGCACTAAAACATAAGTAGCATGATAGTTATAATTTGATACTAACCCTCACCTATTCCGTTTCTCTTCTCACTACTCAAATGTGGTACTTGGTGCCACGGCCCACCTGCCAAGTGGTTTTGTCTGCTTATAGTAAAGTCATTCCTGATGGAGGATCACTGGAATCATGGGAAAGAGGGGTCCTTTCATCGGATTGGCTGGCCCAGTGCTACCCCAGCTGTGGAATGGCCAACTGGGGGAGGCAGTTTGATGGCCAAGGTCTCCAGGACTCTAAACAAATCCAAATCCTATCATGTGATATCATCTACTGTTAAATTCTGCTCCGTACTTGTAATATTTTTATTTTTATACTGCATTGAGGATTCTTGTGTTTTGTTCTGTGTATTGTATTGTATTGACCCCCTTCTTTTTGACACCCACTGCACCTACCAGGAAAGGGGCCTCTCTTTGAACTGCCTTTCTGAAGTTTTCTTCCATTTTTTCCCTACAAGGGTTTTTTAGGAGATTTTTCTTGTCTTCTTAGAGAGTCAAGGCTGGAGGGACGTCAAGAGGCAGGGCCTGTTAAAGCCCATTGAGACACTTCTTGTGGGATTTTGGGCTACACAAAAATAAATTGTATTGTATTGTATTGTATTCTTTGATCTGAGGAGACAAAAATTGACCTCTTTAGTTCAGAACTTCAAGCGCTACAATGAAGATCAGGCACAGTGCATCACCTGCCTAATACCATCCCTATGGTGAAACATGGTGGTGGGTGGTGGTGCTATGAGGACAGGGGATTGGTCAGAACTGAGAGAAGGATAAATGCAGACAGTTACGGAGAGGCCCTTGATGAACACCTCCAGAGTGCATGCTAACTCAGTCTGGGGTGACGGGTGACCCTGAGAAGTTTCTAGATCTTGATTGGAGTCCACCTGTGGCCAAGTGAAACAATGGGCACATGTCTACCTGAGCATAGAAGGTCCCACAACTCACCATGCACTTCAGGACAAAATTCCAAGGAACTCTCGGTGATCAAACTGCGGTGAAGCATAAATCAGCATGTGGTGAAGGATGGCTCCAGGATCACGCGAGAAGACGTCCGAGCAGCACAAGTGCACCTCACTGCAGCTCCACCTCATTGGAATGCCTTTAAAGAGGTTCAGATGCTAGCACTAGAGGTGCATGTTTGAACATCGTGCCAGAACTGCTCTTCGTAACCATGAAAATGTCGCTTCCTTGAGGTTCACAAGCTAAAAAGATTTTCTTTGTATATAAAGAAGTACGTGTTAGTAATTCTGAGGGGCCAATTGTGTCTTTCCATCAAATGTCTCTGTTCACGGAGATATCGGCACTGTCGCTCATTATCTGAAGGCTGCAAGAAATAAACGGAGTGCCTAGTTGTTTTCTTAGGAGCCAACAGCACTCTTTACTTTGTAGAAATCCATCCTTCTTGTATATGGATGGCCTTTTCAGAGGCCATTAATGCATAGGATTTTATTTAGGGCTCAGTTATAAACTAATCAGTAAGGCATAGGAGTTTCCCCAATCATAAATTGAAATGTTTAGAAAGATATCAGGAGGAAACTGTCAAAATGAGAGTCAATAAAACTCCAGTCAGTCCTTTTGCTATGTGCACAGACGGGACACTAATTGATTTTGACACTTGTTTACCAGAAGTAAATGAAAGTGAAAATACTGCAGGTCTGCGGAGACGTGGCTCACAAATTGATGTCTTCCTTAAGCTTGTGGGTAGAGGATTTGAAAGTTCCATGCATAACAGTACAAATAAATTTCAGCAATAAATCCCGGTATCTCCAGCAAAGTACCGCTTGTGGGCATTGGGAGCCAAGCTTCTTTGGTTATAAATACACAGCGTGTAACTAAAGGAAAATTCATTTCTCCACTTCTGGCCCATTTATTTGCTCCTGCTTGTTTATTAAAAGCAAAGCCAAACCATAATGTTTAAATCAAGACATTTATAACACATGCTAGGGATGGAATATTGTTTTGGTTACTGAATAATTTTGATGGCAGCAAACCATTCATCCCAACAAGCTTGTCCATCTATTCATTTAGATCAGGGGTGTTGAACTCCGAGCCTGGAGGACCACCGTGGCTGCAGGTTTTCATTCTCACCCTTTTCCTAATCAGTGACCAGTTTTCACTGCTAATTAACTTCTTTCCCCTTCATTTTAATAGCCCTGTTTTTAAGGATTCAATCCTCTGAATTGATTCTTTGCTTCATTAAGTGACAGTCAAACAGATGACCAGCTAAACTGGAATTTCAAACTCCAACCAGTTTCTTAATGAGAAGCCGATTCTTGTTGTTAATTAAAGCCCGTTCTTTAATTCCATGGCTTGTTGCTGCTCTCATTCTGCCACAGCAGACATTTTCAAAACTATTGATTTTTCTGTTTTTTTTCTAAGAACACTGTCAAAATCTTTTGTTGAGCTGAGAGATCAACCTTACTGAGACCTTCACCTTTCTTTATTTTTAGATATTATGTGAGGAGTACAGGTGAGCCGGTCCTGTTTTGGCTCATTTTGTGTCTCATTATTGTTTGGCTGCTAATTAAGGAAAAAGAAACAACTACGGGGTCTGAGTCAAGTTAATTAAAGCTAAAGCAAAAGAAGCTAATTAGCAGCAAAAACAGGACACTAATGAAGAAAAGGGTTAGAATGAAAACCTGCAGCCACTGCAGACCACCAGGACCGGAGTTCAACACCCGTGATCTAGATCAGGGTTCTCAAACTCTGGTCCTGAACTATCTCTCACCACCTAACATCTAAAGTGTGGTGAGTGTACTGGTGCAAAAATGGTTTCTGTCTTATCATTCAGGTGGGTGCTACACATGAGTGGTGGCTGAAGTGGCTCCCCATTTACTGAAGCTGTTTGAGTAGTGAGAAAATGTAAAGAATTATTATTATCATTATACATGAGGGTAGGTCAATAATTATCCACACTTTTGTAATCATGTTGTTTGGTTTGGCTGTACAGCTTTCCCAGCTCACATGTGGAAACTATGCAAGCTTGTGGTCACGGTGGTAAAGTTTCAATTTTCTCGTATACAAAATACAGGGAAAGTAATGTAATAGTCCAAAAATTTGATGTGATTTTGATGAATCTCGACGTTTTAGACCTCCCTGACTTTCTCATATACAAAGTATAAGGAAAGTATTGGAATCCTCCAAAAATTCGATGTCGAGATTTTGATGAATCTCGACATTTTAGACCTCCCTGACTTTCTCGTGTACAAAGTATAAGAAAAGTATTGTAATCATCCAAAGATTTGATATCGAGATTTTCATGAATCTCGACATTTTAGACCTCCCTGACTTTCTTGTATACGAAGTATAAGTATTGTAAATGTCCAAAAATTCGATGTCGTGATTTTGATGAGTCTCGGCATTTTAGACATCCCTGACTTTCTCGTATACAAACTATAGGGAAAGTATTGTAATCGTCCAAAAATTCGATGTGATTTTGATGAATCTCGACATTTTAGACCTCCCTGACTTTCTTGTATACAAAGTATAAGGAAAGTATTGGAATCCTCCAAAAATTCAATGTCATGATTTTGATGAATCTCGACGTTTTAGACCTCCCTGACTTTCTTGTATACGAAGTATAAGGAAAGTATTGTAAATGTCCAAAAATTCAATGTTGTGATTTTGATGAGTCTCGACATTTTAGACATCCCTGACGTTCTCGTATACAATGTATAGGGAAAGTATTGTAATCGTCCAAAAATTTGATGTGATTTTGATGAATCTCGATGTTTTAGACCTCCCTGACTTTCTTGTATACGAAGTATAAGGAAAGTATTGGAATCCTCCAAAAATTCGATGTCAAGATTTTGATGAATCTCGATGTTTTACACCTTCCTGAGTCCGAAAATACCATCTTTGGAATTATGTCTTTGTGTGTGTGTGATAACCTGAGTACACATTGACTTAGGACAACCAAATTTTGCATACAAGTATTAGGTGCAAAAACGTGGATTTCTTTGAACTTTTGGGCTATTTCCGCTAACCTGAAGTGCTACTTTACCTTTTATTCATGCAGCTGCAGAATCCAATTTATTCCACTTTACTTTTATAATAATGTTCAATGTATTATTAATTTGATTTGATTTGTTGTTGATGGTTCTTTAATGTACATAATACAAAAATATAATCATTGTCTTGCGGTTTATTCCTCAAATATCCATCCCCATATCTTATAGGAGAAAGTCGAGGGGAGACCACTCTCGGTTATTTTTTTCATTAACATGGCTGCTCCATTCTCTGTTTGCACCAAAAAAGAGCAGCAAGCAGTGGTTTGCTTTTTGTGGGCTGAAGTTGTAGCAGGGACTGAAATCCATAGAAGGCTTTCTACACAATATGGTGACAGTGTTTCATCATGGCAGAGTGTTCACAAATGGATTGAGAAGTTCAAAAATGGTGTTCAAAAAAAAAATGTTAAACATAATGAAGGAGGATGCGTGTCCACTTCCTCTTCTGACGACAACACTGAGTACATTCATACCATGATTCTGATGAACTGAGAAGTCGCCATCAATGCAATGGCAAATCATGTGCAAATTAGCTGTAGTTCTTCAGATGAAATCATCCACAACAGACTTGGCTATCATAAAGTCTGTGCAAGATAGGCCCTGGCGTTGCTCACAGAAGAGCATAAGCACATTCGTCGAATCTTCTGTCAACACTTATTGGACCACTACAGTGATGAAGGTGATGCTCTTTTGAAAAGAATAATCACTGAAGAAGAACCAGGGATTCATCACTTCAAACTGAAGTGTAAACTGCCGAGTATGAAATCTCGTAAGTCCTGAGCTCACTCCTACCTATTATCATCTGTTAGGTCCACTTAAAGGTATTTTATTTAGAACATTAGGACAATTTAGATGAGAACAGGCCATTCAGCCCAACAAAGCTCGCCAGTCCACTCCACTTATTTCTACCAAAAAACATCAAGTCGAGTTTTGAAAGTCCCTAAAGCTTTACTGTCTACCACACTACTTGGTCGCTTCTTCCAACTGTCTATCATTCTCTGTTTAAAGAAAAACATCATAATGTTTGGTTCTGTTTCCAACTGTGTCCCCGTGTTCTTGGTGAACTCATTTTAAAGTCACCGTCTCGATCCACTGGACTAATTCCCTTCATAATTTTAAACACTTCAATCATGTCTCCTTTAAACTTTTTTTAAAGCTGTAAAGGCTCAGCTCTTTTAATCTTCCCTCATAACTCATCCCCTGTAGTCCTGGAATCAGCCTAGTTGCTCTTCTCTGGGATTTTTCGAGCCTTGATATGTCCTTTTTGTAGCTTGGAGTCCAAAACTGCACCCAGTACTCCAGATGAGGCCTCGCCAGAGTGTTATAAAGCTTCACCGAGTTTGGAAAGCCCTGCTCTTTATCACTCCTTATCTTTTATTCAGTGTGATTAACCTGCCCTGGGTTCCATTTGGATTGAAATAAAACACTGACTTAGAAGATGAGAAGAATCTTGATGAGAACAACTATTCACCTCATCTCTCCAAAATGACGTCATGCTAAGTTTCAAAAGTTCCCTATTGTCTACCACAGTATTGCGTAACTTATTTCACAAGCCTATAATTCTCTGTGGGATAAAAAACATCTTTTGATGATTGTGTGAAGTCTACCCTTATTAGGCTTCCATCTGTGTCCCCGTGTTCTTGTTGAAGAATTTATTTTAAAGCAAAAGCTACACTCTTAAAAAGAAATATGCCAGAGTGGTTCTACTGAACGATGCCATAGGGGAACCACTTTTGGTTCCAAAAAAGACCCATCCATGTGAAGGATCCAGAAAGAACCTTTATTTATTTAGATCCATAACAGGCTCCATACAGTAAATGACCATGAATAGGTGGGAACAGATTTGTGAAAGGGTCTTGATTTTTAAAGGACTCTCGCTATGTACAACACCTCAGGCTAAGTCCAAGTTTTCTTAATTAATTAGTGTGCTCATAGGAAGCCTACCATACAGTAAAAATTTCAAATTAGTTTCTTCATATTAGGAATATTTTCAAAGGACAGCAAATCAGCTTCATGGGCACAGAACCCTTCCCAGAATGAAATGGTGCTTTGTCAAGCGATGGTTCGACAAGGAACCACACAGCCCAGTAAAGAACCATAGAGTGCCATGAAAGAATCGGTATTTTAAAGAGCGTGGGATGCACTGCTTGTAAACACCCGTGATATCCAAATCTTGCCAATCTTGTATAAAGGCATTAAGAACTTACATTTATTCATTTACTAATTTACATACATTTTTCTGAGATGGCTACATGAAAGCTAAAATGATAATGTGGCAAAGCTTATATTAAATATTGCCACAGATGTCATGAGGGGTAGATCTCTACAGTCAATCTTGCTGAAGTAATACAAAGCCAAACTGCCAACAGCATTACATTTATAGAATTACTTAATGCAAGTTTTTTTTTTTTTTGTTGGTTCTCTGACAAAAGCATTTCAGGCTACAATTGCAAAACTATGAATCATATGTAGAAAATTAATTTATACCTAACTTGACAAATGTGCTTACCTTAGAAATATTACTTGATCGGCTAGCTGAGCGTCCTGGTGATTTATCATTCTGGAAAGAAATAAACAGAACAGAGTTCTTTTAGTCTTCTGATAAGGTTTTAGAGTCAATATGCATATTGTGTATACTGCACATATATTTCATAACTTTTACAGAAAATTCTAAACCATTAAAAACATTAAAAAGTTAAATTCCAGCAACTGAACAGCATTAGAACAATCTAGACGAGAACAGACCGTTCAGCTCATTCAAGCTCGCTGCTCCTAGCCACTTAGTTCTTCTAAAATAACATCAAGTCGAGTTTTGAAGGCCCCTATTGTCCTCCTGTCCACCACAATACCTGGTCACTTATTCCAAGTGTCTATCGTTCTTTGTGTAAAGAAAAACTTCCTGATGTTTGTGTGAAATTCACCCTTAACGAGTTTCCAACGGTGTCCCTCTGTTCTTGATGAACTCATTTTAAAGTCACTGTCTTGATCCATTGGACTAATTCCCTTCATAATTTTCTTGAACACTTCATAGTGTTCTTGATGAACTGTTAGCTGTTTGTAAGTACTCATCCCCTCCACATTCACCTCTTGCAGCCATTGCCGCATGTCCTCCTCTGGGTCCTCCCTATTCATTTTGCACAACATGATGATGGATCAAGGTTTGTCCATTCCATCTCCTCCAGGTGTTCCAGGTTAACTGGGGAGCGGCAGTGGGTAGTACGTTCTCGCTTTTGACACAGAAACCTGACAGGGCCTCTCAGGGATATCAGTTTTCATCATTTTGAGCCACTCCATTGTTGCTCTGGCAGTGTGCTTTGGGCCATTGCCTTTCCAGCCCAGTATAAGCTTCTTGGCCAAGGGAAGCAGGTTTTCCCTTCATGATCTGCCTGTACCGTGCAGCCTTCATCATCCCATCAATCCTCACCAGTTTAATGTTTCTGCAGCTTAATTGGAGTCCACCTGTGGTAAATTCAGTTGACTGGACATGATTTGGAACGGCACACACCTGTCTATAGAAGGTCCCACAGTTGACAGTTCATGTCAGAGCACAAACCAAGCATGAAGTGAAAGGAATTGTCTGTAGACCTCCGAGACAGGATTGTCTTGAGGCAAAAATCTGGGGAAGGTTACAGAAAAATTTCTGCTGCTTTGAAGGTCTCAATGAGCACAGTGGCCTCCATCATCTGTAAGTGGAAGAAGTTCAAAACCACCAGGACTCTTCCTAGAGCTGGCCAGCCATCTAAACTGAGCGATCGGGGGAGAAGGGCCTTAGTCAGGGAGCTGACCAAGAACCTGATGGTCACTCTGTCAAAGCTCCAGAGGTCCTCTGTGGAAAGATGAGAACCTTCCAGAAGGGCAACCATCACTGCAGCAATCCACCAATCAGGCCTGTATGGTAGAGTGGCCAGACGGAAGCCAGTCCTTAATAAAAGGCACATGGCAGCCTGCCTGGAGTTTGCCAAAAGGCACCTGAAGGACTCTCAGACCATGAGAAACAAAATTCTCTGGTCTGATGAGACAAAGATTGAACTCTTTAGTGTGAATGCCAGGCGTCACGTTTGGAGGAAACCAGGCACCGCTCATCACCAGGCCAATATCATCCCTACAGTGAAGCATGGTGGTGGCAGCATCATGCTGTGGGGATGTTTTTCAGTGGCAGGAACTGGGAGACTAGTCAGGATAAAGGGAAAGATGACTGCAGCAATGTACAGAGACATTCTCGATGAAAACCTGCTCCAGAGCGCTCTTGACCTCAGACTGGGGCGACGGTTCATCTTTCAGCAGGACAACGACCCTAAGCACACAGCCAAGATATCAAAGGAGTGGCTTCAGGACAACTCTGTGAATGTCCTTGAGTGGCCCAGCCAGAGCCCAGACTTGAATCCGATTGAACATCTCTGGAGAGATCTTAAAATGGCTGTGCACTGACGCTTCCCATCCAACCTGATGGAGCTTGAGAGGTGCTG
>JANRMT010062837.1:88596049-88615694 GCA_026402145.1 Polypterus bichir lapradei | reverse complement strand
ACAGATGGATGGATGGATTGCTTGATAGGAGGACAGATGGATGGATGCATGGATAGATGGCTTGATAGGAGAACAGATGGATGGATGGCTTGATAGAGGACAGATAGATGGATGGATGGATAAGCATGTAATTTCTTTCTAATAAATAACTTTGCACAATAACAATTTCATGCTAGCCAGATGGATGGGTGGTTGGCTTGATAGATAGATTGATGACAAATGGATGGATGGATGGATGGATGGGTGGATGGCCTGATAGGAGGACAGATGGATGGATGCCATGCCATCTGCACTTCAGAAGAGGTCACCCAGCTGAAGCTAAGCATTTTCAGGCCCGGCCAGTACTTGGATGGGAGACTAACTAGCAAAAACCTTGGGATACTGCTGGAAGAGGTGTTGGTGAGGCCTGCAGGGGGTGCTCACCCTGTGGTCTGTTTGTGGATCCCAGTGTCCCCAGTGCAGTGATGGGGACCCCATGCTGTAAAAATGGTGCCGTGCTTGAGATGAGACGTGAAACCAAGGTCCTGACTCTCTGCAGTTATTAAAGATCCCTGGGGCAGGGTGTTTCCTGATGTCCTGGCTAAATTGCCCACCATGGTCTAGTTGTTCTGCCCCCCTAATCATCCCCTGTCTGTAATTGGCTATCTCTCTCACCACTTCACCACCTAATGATGTGTGGTGAGCGTATTGACGCAAAATGGCTGCCGTAAGTCACATCATCCAGGTGAATGCTACACATTAGTGGTGGCTGAAGTGGCTCCCCACTCACTGCAGTGCTTTGAGTAGTGACAAAAGTGCTATATAAATTATTACTTATAGATGGATAAACAATTAATTTCTTTCTAATAAGTAACATTGCACAATAACAATTTTATGCTATCTAGAACAGTAGTCAGTGTACATAGCACAGGGCCGCCCAATGTGCAAGCGGAGAACCGAAGCCCAAAGAGTGTGTGGCACACACAGTTCATTTATGTGTTTTCTAGTCATTGGCTTCAACAAATTAAAACGCTGTGTGGGATACATTAGCAATGGTGATGATTCATTTGTCCTTGTCGGTCAGGCTAAATCAGGACACTATCTTTAGCACACATTCTTTGTCAGCCGCACTAATCCAGCACTCCTCAGAGGCGGCGTCTACTGCGCAGTACTGGCTCCAAACACCAGGTGGAGTCGGCTAATAGGATTACATTTCATCAACCAGAGCCACCCCAGCAAAAAGAGGAAAATTACTCATACATTTTGACAGCGTAAAATAAGATGAATTAATAGCAAAAAAAACAAAACAAAAGAGAGTTAAGAATGTAAAACTAAACAAACTGAGTTATGAATGCAAATCTAACAATAGTGCCATTTCCTGAATAGAAAATAAAAGAAGAAGAAGTTTTGAGCTCATTACAGCGCAATCAGAACAGATTCAGATCTTTCACTTTCTGCGCCCCTCACTTGTGTTGCGGATTTAATTTAAAATGAATGCATTTCTCCTGTTTCCCTGTCAATCTACACTAAGTAAACCCATGATAACAAAGTGAAAATGTGTTTTCAGAAAGGTTTGTAAATCTCTTAAAAGCAAAAAAACTGAAATCTCTCATTCCTAGTTCCAAGTTTTCGGACCCTTTGCTGTGGCCCCCCAACCTGTGCTAAGAAGCATCCTGTTTGCTTTCAATCTTCTTGAAACGTGCCAAGAACTTGATTGGTGTCCACCAGTGGCAAAATGAATTGATTGGACTTCAAAATGATACAGAAGGTTCCACAAGACAAAAACCAAGCCGTAACTCTCTGTAGACCTCTGTGTAAGGGGTATTGACCAGGGCCCAGGAACAAGGCCATCTGGAAATCTATCAGTGTTCCCAGCAGCACAATGGCTTCAACAATTGTGAAAGAGAAGTTTGGAACCAGCAGGACTCTTCCTAGAGATGTCCATGCAACCATACCGAGTTACAGGTCAAAAAAGGGGCCTTTGATAGGAAGGTGACCAAGAGCAGAGGGTCACAAGTTCTCTGCTGAGATGAGAGGACCTTTATGGACCTGGCTTTGTACACAGGGGCCCAGTCCTCCTGGAACAGAAAGGAACCTTTCCAAAGCCGGTACCACAAAGTTGGAAGCACACAATTGTCTGAAGCGTCTTTGTATGCTGTGACACTCACAGTACCCTTCAGTGCAACTTTGACCTTTAGTGGCCATGTGGTAAACACGCTGAGAATGTCAACCACATTGAGAAATTAACTTACCTTGGCGGCAACATTCATGTCTCTAGTGACTCTTCCTATAAAGTCAGTAGATGGATTGGGAGAGCATGGGGTGTCATGAGGTCACTGGAAAGGGGTGTGTGGTGCTCCCGATATCTATGCAGAAGGACGAAGGTCCAAGTCTTTAGAGTCCTGGTGCTTCCTGTCTTGCTATATGAGATGAAGACTGGACTCCTTCAGTACTGTGTCTCTCCAGAAAATCCTTGGGTACAGTTGGTTTGACTTTGTGTCGAAAGAGCGGTTGATCATGGAGTCCTGAATGAGGCACATTACCTGCATTGTGAGGGAGCGTCAGTTACGGCACTACGGCCATGTGGTGTGATTCCCTGAGGGTGATCCGGCTTACAAGATTCTCATTGCTGAGACCCCAGAGTGGCTGGACCAGGCCAAGGGGACGCCCAAATAACAGTAGATAGACGGTCATTTCCAGGAGGTGGGACTGGACCAGGTGTCTGTCTCGGGGTTGCTAATCGGGATGCCAAGCTGTTTTGTTGTGTGGTCGGTGTGGAAACATGCTGTACCAGTGCATGCTCCTCAACCTGACCTGACCTGACCTGCGGTAAACGCATGGTACATCATTGCAAGGAGCTTGTCTTCAAGAAGGCACATCCTTCATGCTATGCTTTATAAACCCATTCAGAATAATGCCCAAGATTACAGATTCAATGCATACAAAACTTTGGTGTGTACTTCCAGTAACATCTTTATTAATTATTCACTTCTAGAACGGTTGGTGCTCTGGTAGTGCCACTGTCTCACAGTAAGGAGACCAGGGTTCACATCTTGAGTCCTCCCTGTGTGGATTTTGGCTTTTCTTCCCAGGTGCCCAAAGAGCTTCTTCCGGCAGCACTTCTGGGTGTTTGGCGGAGGTGCGACCAAATAGGGCCCTGAAAATGTCCATGTGCCCCCTGATGGTGGCCACGGGCCCCAGCAGGGTTGAGCTACCATGCTTATGACCTGTGGCCCCACTAGAAACTAAGGACGCAGCCCTCTCTCTGCCCGGGAGAGAAAATGTTCTGGAAATACTCTCTCCCCCGGTCCTTCCATGGTCAGGGCTTTACTTTACTTTCCCTATACAAAAATATAGAGTCCAGACCTTGGATTTCATGTGCAGCAGATTGGGGATTTCTCCACACAGTGATGACAAAAACGGGGGCATTTTACTTTCATCATGGGGTTCATAAATAATGATATGATCATCATGTAATACCTGATTTAACTTATTACGTGCATGTACAACATTTATTGACTTTACCATTCTGGTATCACTTGAGATTAGGTGTCCCTAATCATACTGTACTTACCATGTAATTACCTGTATAATTACAGAGTAACTCTGTGTTATTAATTTGTATTTACTGTGTAACACAATGTAATACTGTGGTTAAGCACTCTATTCTAATTGGTATTCTACAGTTTATGTACATACGTACTTTTAAAAATTGTGGAATAACAATTACTATTGAGTCATTAATTATAGCGTCACACTGTATTACACAGTAAGTACAAGGTAATAACACCTAGTTACTCTGTAATTATATAAGTAACTAGCTGTCCCCTTCGACTCTGCACATGTGGTAGTGCAGCGGTTCTCAAACTTTCGTATTTCGCTCCCCCCCCTTTTCTACCTGGAATAATTCTGCGCCCCCTGCATAATATAAAATAGATTAGAATAACCCATGATACAACTAACAAAAGTATGATACTCGTGCGGTGTTGCGGTATCCTACCATTTTTGCTTCCATAAGATTTGCATGTGTTCGGCTAACTTCGATCAAATATTTTTAAGTGCTTTAATAACTGTTAAAATGCCTTGTGCGGTTTTTAGTAGTAATTCTAATCTCGAAAACAAAGAATAAATTATTTGTTCTTATTTAATTATTTTTTTATGTAAAGAAACGATTAAATATGCTTTAATTTTTAAAAATCATGTAAACGAGGACACCGATGAAGTCAATCTGCGCGAGACGAACGTATTTTCGTCCGACAAATATTATACCGCTGTTAGTTGTATCATGAAAATAACCCAATACGCAGTAAATTATTTAACTCAATTTGGCAATATTGGCTACGCTGCCAATGTGGTGCAGTCGCATCGCATTATCACCCGATCTACTGTTACCCAAATGTTCGCGACAGATACCGATACGTCTCGAACTTTCTAGATTGAAAATATGAGACTATAAAAGCAGCAGCAGCAGCGCTGCTCGTCAGTTAGTCATTAGATCTATGCCTTTGAAATGTTTTATTTTAATTTTAGTTATAATGCATTTGTTGTGATTATATGCTTGCAAATTTAAATTTGAAATAAAAATTAATTTTGATGTCTGGTTCTTTTATTCGACGCTCCCCTTGTACAGCTTCAGTTTGAGAACTGCTGTAGTAGTGAAACAAGGCAAATTTTAAAAATCAACAACCAAATAGGTATCGATAGCTAAGTGGAGGCAAGGTCTGCTCCAAAACGAGGTAGACCGACTCAAATGGAGGCTGGCGCGTGAGTGAAGAAAGCCCCGCCTACCTCCCTACTCCTGATGTCATGCGTCCCCCTCCCCTCGGCCCACTGCCTCTGTCACAGAATAACGTGAATAAATCATTCCAGCAAGCACAATATGATACTTAGCGTGATGAGAGAAGTTGCAAAATCAAGAGGAATGTTCAAGCAAATTATAGAAAAACACCTGATCTAAATCCGGCAAGTACTTCTCTCGTTCGCTAGCTAAGCGGAGGTACGGTATACGCCCCGAGGCTGGCGTGTGAGTGAGGAGGGTCCCACTCCCCTTGGTCTGCTGCGTTTCTCTTGGATTTGCATAAATAAATTGGCACCGTAAGCGAACTATGATACTTAGCACTATGAGAGAAGTCGCAAAATCAACCGGAATGTTCAAGCAAATTATTGAAAAAAACTCGATCTAAATCCGTTAAGTAGTTCTCTCATGAAAAGTGGACAGACATACAAACAGACTGACAAACATTGGATTTTATATAGAGAGAGATTACATGGTCAGTGCAGCATATTAGGGACACCTAATCTAAAGTGATACCCAGATTCTGTCCTTTAACTGAAAAATATGTACTGCTTAAAACCAGTACTAAAAAATTCAAACAATGATATGGCATTGCCATCTGAATCAATGCATATCAAAATATTTCAGAAAATTTTAATTTACACAAATTTTTAAACCTGATTTTATAGAAACGTACGTTTCAAAGAAGGTTTGAGAGAAAATCACTATCACTATAAATCACTATATCCTAACTACAGGGTCACAGGGGTCTGCTGGAGCCAGTCTCAGCCAACACAGGGCACAAGGCAGGAAACAAACCCCAGGCACACACACACACAGTAAGGACAATTCAGAATCGCCAATGCACCTAACCGGCATGTCTTTGGACTGTGGGAGGGAACGGGAGTACCCGGAGAAAACCCACGCAGACACCGGGAGAACATGCAAACTCCTCGCAGGGTGGTCCCGGGTCTCCTAACTGCGAGGCGGCAGCGCTACCCACTGCGCCACCGTGCCACCCCATGTTTGTAATATCTTTCTATTATAAAAAAAAAAAAAAAATCTTGGCAGGAGATTGGAGGGAGATGAGACGTGACTGTCTCAGAGAGACACTTTCACGTCCCGCAAGACGAGTCTTCGTGCCAAAAGATGTAACCACGCCTGGGCGAGACAAGAGCTTATGCAAAGAGATCTGGAAAAGTCCTGCGTGGTTATGTCAGACACATTTCTTGTAGAGAGAAAGAAACAATATTCACTCACAGGCAGTTATACATTGTGTTGTCACAATGTAATTCCAAAGACGGAATCAAAATTCAATGTGATATTGATGAAAATGTAAAAGCGAAAAGAGATTGAATATATGGACATACAGTAGGTGATATGACAGATCACGCAGCAGCAGCAGCAAGCAAGCAAATAACTGAGTAAAGAGGAGGTAAAAAAACTGTATGTGTTTTCCATTTTATCACCATTTAAGAGGGGGTGTTGGAGGAACAATCGTGTCTCCTGGGGGCGCGTTCAGCCCCCCTCTTCACAACGCGAGTGGCAGAGACATGATGTGGCTGGTGTGTAGCGCAGGCGAGGGGGGGGGGTGTATGGCAAGCGAAGCAGGCAGGGGGCAAAGCCCCCTAGTCTACTATAATGGAGCCATTAGCTGGTGTCATGCATGCACATTGGAGGACTGCCTCACAGGCTCCCTCAAGGTACTGTATGTAATAACCCGCCAAGATGAGAGCGGGTTCAGACACTAACACTGTCATCTTCTTCTTTCACTACAATACCGAGAAGCTGGTCAGAGAGGGCACCTGACCCTACCCCTCCCAGGCCAACTGGAGTAACACCTGGGCATTCTAGTAGAAGGCATCATTACTGGCTCGATCAACTCTCTGGATGAACCTCTGCTAGCAATAAGACTTGGCTATCCAGTCCAACAACCTTATAATTTTGCCTTATTTATCCTGCATAATGGGACGTCCACCCAAGAGCCTTTTGTTTTTTTTGTTTTGCTTTAGTCTCAAGACAATAAGCAGGACAACATGGATTGGCGCACCTACATTTATCTAAGCATTGGAGATGTCTTTCCTGCACCCGGCCACACTGGTTAAGAATATGGAGGAATGGTGGCCTGCTCTGACGAATCGCATTTCCTTTTAGATCACATGGATGGCTGGGTGAGTGTGTGCCGTTTACCTAGGGAAGGGAAGGCAGCAGGATGCACTATGGGAAGAAGGCAAGCTGTAGCAGACTAAAACTCCGCTAAGATTCTCACTGTCGATATGACAGTCATTTATTTATTTTTTAGGTAGGGATCAGAGGAACGCACCCAGCCTTGGCCCAACTCACACACACTTCCTCACATAGACAAAAAAGCAACCGGTAATAAGAAAGAAATTAAAGAACATTAGCCAACCCGCAGCGTACCATACGCCGCATAATCAGGCCGTTTTTTTAATGATTTTTAAGCACAGGGAGAAAATTAACATTTGAAAAATCGGTAATGTAATAAATCAGCAAGAAAAGCAACATTGTAACAATGCACGGAACGAACAAACACACAATCGCCCGTGACTGAAAACTGGCGGACCGCCATCACGCCTTCTCCTCCCAGACGGAGGGATGGGGGTGAACGGCGCTCAGGCACGGAGGGTGGAACGGGAGGAGAGGAGAAGGACATCCATTCCGCTCCCTCCGTCATGCTAGTCTGCTGATTTCTCGTCCAGAATGCACTGCCTGCTCATGTGCCCACCTCCAACTCGTCACTTGAGTCGTTGTCGTCTTTTCACAGTCCAGATGCACCTGTGACTCACGCAGACTTTTCATTGCTCTGTGCGGTTTTGGCTGATTTTCTATATATAATCCACCAAGACTCCCGACCACGGTAGCAGCGAGGTGGGAGAAGACGCATGTTTGTCACGGATGTGAATTGCTGTATGTAGCGTGTAAAACAGTTTGCTATGGTGCACACGGTCGTGCGTCGTAACCAAAAACTCGGTTTTTAAAGACTGCTTACTTCATTGTGTTTTAACCTCAGTTGTAAAGGATTGTTTTAAGGATCCCATGGGATACCCCTCGCAAACCGTTTTACACGCTGCATGTGGCGATTCACCTCCACGAGAAACATGCCTCTATGAACAGTCAACGTGGCTCGGAGGTGCATGTGGCCTCTACGACAGACGAATATAAATGACACCGTTTTTTCTGTGTCGTCGCGTCTGAGTTGGTGGCCGTGGCTCTGCGAGTTGTCGTCGTATCCAATGGTCTTGGAGTTGGTGGGCGTGGCTCCTTCCTGCGTGCGCCATAGGTGTCTTACTTGTCGGCGGCTTAGTGAATCCACGCCCCTTCCGGCGTGCTTTCCATGGGTGTCCATGGGAGATATTGAACAATAATAAATGAAATATATGCAAACTACAATGATCCCACCCCAGTTCCCCTTACGGCGATATACAATAAACACAAATTCAACAATAACAAACCACTAACAAAAACCACACAAAATGAAGTCCATGAAAAATGGCCACTGTTGAAATGAAATGATGGAGATAGATAGTCCAGAGATCAGCACGCTCTATGTGAATGTAAAGGTCAGTCCTACTGGTATTTCCTGATGATGAAGTGTGAATGGGATCAGGAGCGCTCCTTTCTTTGTAGGACAACAACAAATCCTCAGACAGCCCTAATGCAACAGGAAGACACCAGTCCATACATCCAAAACAGGAGACGATCCCAGACAAAACAAGAATCTACTTGTAGCAAAATGGGAAGGCAAACAGACAGGCAACTCCAGACATGAAACACCAAAGACTTCCCCTCTCTCTGTAGAACTGGCCTCCTTTTGAATGTCATACCAGCCTCCTTGTCCCCAGCAGCCCTTGCACCCTTAGCAGGCAACCAATCAGAGCCACTGCAGGGACTGCTGGGAGTTGACATCTCATTCCCCAGTAGCACCGCTACAAAGCCAATGGAGGCGGTTGGATGATCTGGGCAACATTCTGCAGGGAAAAGCTGGATCCTGGGATTCACGTGGTTGTTACTTTGACACGTACCGTCTGCCTAACGATTGTTGCTGATCATGTAAACCCCATCTTGGCAGTGCTATTCTTTGATGGCAGTGACCTCTTTCACCAGGATAACGCACCCTGCCACACTGTATAATTTGCTCAGGAATGGCATGTGAAACATGACAAAGAGTTCAAGATGTTGACTTGACCTCCAAATTCTCCAGATCTCATTCCGATTGAACATGTGCTGGAAAAACAAGTCCGTTCGACGGAGGTCCCACCTTACAGGGTGTGGCATACCCGGCTGGGGGGACACCCCTTGTGATGGAAGGACTAGGGGAGAGGGCGTATTCAGGGCAACACTTTTCCTGGAACAATAGAGAGCAACCTCTTGGCTCGCAGTGAGGTCACGGGTTTGGAGCTTAGAAGCTCAACCCTGCTGGGGACTGTGGCCACCGACATGGGGCGCCTGGACAGTTCCTGAGCACCCGGAAGTGCTGCCGGAAGAAGGTCTGGGAGCACCTGGAGCACTTCCGGGTGCCCAATAAAAGGGGCCACCTCACTCTATCCTGAGGGCCAGAGTCGGGTGGGAGAAGACGAAATATGTCAGTGGAGGTGGAAAGACAGAAGAAGAAGAAAAAGAAAGGACTGTCTGTGTTGTCGTACTTGTGTACTGTGCTGTGCTGTGTATTGGGGAGCAAAGGAAAAGGGCTTCCCGACGAGAATAACAGTGTGTGCTGAACTTAAACTTGAGCCTACCTGTCTGTGTCGGGTAGGGTGGCTGGTATACCCCCTTGGTTGTCAACAAGGGTTTAAAGGATTCTATGCTAACATCTTGGTGACAGATACCACCTATAAAGGTTTTAAGGAGTCCATGCCTCGATGGGTCAGAACAGTCTTGGCGTCATGAGGGAGATCTACACAATATTAGGCCGATGGTTTCAATGTTGTGGCTATGTTCTGTATATCCACTGGAGAGACTTGCTCAGAGGCACGGTGGCGCAGTGGGTAGCGCTGCTGCCTCGCAGTAAGGAGACCTGGGTTTGCTTCCCGGGTCCTCCCTGCGTGGAGTTTGCATGTTCTCCCCGTGTCTGTGTGGGTTTCCTCTGGGTGCTCCTGTTTTCCTCCCACAGTCCAAAGACATGCAGGTTAGGTGCATTGGCGATTCTAAATTGTCCCTAATGTGTGCTTGGTGGGTGTGTGTGTGTATGTCCTGTGGTGGGCTGGCGCCCTGCCCGGGATTTGCTCCCTGCCTTGCGACCTGTGTTGGCTGGGATTGGCTCCAGCAGACCCCCATGACCCTGTAGTTAGGATATAGCGGGTTGCATAATGGATGGATGGATGGAGACTTGCTCAGTTTTAAAGATTGTATAATGATGTCGGCTGTGTGTTACTCCTTTAGTCATTCTCCTTGGATGAATAATACAGCAGCACTTTAAAGGATGTTAAGAGAAAAATGTCCTTCAATGCTATGCTCTTCATTTAATTCCATTAGCCTTGCATGCAATTTGAATTCCACTAATATTTCGGAAGCTGACAATTAACTTGAAAATGAAGAGAACAACATGAAAGCCTGAATATTAAATTCACACTTAGATTCTTGCTCGCGCATATCGCATGACCGTGTTTCTATAGCCTAATTAGTTTAATAACAGCTCAGGAATTGCTACTACACAAGGGAAAAAAGAGCAATGTCTTTATTTCTGCTTGACGATGGCATACATTTCCCCTTTATAGGGATATTTCTGTTGTTTTTTTCTTCTTAATAGTGAGAACCTGGAAGGCTTCATCAATGTGGACAACAGAAATTGAAAAATGAAAAAGTGAGAGCGTTTGAAACATTAATGCAAAATTGTGGCATACCATTATTTAATATTAATATGATAATGGAGACACTCAAATTTTAAACAAAAGTTTACAAAGAGAAATAAAATGCTTATTAGTCTAATATTGTGGATAACAATATCAGAGGGTAAGGTGTTTTACAAATAACAGCTTATTTAATTTATTATACTCTCCAAACGCAAATATCGCCAGAGTTTCTTTGCAGCCTTTGTTGATTTTCGTAAAGCGTTTGACTCATTTGATCAAGTTGCCATTCTGAGACTTTGCTGGATCCCCCCAAAGTTGCTGGAAATCATGGCCAACCTGTACACTGGTACTGTGAGTGCTGTGCAGAGTGGAAGAAGAATTTCTGTGTTTTTCCCAGTTGATTCTGGGGTATGTCAGGGGTCTGTTCATCTTACTCTGTTCAATGCTTGCATGGACTGGGTGTTGGTGAGGGTTGTGGGGTCCAGCGGCTGTGGGGCATCTGTTGGTGAAGAAAGATTCACAGATCTTGACTTTGCTGACGATGCTTTGATCGGAGTGCTCGAGAGACTGAGTGAGGAGTCTGAGTGTCTGGGCTTGCGAGTGTCCTGATCAAAACCAAGAGCCAGGCCTTTAATGACCTCTTGGGCACAACCATCAGTGTGTCTGTCTGCAGAGAGAGTGTTGACCGCGTCGAGAGGTTTACTTACCTCGGCAGCGACATTAATTTCTCTGGTGACTCTGCCTATGAAGTCACTAGACAGACTGGAAGGGCATGGGGGGTCACTGGAAAGGGGTGTGTGGCGCTCCCGATATCTATGCAAAAGGGCAAAGGTCCAAGTCTTTAGAGTCCTGGTGCTTCCTGTCTTGCTATATGGTTGTGAGACATGGACGCTATCCAGTGACCTGAGATGAAGACTGGACACCTTCAGAGAATCCCTGGTTTGACTTTGTGCTGAATGAGGCACATTACTTGCATTGTGAAGGGAGCGTCAGTTACATGCATGTGGTGCGATTCCCTAAGGAGGACCTGAGCGGCTAGACCAGGCCAAGGGGATACCCGTATAACACCTGGCTGCGGCAGATAGACGGTCATTGCCAGTGGGTGGGACTGGACCACATGTCCACCTGGAGGGTTCACCAGTCAGGATCCCACACTATTTCGTTGTGTGGTGGGTGCGGCAATGCGCTGTACCAGTGCATGATCCCCAACCTGACCTGACCTGATTATTAATATTAATATGATAATGGAACATACCCAAACATTAAATAAAATAAAATAAATATATTAAATACAAACAGAAATCAAATGCTTATTAGTCTAATATTGTGAAAAACAATTTCAGAAGGTAAGATGTTTTACAAATAATAGCTTATTTAATTTTTTATACTCTCCTGGGCAGCCAAAAACTATCCATTTGTTCATCTGCTCAATCATATGATTGTTCTATTATTTCTGATTAAGAGTAGCCAATGGGTGATCCAGTAACACGTCTATTTACTGTACCTGGTGTGACCAGCGAGGACATCCTTGAGCCACCGCTGAACACAGCACAAATTTCAAGGAGACCAAAGCTATCCATCCATCCATTTTCTGCTGCGTATTGCTAATGTGCATTGAATGAATGAACTAGTTCTTTTGTTGTTGTCTTGGCCACTTAATGAAAGTACTGGCACAATGACATTAAAGAACAAATGTTTTCCAGACATTTGCAGTGCGTGCTACATTTTCTATGTGCTATAGAGAAAGGGTCAAGAATCCAAGAAATCCAAGAAAACAAAGGAACTGATTCTAGACTTCAGGAGACTGAACTACAGCGGTCACCATCCCAGTCAGCATTAACAGCCGAGAGGGTGGACACAGTCCAGAGTTTGAGATTCTTGGGAGTCCACATCTGTCATGGCTAACAAACACGACAGCAATGGCCAAGTAAAGTCTTCAAAGGCTTTACTTTCTGAGGGGCCTGAAGAAAGCACAGCTCCCACAACAGCTGCTGGTTAACTTCTATAGCTGCAGTACTTCTAACTTCTAACTTCTATAGCTGCAGCGTGGTACTCTGGCTGCATCTCTGAAAACAGCAAGACCCTCCAGCGTATCCTCAAAACATATCAGAGAATTACTGGTGCTCAGTTATTGTCACTGGAAAATATCTTCACTAGCTTCTGCAGAAGAAAACCAAAGAATATTTGTAGAGATCCAAAATCTCCCTGGCTATAGCATTTTCACTCCTCTGTCCTCTGGCGGGCACTTCAGAACCCTGCACGCCCGCACTACCAGGCTGGTGAACAACTTTTAGCCCAAAGCAATCAGCTTATTAAATGCAAATTGTCACACACGTGCGCATGGGAGGTAGCTAAAGGGCTCGAAGGAAGGTAATTCCACCAGACCAGTGGGTGCCGAGGTGCACTGATCCTTTCTCTTTTTCCACTGCAGACCCATTACGGGAAATTCCACCTGGCTCTGATGACGCCCCTTCCGGTCACAAGCCCAACGATGTTACTTCTGGCCCAGATGACGTCACTTTCTGTCACGAGCCTGATGATGTCACTTCCAGTTCCGGTCATAATTACCTCACTTCCTCTGCCGCACTTTAAAAACCCACCATTACAACCTCACCAGTTAGTTCTGTTTTGGACTCCAATGTGTACATATTCGTACACAAAATTCAATCATTTTGCAGCCAGGATCAATTATACGGGAAGTTGGTCTCTATTATCTCATCTTTGACAACAGCAATTAGTGCCCCTTACTTTAACAGAACCACAACTGATTGGACTGAACTTCTGTACCAACCACATATACAGTCATATGAAAAAGTTTGAGATCCCCTCTTAATTCTTTGGATTTTTGTTTATCATTGGCTGAGCTTTCAAAGTAGTAAATTCCTTTTAATATATGACATGCCTTACAGAAACAGTAGGATTTCAGCAGTGACATTAAGTTTATTTGATTAACAGAAAATATGCAATATGCATCATAACAAAATTAGACAGGTGCATAAATTTGGGCACCCCAACAGAGATATGACATCAATACTTAGTTGAGCCTCCTTTTTGCAGATATAACAGCCTCTAGACGCCTCCTATAGCCTTTGATGCGTGTCTGGATTCTGGATGGAGATATTTCTGAATATTCTTCCATACAACATCTCTCCAGTTCAGTTAAATTTGATGGACAGCCTGCTTCAAATCATCCCATAGATTTTCGATGATATTCAAGTCAGGGGACTGTGACGGCCATTCCAGAACATTGTATTTCTCCCTCTGCATGAATGCCTTTGTAGATTTCGAACTGTGTTTTGGGTCATTGTCTTGTTGGAATATCCCAACCCTGCATAACTTCAACTTTGTGACTGATGCTTGAACATTATCCTGAAGAATTTGTTGATATTGGATTGAATTCATCCGACCCTCAACTTTATCAAGGGCCCCAGTCCCTGAATTAGCCACACAGCCCCACAGCATGATGGGACCTCCACCAAATTTGACAGTAGGAAGCAGGTGTTTTTCTTGGAATGCGGTGTTCTTCTTCCGCCATACAAGGCACTTTTTGTTATGACCAAATAACTCAATTTTTGTCTCATCAGTCGAAAGCACTTTGTTCCAAAATGAATCTGGCTTGTCTAAATAAGCATTTGCATACAACAAGCGACTCTGTTTGTGGCGTAAGTGCAGAAAGGGCTTCTTTCTCATCACCCTGCCATTCAGATGTTCTTTGTGCAAATTGTGCTGAATTGTAGTACGATGTACAGATACACCATCTGCAGTGAGATGTTCTTGCAGGTCTTTGGAGGTGATCTCTGGGTTGTCTGTAATCATTCTCACAATCCTGCACATATGCCGCTCCTGTATTTTTCTTGGCCTGCCTGACCTGCTGGGTTTAACAGCAACTGTGCCTGTGGCCTTCCATTTCCTGATTCCATTCCTTAAAGTTGAAACTGACAGTTTAAACCTCTGAGATAGCTTTTTGTAGCCTTCCCCTAAATCATGAGACTGAACAATCATTGTGTTCAGATCTTTTGAGAGTTGCTTTGAGGATCCCATGCTGTCTGTCACTCTTCAGAGGAGAGTCAAAGGGAAGCACAACTTTCAACTGACCACCTTAAATACCTTTTCTCATGATTGGACACCACTGTCTATGAAGTTCAAGGCTTAATGAGCTAATCCAACCAATTTGGTGTTGCACGTAATCAGCATTGAGCAGTAACAGGCATTCAAATCAGCCAAATTACAAGGGGACCCACATTTATGCACAGCCAGTTTTTCACATTTGATTTAATTTCACACAACTAATAACTGCTTCACTAAAAATCTTTGTTCGGAAAACACCCCAGTACTCAGATGTTCCTAGGAAATGAAAGACATACTACTATATCTTTTTTTGTTGAAAGAAGAGTCGATTAATATGCAGGCTGAATGGGATTCCCAAACTTTTTCATATGACTGTAGTCACTCTTATACTCGGCCCACGTGAACTCATGACTATTACATTGACTGTAGTCTTTACTGTGACTTCATTTATTATTTCTCTACTTATACATACATGTTTACCTTTACATTAACTCTGTTAATAGTAACCGTGCTTCCCATAGTTTAATATTTGCTTAGTTTATTGTCTCCTGTCATATACTTTTATCTAAGGCATCTATCAGCTTGCTCCAAACGATATTTCATTGTACTGTACAGTGACAAAAAGGTATATTGCTGTTGCTCTTTCTTATTTTATATAGCATTCTGTGACAGTCCAGAGCTATCGTCTTGAATACCTCACTTGAATGGCTGCTGTCTTCGGGATATAGCCTATCAGTAAACTGATTCATCAAACCGTTCATGACGACAACTATCCAATGACTGATTTGGTAGATGACACCAAGCGCACCTCCCGTTGATCGATTCATTCTGACTGAGTGACTATGACTGTCTCACTATGTACACTAACTGACTGATTGAGCCAGCATGCCCTCTACTGGTCTGGAGAACCATTGCGGGTTCATTCACGAACTGTAGACAAGAGAATCACCATATATTGAATGTTTGGTCACTTCACTGATGATATATTGTGGCCACTGCTGCCATGGGATGTGTCAGGCCTTCAGAAACCCTTAAACAGTTTTTCAATAGGAAACAAACACCCTCTTACAGCTCCTCTTTGCAGGATCAGCTGTCGTCTTGCCATGTGACACACAAATAACACATATTCTTTCAATAAATATTATAAATGTTATTTTTATTTATAGTTTAACAATAACATGTAAACATTGAACATGCCATGTAAATATAAAGATGTAATGGTAATACATTTAATTTTATGATTTTTTTGTTTTATTTCCGCCATCATTATCATAATTACAGTTAAAGTAAAAAGTATGTGAACCCTTTGGAATGATCTGGTTTACTGCATGAAGTGGTCATACAAGTGATCTGATCTTCATCTAAGTCCCAGGTCCTGATAAACACAATGAGCTTAAGCCAATGACACACCAAAAATTCTACTCTTTCATGTCTTTATTTTACAAACGCATTCAACGTTCACAGTGGTAGTGGAAAAAGTAAGTGGACCTTGGGATTTAATAACTGGTTGACCCTCCTTTGGCAGCAATGACCTCAACCAGGCGCTTCCTGTAACTGCAGATCAGACCTCCACATCGTGTGGGGGGAATTTGAGCCCATTCTTCCCTGCAGAACTGCTTTAACTCTTCCATATTCTTTGGTTGTCTTCTGTGTATGGCTCTCTCTTCAAGTCATTCCACAGCATCTCAATAGGATTGAGATCTGGGCCACCCCAAAAGGCCACGTTTGATCTTCTTAAGCCATTGTGCTGTGGATTTGCTGCAATGTTTGGGGTCATTGTCCTGTTGCATCACCCAGCCTCTTCTGAGCTAATGTTGATGGACAGACACCCTCACATCGTCCTGGAGAATTTGTTGATAAACTTGTGAATTCATTTTCCCCTCAATGATGGCAAGCTGTCCATGCCCTGATGCAGCATATCAGGCCCAAATCATGATTTTCCCTCCACCATACTTTACTGTAGGGATGATGTTTTGAAGTTGATATGCAGTGCCCTTTTTACACCAAATGAAGTTCTGCTTGTTCCTCCCAAATAGTTTAATTTTGGTTTCATCACTCCACAAAACATTTTCCCAGTACCGTTATGGAGTGTCCAAGTGCTTTTTTGCAAACTTCAGACGTTCAGCAATGTCCTTTTTTGATAGCAGTGGTTTCCTTCTTGGTGTCCTGCCATGGACTCCTTTCTTGTTCAATGTTTTGCGTATAGTTGACTCCTGAACAGAGATGTTAGCCAGTTCTAATGACTTCTTCAAGTCCTTTGCTGTCACTGTAGGGTTCTTCTTTACCTTTTTGCTGAATTACCATCATGGCCATTGTCGTTTTGGGGAGTTTGGTGCTCCTCTAAGGAGTTGGTGGTTTCCTCAAGGTAACTCAGTTGGTCAAATGGTGTCTGAAACTTGGCCAGGTATGTGTGTGCACAAGAGTGTGCCCTGATGTCTCAAGGAACTTTCAGCTGAGCTGCCAGAAGTTTAATAAATGCTACCAGTCAAACATGTTTTATTTTTGATATTTCATGTAACATATTGACGCACAGTGGCACAGTGGGTAGCACTGCTGCCTCACGGTTAGGATACCCGGGTTCGCTTCCCTGGTCCTCCCTGCGTGGAGTTTGCATGTTCTCCCCATGTCTGCGTGGGTTTCCTGCAGGTGCTCCGATTTCCTCCCACAGTCCAAAGACATGCAGGTTAGGTGCATTGGCGATCCTAAATTGCCCCTAGTGTGTGCCTGGTGTGTGGGGGTGTGTGTGTGTGTGTGTGCTGGCGCCCTGCCCGGGGTTTGTTTCCTGCCTTGCGCCCTGTATTGGCTGGGATTGGCTCCAGCAGACCCCCGTGACCCTGTAGTTAGGATACAGCGGGTTGGGTAATGGATGGGTGGATATTGACAGGGAGCTGACATGGGGGAATTTAATAAAAAAACAGCACAAAATGACAAAGGGGAGTCCAGGAAATTTCAAACAGAGGATAAATCACAGGGATTAAAACTCAAAGGCCGCAATAATGAATTAAAGTGGAAATTATTGAATCTCAATTTAAAGTTAAAATGTCTCACAGGAAATGGAACGCATTAAGAAAAGAATTAATAATTATGGGCCTAAATCCATTTTGACATGAAAGTAAAGCTGAAACACTGGGATAAAAGTCAATTTTACCCCATACTGTTGGATATTGCCTGAAAACACTGCAGCGATTATGAATATATTAATCCCTCTGACAAAGTCACAGCTGTCAGAACATATTAAGTGCCTTGTCAAACAGCACAACATGTATATAGCAAAAAAAAATGGCAAAAACTCAGTGTGGAGGTTAAATAGCACCGAAAGCGTTTATTATTTAAGAAGTGTTCATACAATGAAGGGTGTATGTTTATTAGATAAACAGTACTGAAGTGACAAGCGCAGCTAATTCAACCCATTAGCACTGCATGTGTACTTATTTATTGGTGAAACATTTACCTAATAATAATAATAATAATAATTGACTGGAAGAGGTCTGAGATTGAGAGGATGGACACCAAGCCCAGGGAGATCCTGACAATGCACACCATGCCATACCAGCTGCAATGCCACCCACACTTCAGAAGAGGTCATCCATCTGACGCTAAGCGTGTTTAGGCCCGGCCAGTACTTGGATGAGAGACCAACCAGGAAAAGGTTTGGAAGAAGTGTTGGTGATGCCAGCAGGGGGCGCTTACCCTGTGGTCTGAAAGTAGATTCCAATAACCCGGTGAAGTGATGGGGACACTGTGCTGTAAAAATGGCACCGTCCTTCAGATGAGACATAAAATCGAGCTCCTGTCTATCTGTGACCATAAAAGATCTATGGGCATCCTTCATAAACAGTAAGGTGTATCTCAATATCCAGGCTAAATTGCCCAACATGACCTAGTCATTCAGGCCCCCTAAACATCCTCTGTCTCTAATTGGCTATCTCTCTCACCCCTTTACCACCTAAAAGTTCATGTGTGGTGAGCGTAACTGGTGCAAAAATGGCTGCTGTTGCATCATTCAGGTGGGTGCTGTACATTAGTGGTGGTTGAAGTAGCTCCTCACTCACTGAAGCACCTTGAGTAGTTAGAAAAGCGCTAAATAAATGTAAAGAAGTATTATTATAAGCCTTTCTTATTTGTAATGGTGATGTGACAAGTTGACAGATGAGATTAGACAGGAGTCCCCGTGGACTATGATGTTTGCTTATGACACTGTGATCTGTAGCGAGAGTAGGGAGCAGGTTGAGGAGACCCTGGAGAGGTGGAGATCTACTCTGGAGAGGAGTGGAATGAAGGTCAGTAGGACCACCAAGATAGAATACACGTGTGTGAATGAGAGGAAGGTCAGAGGAATGGTGAGGATGCAAGGAGTAGAGTTGGTGAAGGTGGGTGAGTTTAAATACTTGGGATCAACAGTACAGAGTAATGGGGATTGTGAAAGAGAGGTGAAGAAGAGAGTGCAGGCAGGGTGGAGTGGGTGGAGAAGAGTGTCAAGAGTGATTTGTGACAGACGGGTATCAGCAAGAGGGAAAGGGAAGGTCTACAGGATGGTAGTGAGACCAGCTATGTTATATGGGTTAGAGACGGTGGCACTGATCAGAAAGCAGGAGACAGAGCTGGAGATGGCAGAGTTAAAGATGCTAAGATTTGCATTGGGTGTGATGAGGATGGACAAGATTAGAAATGAGGACATTAGAGGGTCAGCTTAGGGTTGGGAGACAAAGTCAGAGAGGTTAGACTGAGTTGGTTTGGACATGTGCAGAGGAGAGATGCTGGGTATATTGGGAGAAGGATGCTAAGGATAGAGCTGCCAGGCAAGAGGAAAGGAGGAAGGCCTAAGAGAAGGTTTATGGATGTGGTGAGGGAGGACATGCAGGTGATGGGTATGACAGAGCAAGACGTAGAGGACAGGAAGATATGGAAGAAGATGATCCTCTGTGGCAACCCCTAACAGGAGCAGCCAAAAGAGAAAGAAGATGATGATTATTATTATTATTATTATTATTATTATTATTATTATTATTATTAT
>JANRMT010062837.1:88577276-88587961 GCA_026402145.1 Polypterus bichir lapradei | reverse complement strand
ATAGATAGATAGATAGATAGATAGATAGATAGATAGATAGATAGATAATTAACAAAAGTACAAATTAATATACAGAATATGAAACAAGGACTTGGAGAGGAGCCCTATCTGAAATGAAACAGCATTGTTTTTATTTTATTTATTTTTTTATTTTCTAGTATATATTCATTTTTTTCAAATTATACTAATTTGTATTTTTTTCTGTATTAGTACGGTATAAGTGTTGGTGACTTATTTTTCCATTTTTTGTGGAGTGGTAGCGTATAATCGTTGCATCTTTGATTTAGTTATTTGAACAGACCATTACACTACATCAGTTAAAACAATTCTAACAATGGACAGTAGAAAACTCAATATATTTGTGAACATACTCGGACCTCATGGCATGACGTTTGCTCCTCTACACACACACCACTGTGGGACCTTCTACTGACAGGTGCGTGCCTTTTCCTAATCTTATCCAGTGAACTGAAGTGAGCACAGGTGGGTGCAATATGAGACACTCCTTCTTATAGGGGCAGGACAAGAAGGGGCGGAGCCAGGTTTTTTCCAAGACTTCCTGTTATAGCTAGGTGTCCCTCTTGGGCGGCGGCTTGTGGCTGAAGATGAAGGAGATGAAACCGTTAGGGTCAGCTCCCCCTCTCGTCCTGGCTGGGAACTGCTTACCTTGTTATAGCCCAGATGATGGTTCCCAGGTGCTCATGCGTGACACAGGGATTGTGTGTCATCTTTTGAGGGAGAAATGAATTAAAACAATTTTAGCACAAGACATCCACTTAGCACAATGTGAACAAAGTGAAGGGGTCTGAAGACTTTCTAAGGGTAAGAACAGAAGAGATAATTTAGTGCAAGTGGTAAGTGTTATCAATGTACTTTCAAAGAATAGGCAACAGGAGTCGTTTTGCACTCCATAGAGGATTTTGACTGTGAAGCTGCCAGTCGGCTTGCAGGAAGGAGGAGATCTGTGTCAAGCGTGGAGTAAACTGGCTTCGAAATTATGAAAGGCATTAGCGGGATATGTTTGCTCCCATGCTGGAATGGTAATTACCTTTGTACTAATCTCTTTGTTAAGAAAGCTGATGCAGAGCAGGTGTTCTAAGCCAAGCTAATCTCGTATTTGGCACAACACTGCTGATCGGCCTTTAGGCCTTTAAAGTGATGAACACGGAGCAGCAAACTGCCCTGAGTGGCTCTCATGGTCCACATCTCTGTAGTTGTTGACACACACGTGCTCTTGGGAGGCAACTTAACGGCTTGTCTGATTGTAATTCTACCCCAAGTCGAGGGTTGGCGCTGTTGCCTAATGCTTCTCCTACAGCTCAATGATGTCATTTCCGGGTTATGGTGTCTTGGCCCCGCCCCTTCTGGTCTGGCACTACCACCATTTTTGAGTCAGTCATGATTTGACCACTGCCTGCAAAAGGCCTTGTATTTTTTTTTTTCATCATTTGCATTTTTTCCTAAAAAGTATACGTGGTTCTCCTCTTGTTATCTTGTTTTGTCTCCTGTTTTAGGGTTGGCATGTGTGTTCGCTCATTCCTCTCCATTTTCTTTGCTTGCTCATTCCTCTTATTTCCAATGCTGAGAAATCTGTACTGTAACCCCCTGTCTGGCAGGTGCCCCTTCAAATCAAGTTGAAGTTCAAGCACTTTATTGTCATTGTTTTATAAAGCCTTAAATAATCTCGCCCCATCTTATATATCGGAATGTCTGACACCTGTGGAGGACTGCCGGCTTCCCAGGCCAGTCTGCACCCCCAGGCCGACAGGAGGAGCTCTCCCGACAGCAGGATCGTGCCCCGAGGTCCAGCAGGGCCTTATGGACTCTGTAGTGTTTATACACAGCCCTGCTGGATACCTTGGGGACCACCAGGAGTCACTGTGGGGGGACTTGTAGGCTCTGTGATGCCGTATGACCCGGGAGTACGTCACGGTCACGTGACGGGAAGGAACGACGTGCTCCCGAGTTGAAGAAAAGGACTGATTGCCCTGACCCGGAAGGAATAAGGAACTGTGGACTGTTGGGACAGAAACACCTCCGGGTCAGGGGCTATAAAAGGGCGGTGCCTCACTGCAGACACTGAGCTGTGCTGGGAGGTGGAGGAGCAAAGTGTCTGGGCGAGGAGGAGAGTTAATAGTTGATTGTGTGAAAAAGAGTTTAGTGTAATTGTATGAGTAGTGTGGAGGGTGCTTGGTGCACTGAAGAACGAAATAAAAAGTATTGGACCTGGTGTCTGGAGTTATACCTGAGGGTTCATAGGAGCACTAGCGCACCCTACTGCCACACACCTTATATTCCAAATCGTAACCTCAGATCCTCAAATGAGTGTCTCCTTAGAATTCCAAGAACAAAACTTAAAAGAAGTGGTGAGGTGGGCGGCCTTCTGCTGTTATGCACCTAAAATCTGGAATAGTCTGCCAATAGGAATTCGTCAGGCTAATACAGTGGAGCACTTTAAAAAACTGCTGAAAACACATTACTTTAACTTGGCCTTTTCATAACTTCACTTTATCTTAATTCTGATACTCTGTATGTTCAATTCATCATAATAACTATTCATGGTGGCTCCAAAATCCGTACTGACCCCTACTCTCTCTTCTGTTTCTTTTTCCGGTTTCTTCGTGGTGGTGGCCTGCGCCACCTCCACCTACTCAAAGCTTCATGATGCTCTAACATTGATGGACTGAAAGCCAGAAGTCTACGTGACCATCATCATCAAGTCCTTCTGTGAGAACCCTAAATCCAAAGAAGACTGTTTCATTTATGTTAGGTAGAATGCCCAGAGGGGACTGGGCGGTCTCATGGTCTGGAATCCCTACAGATTTTATTTTTTTCTCCAGCCGTCTGGAGTTTTTTTTTTGTTTTTTCTGTCCACCCTGGCCATTGGACCTTACTCTTATTCTATGTTAATTAATGTTGACTTATTTTATTTTCTTACTGTGTCTTTTATTTTTCTATTCTTCAGTATGTAAAGCACTTTGAGCTACTGTTTGTATGAAAATGTGCTATATAAATAAATGTTGTTGTTGTTGTTATTGTGTAACACAACAAAATTACTTTTTGTGACAGCCCCAGGGTGCATTTAACGAAAAGTCCAATAATTCCAAATATGTCGTATACAGTGTTAAGTGATCAAGTAACCAGAGCAAATTATTATTGCTCAAAGTACAGAAGCATAAATTGTTATTGCACCTGTTAATGAATAGTACATTCCATATTCTCCTGTATATTGTAATACATCACGTCACATGGCCGTAGTGCCATACCTGATGTTCCCTCACAATGCAGGTAATCTGCCTCATTTGGGACTCTGTGAGCAACCACTCACTCGACACAAAGTTAAACCAGCGGTACCCAAGGATTCTCCAAAGAGACACAGTACTGAAGGAGTCCAGTCTTCATCTCAGGTCACTGGGTAGCGTTCATGTCTCACAACTATACAGCAAGACAGGAAGCACCAGGACTCTAAAGACTTGGACCTTCGTCCTTTTGTAGAGATGTCAGGAGCGCCTCACACCCCTTTCCAGAGACCTCATGACCCCCCAGGCTCTCCCAATCCGTCTACTGACTTTATAAGAAGAATGTCACTGCCGAGGTAAGTAAACCTCTCGATGAGGTCGACACTCTCTACGCAGACAGACACACTGCTGATGGCTGTGCCCAAAAAGTCATTAAAGGCCTGGATCTTGGTGTTTTTTAATTTTTTGACTAGTTCTTGTATATGTATTTTTCCTGGATATAAAACCAAGATCCTGCAAAAAATACAGTTATAAAAACTTGACAAAAAACTTTATATGGGAATTGTTTTGCTTTTATTTAGCAAAAAAAAAATCTGCCAACAGGGTAAGCAAAATTTAGATTTCTTAAACTAAGCTAAAAAGTCCTAAATACAAATTTTTTGATAAGTCAACAATTCTTACAATGAGGAAAACAAGATTTAATGTCATGATATTGTGAGCTGGGGGGCTGATCGCACCCCTACAGGTTAAAAAAGAAGACTACCTTCACATTGCTCCCTTACTTGCTGGGCTTATTTGTGGCTGATCTATCTTGCGATCCGCGCGGTACTTCGCAGACTTAAAAGTCCAAACAGCTCCTGTCAATTTTTGATTGATTGTTTGTCTTTCCCTCTCTCTATCCTTCCCTGCTCCCAACGCACACTCCTTTGAAGAGGAAGATATGTTTGCATTCTTTTAACTGTGAGACGGAACTGTCATCTCCGTCTTGTCAAGGAGCACAGCTTAAACTTTTGAAAAAGAGACATGTTTGTTTGCAGTGTTTGAATAAAGTTCCTGTCTCTACAACCTCCCGTGTTTCTGTACAAATCTGTGACCCAAGTGTGACAATATAAATCCTTTCCACTTGCTTAGATTTCATTTTTTTGCAGTGTAAAAAATCATCTTGTGAATAGTATTATAATAAATTAATCAAATATTGTTTCTTAAGTAATATGTCATTCATTCACCTATTTGTATGTTATGAATCTCCATGTCGACACCCTTCAACTAAACTGTTAGGCAAATTTGTTTCCCTATTGGATATTTAAACTAATCTTGAATTAGTCAAAGCTCAAGATACAGTGTGGAGACTTTATATAATTCTACAAGTTACACATATCTTCGGTTGCCCAAGTGTAGCAGTCACGTTAGTCCATCTCGTAAATGTGTCCTCAGAGTTCCTCCTCAGACAAAAAAGAAGTGTTTTAAAATGAGGATCTAGAGATGATGCTTGCTGATACTGATGTTGGATGAATGGAATGTAAAAGACAAAGACCCGGGCATCGTAACTTATGGTGATACTTCACACTGGCTGCCTTGTGTACACGCTCACATTGGGATCGTAACAATTGCCCACTTGCTCGGCCAGGTGAGGCACAATGCAAGCTTTTCCTACCTAGCCACCGGCTTTATGAGAAGCAACGTTTATTAGACTTGCTACCATACAAACTTCAGGTAGATGCACTCACGTGATGGAACAGTACATTGGAAATGCTAGAAATGTTTTTGGAACAACAGCTTTGCATGAAGACACCAGGTTGCTCCCAATGAGACTGGCATTCAACGCTCGTCTGCAGCACGGATGCCCAGCCCTTTTTAATGTATTGGCATGTGACTGTCACGTAGGAATCTGCTGCACTGGATGTCCGGCTGTCTCAATTTAGAGCCACTCTCTCCGCTGACCTGACAGACGTGACGATTCTCTACTTAAGATCTTCATAAAGCCTTAGTACAATAACTTCATTCGTTTGCTTTCTGCATGCCACAGTTCCAAAACCTGTACAATTTGTCGAAAGCCTTCGTTTTCAACAACAGTGTAGGGTTTCTTTTACAGATAAAAACTGCTATAGATTCTGTTAGTTTTGGGGCACGATGTAAATTAAATGGAAGCTTGGATCTAAATACCGTCTCCAGTGTGGATTGTTTAGGATCTACTCGTTTGGATGTCGACTGAGATTATATTCATGGGTGACGTCAGGATAAACGATTTCTCAAATTTGATGTGTTACAACAATACTTAACTTCTGAGCTGCACAGCTTACATATGGCTTTGCTTTTATCCAGTTGTTCTTTACCGATGCACTGTTTGAAGCCGTAGTAAGTCCACACATCTGATTTAAGTGTTGGCGCTAATTTCAGCAGAGGAGGACACGCCATTTTATATAAGGTGGCAAAGTGCTTTTTGAACAGGAGCATTAGTGACATCTACTGGATCAGAAGCCAAAAACAAAGATAAGTAAAAATCTACATATGGTAGTTGAGCTGGACAGAGATTCAGAGAGGGATTGATCTTGAGGCTTTAAGAATCAATATTGAATCATCTAATCGAAAAATAACTATGAATCAGAAAATTGATATTTTTACCCAGAGCTAAAGATGACCCACTTAAAGGTTTTGTTTCTTTCCTAGTGTCTTTATCTATCCATCCATTATCCAACCCACTATATCCTAACTACAGGTTCACGGGGGTCTGCTGGAGCCAATTCCAGCCAAAACAGGGTGCAAGGCAGGACACCACAGGGCACGCACACACACATGGGACAATTTAGAGTTGCCAATGCACCTAACCTGCATGTCTTTGGACTGTGGGAGGAAACCAGAGCACCCGGAGAAATCCCACGCAGACACGGGGAGAACATGCAAACTCCTCGCAGGGAGGACACGGGAAGCGAACAACCCAGGTCTCCAAACTGCAAAGCAGCAGCGCTACCCACTGCGCCACCGTGCCGCCCAGTGCCTATTTAAACACAAGGAAATCCAGTTTCTGTACTACAACCTGCCTGAAGAGGAGGTCTGAACTGCCTTGAAAGCCTGCATATTATAATCGTTTCAGTTAGCCAATAAAAGGCGTCATTTTGCTTGACTTCTCATTGCAGCCATAATCACTAACACGTTACATCACCCTACTACTATTACAGAGCTATAACGCTTTAAATAGCCTTGCACTGGGCCACCTCAGTGACCTCCTCCATCACTCTGCTCCTGTCTACCCACTATGGTCCACTGATTCTGGCCATCTAGTTGTTTCCCACAGTAACCTACACTCTATGGGTGACAGGGGCTTTAACTTTATAGGGAATGAATGAGATCAGCCAACTCCATTCATTCTTTTAAAATCAACTTCAAACTCATCAGTTCAAGAATGCTTCAAATGTACCCTGACATTCGGACTCTTCTTTCAGTTTAACTTCTCTTTCCAGATGATGTGTACCACAAACAACGTTATTTGTTCAGTGTTTGCTTGTAGTATTTATATTTTTATACATTATTTTGGTTAATTGTTGCTTATTCTGTTTCAATGCTTTGTATATTCTGTATTTATCTTTATTTAGTACTAGGGGGCTGTGTCCCCCCTGCCAAGCGCTACACGCCGTTGTGAACAAACCCCAAGGAAATGCAGTCGCTCCTCCGAAACCCCTCTTTAACGGTGATACAATGGGAATCAAATAACTGTTGTGTTTTTTACCTCCTCTTTGCTCGATCAGCTGCTGCCTTGCTGCTGCTCCCGTGCCATGTGATCTGCATCTCGCACAGCATTTCGAACATTTTAAAGTCACTGCCTTGTCTCTCTTCTCCTCCAGACATCCTCAAACACTATTTAATCTCTTTTCCGCTGTTCCATTATTTCAGCGAGTAATATTTTCCGTTTATTTGCGCTAATGTGATCTTTAACCTCATTTTTTTGAGACTTTCGAATTTTCCTACTTCAATTCTCTCTAACCTGCTCTGCATGTGTATCACAGGACTTGCTTCTAAAGGTTGTATGATGTGACTTGTCCATCTCGTGGGACGTGAAAGTGTCTCTCTGTCTCCCTTCCAAAGATGTCTCGTCACAGGAAAAACGTCTCGTCCCAAGTTTTTTTTTTATAATAGAGAGATTGTATGCAGATATTTGTATCCAGTGTTGGATATGCCTTGATGTTTTTTCTGAATTTCTGTGAAGTGCTTTGAGCATCAGAAAGGTGCTATATAAATAAAAAGTATTATTATTTATTTTTATTATGTAATAAAATTTAAAACCTGCACTGTTTCACACTTCTACATTTCATGTGTGTACAGAGCAAAAGAGAGCAGGTGGATGGTTGGAAATGCAAGGCACTATATGCCCCTTACCCGGCTGGGAAGGCAATGCCAAAATGTTCTGGGCTGGGGTTGATCTCTACAGCAGCAATGCTTCTTCAGACCACAAGAGGGCACCAACGATTTTCTACTGCAAGAATTAAGGTTCATGCAGAGGCTCCTGGGAACTGTAGTGTTTGTAGAACCCTCTGTGGAAATACCTGCAGCCCATTAGTGAGGGGATTCCCAATGTGGGGTGCACACCCCACTGAGGGGCAATTAGATTTTTTAGCGGGGCAATTTGAGAATTTAGGTACGTTAAAAATTTATAAAATGAAAAAACAGAAATTCACTGTTAAAAATGATAGAAAAAAATATTTTTTTTTTTTTTTTTTACAGAGACATTTATATATTTAAATACAGTAAACATAGAAGGGATAGTGAAGAACCCTTTAATTTATGATTTTACAACTGGCTTGGGTTTTTCTACTTAGAAATCGTTTTTACCATTAAAATAATATGAATTGTAACAAAGATTATAAAAGTTTGCAATATAACAAAAATATTACAGAAAAAGCTGTCATTAAAGTTATTTTATATTTATGAATATCACGTCTCTTATTATATGTTTTCAAAACTGTATTTGCTGTATTTTCATATTACTTCATATTATATATATATTTTTAACTATTTCTTAGTGATTTCTTTGTCAGTACATCAACTATGCTTTCCCTCTTTTGTTTCCATGTTCTTTGGAAGCTTATTTATACCAAATTAATAACATTATGGGCTTCCTCCATGTAAGTAGGAGCTCACTTTTTGAATAGGTAATAATAAGAATAAGGTGTAGGTTACAGAGGGGGACATCATGATTTTAGAAAGGCCTAGGTGGGGCATGACCAAAAAAAAAAAGGCTGGGAACCACTGCATTAGTGCCTCCTAGTAGGCTAGACGGGTGACAGAAGTATCCCCAACATTAGCCTTCCACCTCCTCAGCCAGATGTATTTGAAGTTGAGAGAAAGACAGAGACAAGGAGGAGGAGAAGGAAGAAGATGCCAGCTCGTTGAGGAAGAGGAATGCTGGGAATTACGCAGGAGTGTTTTGTACGCTACTCGGGTAGCTAGGAGAATTGGAAAGCCCAATTCAGTTGTATCCTTCACTGTTTAACTTGTTTATACTCCTAATTTTTCTATTTTGTTGAGTTGTATAAATAAAGCCCCTTCCTGACTGTGGGGTGTCTTTCTGGCTATGAGGGTTGCTCCAGAGCGTCACATCTGCCCAAAATAGTTATGGTTTGTTTTTCTAGGTACTTTGTTGGTAGACAATGCCCAGCTAGAAAATAAATGAAAATTTTGGTTTGTTAGGGTTCCTGGATTCCTATGAACATTAAAAACTCTCCAAAATAAGATATGAAGATGAGTTGAATAAGAACTGAGGAAGTGTGGAGTTGTATGAGGAAGGAGCAGAAGTTTTCTTGTAAAGCTTAAAAGAGTGAATTAAATGTTGAATAGAATTTTACAACGTGTCGTACGTGAGCACTTGGGGAGCATCTGAGAGGCTCTGTCCTGGTAGGACAATCAACCACAAGACAGTACCTCTTCTCTCTTCCCCACAGACTAGAGGACTTGCCTTGGGACGGACAATGAAATCACATCCGGCCTGACTCCAGAGTTCCTGGCCCTTCTGCCCTGGGGTCTACTTAGACCACTGAGCCACCAGAAGATGGCACCCATTTGGACCACACGTACTATACATGGTGTAACAAACACCACAACTGAGAAGACATTCCTGAATGAAACTTGCAAGGACCCAAGACGTCTTTGTTGTTGCTCTCTTTTTCTTTTGATTTGACCTCCTTTATTAAGCATGGTACCCAGTCGGGCCCCAGTCCTTTATGTTATACTGTTTTATTTATTTAGGCAGAATTACAAAAGACGCTTTATTCCTTTTCTATGCTAAATCAGCTAAATATGCTATAAGAAAAATTATACCTTACCTGTGCACTAATTAGTCAGCGTCTACGACTCTGTGGAACTAGAAGCCCAGAGTTATTTTGTTTAAGGAATGCTGAATTGAGTGGTGCTTAGCTACTGATGAAAAATTGCTGGTCTGATTACACAAGCATGTTTGGCAATAGGCGTCCGTCCAACTGCTGACATCAGAAGCGTAGGGTAACTTCATAAACTCTGAAAGGTAAAGTCAGCTGCCTTAGGAGACCGGAAACATCACAAAAAATGGTCTATTTAATAACCTTCTGCTACATCGTAATATCCAGCCTTATATATATATATATATATATACACACTGTACATATGTTGAGATGCGTGAGTCACTGTCTTGCACCCGAAAGACAAGGCTCAGCCTCAGGCTTCAGAACAACCAACTTTATTAATCAACTTAAAACAAGAGTAGCGAGCGTATTTATTGAAGCAGGAGCTAGCATTCCATGACACACAGGCATAGCACACAAGCAGCGACTTCATTCTGCCTCGGCTCCCTCTTTCAGTTCAGGCATCGATAATCCTCCTCATCAGGTTGGACCCGCGGCTGTGGGTCCGCGACTGGGATCGGATCATCCTTAAGGAAAGGGGACAATGAGAAAGTGGGCCAGGTTACTGGCCAAATTAAAGTGCCCCATGGATCAGCAATCGGTCTATGCCTGACATGCACATCATGTATGGGATGTAACGCATCACTGGGGAAGTGAGTCTGCTATGGCTGATGGACTGGTTGTGAGAGTGGGCTGTAAACTTGTTGTTGAGGTAGTGAGCCTGCCGTTGTCTAGCAGGCACAGGATAATTTAATATTTAGAAAAGCCAAATACCACTGACTCAAACTCATCACGAAATCTCCCAAACCATGAGGACTTGGGATTTGAAATTTGGAATGTAGGTTACCCTTGGCCCATAGGTGCTCACTAAGAAATGGCTTTAAAAATTTCCAACGTCTGTCTGTCCACTTTTCACGAGAGAACTACTTAATGGATTTAGATCGGGTTTTTTTCAATAATTTGCTTGAACATTCCATGTGATTTCTTTCACCTAAGGACCATTGTTCACTTGCAGGAGCGATATATTCGTGTAAATCTGAGACAGAGGCTGCAGGCCAAGGGGAAGGGGAAGCATGAC
>JANRMT010062837.1:88541424-88561560 GCA_026402145.1 Polypterus bichir lapradei | reverse complement strand
CTATCTATCTATCTATCTGTTATATAGTGTCTTTCATATCTATCTATTATCTATCTATCTATCTGCTATATAGTGTCTTTCATATCTATCTATCTATCTAGCTGTACACCTTAAACCCTACTCTTCGATTGCTCATACTGCATTCCCAGAAGTCTTCAGCAGTACAGTACATACAGTATCTTACATTTTAATCTTGATGAAAAGAAGACAATCCTATTGGATATTTTTTGAGACTTCTTGCTGATGTTCTGGTGCCCAATCTAATTTTATTGCTGATTCCATCTAACAATAGACACACAAAAAGAAAACAGCAGATGCTAGCTGAGGACACCAGATATATGTTTTTTGTTAAAAAAAATTAAGCAGTCTCCCTACAGCATCAATTTTTCCTGAGCCACTTCTTGTCAGGCGACATTTCTCACAATCTGTCCCTGTGTTATTAGCACTCCTATATATGTGCTCAGACATGCACATGAGCAGCGTGGTCTAAAGGTGGTTAATTATGCTTTATAGATAGATAGATAGAACTTTATCTGTCCCCAGGGTGAATTTGACTTTTTACAGAAGCTGTTTGAATTAATAAATAATAAAAGGGTAAATAAATAAATAAATATACTAAAACATTTTGGTCTGAACACACACCAGAATGACTATAAAGCAAGAAAATTAGAAAGAAAGAAAATAAAACTGACTTGGCTGTCACAATCACAGTGAGGCATTATGCAGGCACATTGTTGTTGGTATAAAGGAGCTCCAGTTGTGTTTTCTTGAAACACTTCTGCTGAATATTATGCTCTTGTGGTATGGCAAACTGATGAAAATAAAATCAATAAAATTATACTGATGTAGTCAACTTTGATTATCCTGCAGTTATAGGTAGCATTTATGTTTAAAGCTAAATTGCTTTATTTTCTGTGCCTGTGTTCAACCGTTACTTGCTACATTCTTGTAGAGACTTTCATATCATATATGGCCTGTAGGGGGCACTCACAAGCCATACCCAAACTCAAATACATACACTGAAAATATAACAAAATGACATTTATTTAACAAGAAATTAATAATTGGAATGGTTCATAATGACAAGGTACAAACAAATATGAAATTACAGACACCTAATAGTCCATGATCATCCCTAATATACTGTATCAACCTTGCTCTCCTTCCTTAACTTCCACACTCCTTCACTACTGACATCATTTAGACAGCATAAGATCTACCATTGGTCAAGTTAGAAGTTCTTATGTGAGTTTGGGGAAGCTGTGGTTTGTTATAATATTTCTGTTTTTTTGGAGCTTCAGTAAAGCACTCATTTTGCTTTAGGAGCAAATAAAATTTATCTATCTATCTATCTATCTATCTATCTATCTATCTATCTATCTATCTATCTATCTACAGGGACTTAATGATGTAAGAGTTGCTGAATCTGATGGTAGGTTGACGCAGTTTGTTGACTCTTTTTGTTGGGATGGCTTCTTATGTCTTTTTCATTGACAGCCTGAAGGTCCCACCCCTCCTTTTAAATCACCTGTAGCTCGCAAACCGTTTTATCTATTGACCTGGTACACATATACTATGTGACCGTCTACTATCTGCTTTCAGGGTGATGATTGACCTCCAGGGTTATTCCTCTTTTTATTTTTATTTTATTGTAGAATCAACTCTCGGCAGTGGCCAGCAGGGTGGCCGTGTGGCTCATGTGTATGGGCGCCGTTCTCATTCACCTTCGCCATCACTTCCCTTACCTCTTCATATCCTAATCATTCTTGAGGCAGATTAAAGAGTTAAATGCCAGTTTAAATGAAAAATTAAGGAAAATGTACTAAGTAATTGCAACACAAACACTGACTTAATCAGTTTTAACGTGAAAAGATGCTGACGAAAGAAGAGAAGAAGCGGGCCGCTAGGGTGAAGAAAAGAAGATCTGCTCAGGAATCAGCAAGCGCATCAACCACTGAGCAAACGAATGGTAAATGTACAGAGAAAGAGAATGAAAACTAGGAAAGCTCAAGTCAAGTGTATTCACTGCATATTATCGTACAGTGCACCGTTACTGGTTTAAATATAAAATATAAACGGTAGTATAACATATGAGGGTTATATCATGGAATTGGGGTATTCTGTTAAGGTCTACATGATAAAGTACATAAAGGGGAGAATAGAGGTGCCCCACGACCTTAACATGACAAAACATCCTTTTTGATGTTTTAAATAAAGTTTTATTAATATTAAAGATGCTCTGTTTGTGGTGTCCTTTGACAGGAGGTTTACCGTCATCCTCACCTCTTCAGGGTACTTTTGCAATATTTGAACCTTAAAGGCCTCACTCCCATTATGGGCTGGAAAGCCTGCCATTTGAGTTTGTGGCTAGGCTGCCTGGGGTGAGGCATGGTGTTTTATTGTGTTATCAGGTCACCTGGCATTCGACCAAACACAAAACATACCAACTAACTTCTTAGGTTCTTTTCATAGTAAATGTTTAGATCAGTTATACAGCTGTTACCTCTGACCTCTCACCTGTCTCACCTTCTGCACTTTCCCCCACCTATTCGACTCTGGAAACGTCTAATGGCAGGCTTCTCACTGGCTGGAACTGCATTTGAATGAACTTCTTGACTTAAGCTTTTGCATTAAAATCATAATTATTTACATCAAACTTAATAACAGCATAATAAATAATGCAAAGAATTATTCAACCTGGGTGGGTTAAGTCTTCATATTAGCCAGACACTCCAGGTGGTCCAATTCCTCAGTTACACAAAATATACAGCAGATTCAGAAAGTACTCAGACCCCTTCACTTTTTCCACATTTTCTTACGCTTCAGCCTTGTGTTAAAATCATTTCAATTCAATGTTTTCCTTCATCAGGCGTCACTCAACACCCCAGAATGGCAAAGCAAAAAAAAAAAAGACTTTTAGATATTTTTGCAAATTTTTATATACAGTAATCCCTCGCTATATTGCGCTTCGACTTTCGTGGCTTCACTCTATCGCGCATTTTATATGTAAGCATATCTAAATATATAACGCAGATTTTTCACTGCTTTGTGGGTTTCTGCTTGGACAATGGGTCTTTTAACTTCTGTTATATGCTTCCTCAGTTGGTTTGCCCAGTTGATTTCATACAAGGCACGCTACTGGCAGATGGCTGGGAAGCTACCCAATCAGAGCACGCAGTTAAGTTCCTGTGTGCTGATTGGCTCAGCGACGGAGCACCGAATTCGATTCCGCTGCATTAACCAGGAAGTCTCGTCTCGCTCATTCAGCATCAACGTGTTTCGCTGTGTAAAGAGGTAACTTTTGTGCTCTTTTGTGTTTATCTTTGTGCATAGTCAAGCCCTTCGTTATGGCTCCAAAATGATCTGCTCCTGCTACTGCTTCAGGGGCCGTGCCCAAGCGCCAACGGAAGATGCTAATGATTGCCGAAAAGGTAAAAGTTATGGATATGTTGAAGGAAGGGAATAGCTACACTGCTGTAGGACACCATTACGGCATCAATGAGTCCACCATTCTTTTTATTTAAAAAGGAGGAAAAGAATATAAGATCTACGGCCACAGTGTCCTTTAACCAGGGTGCAAAACGAGTTGTAAGTGGATGTAATAAGGCGGTAGTCCGGAAGGAATCTGGTTTAGGGATTTGGATTGAAGACTGACGGAAGAACAACGGCGGTGCTACACAGTCACCTGAAGAGGCTCCTTTAGAAGAGCTGTAACGCTCTCCTTGGTTGTGCAGTAAAATTAAACTCATTGTTATTGGACAAGTCATCGTGTCATTGTTGGTGAGTAACCATAATTAATTTTCTACGTACAGTACTTAGTACATGTACATACGTTTAGTGTCACTGTACACACATTTTACTGTATATAATTTTTTTTGCATTGTACGTATTTATTGCTGGTGACCTGTCTGTGGTAATGGCTGTAACATACGTGACATCGGAGACGCTCAATATCTTTAAAATAATATTTAGGTTTTACTGTATATAAACAGTGTGTTTACATACATAATTTTAATGAATCTTACCTAATATCTAAGAGAATACAAAGGGTTTATGCTGTATAACTGTGCGGGAAATGCTTATAATATTGAGGGAGAGTTTATAAGGGCTTAAAATATATAAAAATAACCAAATAAACATATGGTTTTTACTTCCCGGAGAGTTCTGGAACACAACCCCCACGATCGAGGAGGGATTACTGTATAAAAAACTGAAATCTCATACCGGCAGAAGTCCTCAGAACCTTTGCTATGACACATGACATATGGCTCAGGTGTGTCTCATTCTATTGATGAGTGGTGAGATGTTGTTTGGGGTCCACCTGCAGTCAATCCCACTGATTAGGATGCACACAACTGTCTATAAAAGGTAAAGACCAAGCCATGAGGCTGAAAAACTTAGCTTAGAAACGCACAGATCTGGGGCTACGCAAAATTCCTGCTGCCCTGAAATATCCCAAGAGCACCGTGACCTTCATAATTCATAACGGAAGAAAGTTTGGAACCACCAAGACACTTCCTAGAGTTGATTGCCCATCCAAACTGAGTAACTGAGCAAGGTGGGCCTCAGCCAGGGAGGTGACTAAGAACCCAATGGTCACTACCAGAACTTCACGAGTCCTCAGCTGAGATGGTAGAACCTACTGGAAAGGACGACGACCATCTCAGCAGCACTCCATCAATCTGGCATTTAGGGTAGAGAGGCTCGATGGAATCCACTGTGAAGCCAACCCCAACATAAACAGACGCAGGAGACACAAGTCCAACAGGGCTGCACCAAACTCCAATTCCCAAGGAGTCAGAGGCACAGCTGTAACCCAGGGGGGTGCTGCCACTTAGTGCTCAGGGGGAGGTAATGCTCTGTCCACACTTCCTCTCCTGGTCCTTCCATTGTGGAGGTGTCCCATCCGTCCACCACACTACTCTTGAATAAAATGCATACGAGAGTTTACAGGACTCGGCCTAATACCTAATATCATCCTCACGGTGAAGCATGGTGGTGGAAAATACATGAAGAATCACGACTCCAGAATATACACAACCTCAGACTGAGGCAACGATTCACCTTTCAGTGCTACACTGACCTGAAGCATACAGCCAGGACAACAGTGAAGTGGATTCGAGAAAAGCCCTTGAGTGGCGCAGCCAAAGCCCCGTCTTTTACACTGCAGGACATTGGTGGAGAGCCTTAAAGATGGCAGTTTACAGACGCACCTCATCTGATCTAATTGAGATTGAGAGAATCTGCCAGGAAGAGTCAGATAAACTGCCTAGGGCCAGGTGGGCAAAGTTTGTAGAGATTTATGTAAGAAGACTTGAAGCTGTAATGGTTGCCGAAGGGGCTTCTACAAAGCAACAAATTAAAGGTCTGATTGAATGCTTCTATGAATGAGAGATTTCAGTTTTAGAGTTTTAATACAGGGTGGCACAGAGAAACAGGATATTTTCAACTGACGTTCAAATAAACACATCCATCCATCCATTATCCAACCCGCTATATCCCAACTACAGGGTCACGGGGGTCTACTGGAGCCAATCCCAGCCAACACAGGGTACAAGGCAGGAAACAAACCCCGGGCAGGGCGACAGCTCACCGTAGTACAAAAAACATTTAATGATGAAAAGTGTACAGGATATGCAGTTAATGATGGTAATCGATATTCATTTTATGTTTTGAACAAAACATCATGAAGGTGTTGCCCATTTCTCCGTACACATTCTGACTGCCTGTTGTGGAAATTCTGCATTGCTCAACGTAACATGTCAAGAGGAATGGCGGCGATTTCTCCTTCAGGCAGTTTTGAAGGCAGAAGGTGTACCTAATAAAGTGGCCAGTGAGTGTATATTTAACAGTTCATCCACTTTGTATTGAATTGTTCGGTTTGTGTGCAGAATATATTGAGAGTGTTCCTCGACTCCATTTCTATGCCATTTTGATCCTGTCGTCTCTTAGTTTGTATTCAGGAGTGTTCAGAGAAATTCGGAGAGGCCCATTTTTCTGCATCCATTCATGCTGTCTGTTTTTCTCTTGACGTGTTTATACTAAAATCTGAACACAGCGTTTGATTCTTATTTACACTTTCTTATGACACGTCCCTCAATTGTTTTCACCATTTTAATATCATCCTCAGAACGCCCAGGGGATGAGAATGTGGTGCAAACATAAACTGCAAATGCTTTTCACAGTTTGCGTCTTGCAGGTCATCATATTCTTATTGTATTCTGCACTGAATTGCTGTCTGAGTAATAACACAGTCAAAATAAATATTTAAATGTTATCTCCTCAACATTTAGAGATTGTGATTTTTTTTTTATGGAGTTGCATGAGGCACACTCGTCATCGTGGCTAAGCTCCCCTGCAGCGAGATGCTCAGACACGCGTCTGCCTTTGTTTGCCTCCATTTTTTGGTTTCTGATTCTCCGCCATGCAGCACATGCGTCCAGCAAGGGCACGACTAAGCCCTGTTGCTTTTTACTGTGGTCTTTGAAGACCAGAAAAACTATTTTCCATGCAATGTCAGATGGTTAACTGCACTCTAAGTTAACCTGCTCGTCTGTTATGGAAAATAAGAGTTAACTGCCAATTAGTTTGTGTCTTTGATGGCCGTGTTATAATGTTAGTCTCCACTCACAAGGGACCCCCGTAAATGTGAGTGCCAAAAAATGATCTGTGCAGAAAGTGAAGCGACACTTTAATCACACTCGCGGCAGCTCTACGAGGGGCTCTATCACACCAGATGGCCATCTTTTCATGTGAGCATAGGCTTCTGAGGGGCAGCCTCATGACAGCTGTGACTCTCAGTGACTCGGTGACGGAGGCCACACATCGGCGGTGACTTCATCAACGGTGACGTGTTAAAGTGCTCTCTGTGTGCTCGTTTGACAGCCGTACCTTCGATGAACAACACTTTCCTTTTATTTTTCAGGTGGTACACTAAGGTGGGAATCTTTAAGAAGTTTTAGAACTTGAAGTCAAGAGAAACATCCATCTGTTTTCCATCCATCGACACGGGTTCATGGTCAGGGTGATTCAAGCTACACTGGTAGCGGAGGCCACACATTGGTGGCGACTTCATTGATGGTGACATGGTAAAGTGCTCTCTGTGTGCTGTTGTGTCACTGAAGCCTCGTTTGACTGCCGTACCTTCGATGAACAACACTTTCCTTTTACTTTTTAGGTGGTACACTAAGGTGGGAATCCTTAGGAAGTTTTAGAACTTGAAGTCAAGAGAAGCATCCATCGGTTTTCTGTCCATTCTGTCGGGTTTACGGTCATGGCGATTCAAGCTACACTGGCAAATGAGGCCACACATCGGTGGTGACTTCATCGTCAGTGATGTGGCAAAGTGCAATCCATGTGCTGTTGTGTCACTGAAGGCTCATTTGACTGCTGTACCTTCGATGAACAACACTTTCCTTTTATTTTTTAGGTGGTACACTAAGATGGGAATCTTTAGGAAGTTTCAGAACTTGAAGTTAAGAGAAATATCCATCTGTTTTCTGTCCATTCTGTCGGGTTCACAGTCATGGCGATTCAAGCTACACCGGCAACTAATGCCACACACCGGTGGTGACATCATTGATGATGATGTTGTAAAGTGCAATCCATGTGCTGTTGTGTCACCGAAGGCTTGTTTGACTGCTGTATCTTTGATGAACAACACTTTCCTTTAATTTTTAGGTGGTACACTAAGGTGGGAATCTTTAGGAAATGTTTTGAACTTGAAGTCAAGAGAAACATCCATCTGTTTTCTGTCCATTCTGTCGGGTTCATGGTCATGACGATTCAAGCTACACCGGTGACTGAGGCAACACATCGGTGGTGACTTCATCGATGATGACGTGGCAAAGTGCAATCCATGTGCTGTTGTGTCACCGAAGGCTCGTTTGACTGCCGTACCTTCAATGAACAACACTTTTCTTTTATTTTTTAGGTGGTACACTAAGGTGGGAATCTTTAGGAAATTTCAGAACTTGAAGTCAAGAGAAACATCCATCTGTTTTCTGTCCATTCTGTCAGGTTCACGGTCATGGCGATTCAAGCTACACCGGCAACTAATGCCACACACTGGTGGTGACTTCATCGTCAGTGACGTGGCAAAGTGCAATCCATGTGCTGTTGTGTCACCGAAGCCTTGTTTGACTGCCGTACCTTCGATGAACAACACTTTCCTTTTATTTTTTAGGTGGTACACTAAGGTGGGAATCTTTGGGATGTTTCAGAACTTGAAGTCAAGAGAAACATCCATCTGTTTTCCGTCCATCGACTCGGGTTCATGGTCAGGGTGATTCAAGCTACACTGGCAGAGGAGGCCACACATCGGTGGTGACTTCATCGACGGTAACGTGTTAAAGTGCTAGTAGAGTTAGAAGTATTTATTATCATTATACTATGTGAAACAAAATTACAGAGGAGCTGCTCTGGGTCTAAGAAGTAAACAAGTAACAGTAAAGTATTATATATAAAAACTTCTAAATAAAAGTACTATAGAGACTGCTAATTAATAGGTGCTAATTGCTAGGCAACAAATGTGGAATTAAAAAACAAGAATATTACTGATCATGCAGGTACAATAATTGGATTACCAATGATATGATATGAATATTACACAAAGAACACTAGTAATGAAGGATACTGCGCATAGGACAAATTGAACAATATTGCATTAGGCTGTGATTATTACACATGAATAATCAATGATATGAAATATTACACAAAGAATACTAATAAAGTAGATATTGCACAAAGGACAGAGAGAGCAAATATTGTGCTAGACTGTGATTATTTCAGAGAGGATTACAGCACATTCAAAAAGGGTGAGCAAGAGAGAAGGACACAGAAAAGAGAGGGGGGCTGAGACACAGAGAGACACAGAAAGAGATGCTCACTGCATGTTGAGATTCAGTATAGTTACGGCTATTCCTGAGTCTGCTTGTCCTCCGTTAGATGGACCTACAGCGCCTACCAGAAGGCAAACGGTCAAACAGGTGAAAACCAGGATGTTAGGGGGTCCTTCAAAAATGTATTTATTTTGTTTTTGCCCTGCCAAGGCAGCAGGAAGTATATAAGCAGGGGACACTGTGTGGGGGACTAATCCAGGACTTTAAAATCCTCAAAGGCATTGATAAAGGAGCAACATTCATTTGGCTCAAGGGTGAATCACACACTCGAGGACATCACTGGAAATTATGGGGATGTGCATTTAAGATTGAAACCAGGAAGCTCATCTTTACACAAAGATTTGTGAGACGCTGGAACAAACTACCGAGACATGGAGTTATAGCAGAAACCTCAACAACCTTTAGGAAATGTCTGGAAGAGACCTTGGGACAGCTTAGCTATTAGCTAGGCTTGATGGACTGAATGGACTCCTCTCATTTGTCAAATTTCTTATGTTCTAATTAGACCTGTTCAGTCACAAGTAGAGGAAACTGTGTGGAGACCTAGTCCAGGTCCTCAAAACTCTCAAAGGCATTGATAAAGAAGACCCAGCAATGTTCTGTTGGCTTAAAGGTGAATCACATACTCAAGGACATCTGTGGAAATTAAGGGGGATAGAAGCCGTGAAGCTCTTCTACATGCAAAAGGGTTCTGGGATTCTGGAACAAACTATCAAGACATGGAGTTGAAGAAGAAACCTTGACAACCTTTAGAGAGGAATCTGGATGAGATATTGGGACAGCTTAGCTATTAGCTAAACAAGCAGCCTTGATGGACTGAATGGTCTCCTCTCATTTGTCAAGTTTCTAATGTTCTCATGAGAATACATTGCATGGAGGGTTTAACTGTAGTTTGACTGATAAAGTGAACTGTTCTAAGAAAAGTAGGCTACCTAAGAAATCCCATGTGTAGATGAGGTGGACATTCAGACTCAACAGATAGAAATCCAACTCTGGTTTTAGGACCTCTAAGGCAGCAGCACTAACAACTGCCCCACCAAGATGGTCCTAATAAAATTTCTCATAATACACATCCTGGTTGGACAATCTGCAGATTTCTCCAGTGATGCTCTAAACAAGGCATTATTCACAGAATGGGGGGGGGGGGTCCGTTGGGGAACAAAGAAAGCCCTGCTGCTCAGCCAAGACATTTTCAGATCAGCAGAAAGTCTAGACTGTGAGTACTGTATGGAGCTCCGTTCACCCATTAGCCATCCTACAGTCATGAAGTGCTGGAACCCAATTATCCTACAAAGTAGTTGAAGTACTGCCACATAAGTAAAATATTATTGTCATATACTTCTTATAAGCATTGTATTGTACCTCGTCTGTTTTTTGTCAGCTGCTCCTCACTGATGGGGGGCTTCCACTCAGTTTCAGGTAGAGGAGCCTTTCACAGTTCAGGACTGTGAGCCGCGAGGCAGTGATTGACGGCATCGCCTTTCATGTGCGGGATCTGGAAAGGCCCATCAGAAACTGATGGAGTGCCAAAATTAAAAACGGAAAGGAGGAAGTAATCAGGAGGAACGGCTGATCTGCATGGCAGTTGCATCTTAAGCCAAGGATAGGAGTGCCGGATATTAAAAGGTAGAAACGACTCACCCTGACGCTTGGACAAGGTTAGTGAGTTGGCCACCTGCACGCATTTTTTCAAGACTGTCCATACACTCTGCCTTACCGATTTGAAAGGGTGAGATTTAAGACTTCCTTTTTACTTTTTGGATAGAGCCATCTTCAATTTTCCTCCAATCCACTTAAATCTTCGCTCCTCTCATGGACAATAACACATTGTCTGGACTTGTGTGGATATACATCAGTCTTGAGTGTTTTGTTTATATTTATGAATATATATATATATATATATATATATATATATATATATATATATATATATTGTGGTCCCCAGCCGGGGCTTGTGCCTCCTCCAAACCGAGAGGGGGCGTCCATCCTGGTTATGCTGGAGGCCTCGGGTAGAGGGCTTGGAAGCCCAGCCCTGTAGGGACCCGTGGCCACCGCCAGGCGGCGCCCCAGTGCCTGATTATCCAGGAAGTGCCGGGGGGAAGACAACAGTGGACACCCGGACGGCTTCCTGGTGTGCAGCCGGCACTTCCGCCACACGGGGGTGTGTCCGCGGGAGATTGCCGGGAAGCAGCTGGAGCCCATCCGGGTTCCTATAAAAGGGGCCGCCTCCCTCCAGTCATTGACGAGAGTCGGGAGGAAGCGGACCTAGCTGGAGAGAGGATAGGAGGCGGCCAAGAGAAAGGCAATGGAACTGTGTGGCCTGGACTTTGGGGGATCGGTGCTGGAGGCACTGGGGTTGTGAGTGCACGTAATTTGTAAAATATTGTAAATAAACGGTGTGTGGTGAGAACAAAGATGTCCGTCTGTCTGTGTCTGGGCCAGCGTTCACTATATATATATATATATATATATATATATATATATATATATATGTGTGTGTGTGTGTGTGTGTGTGTGTGTTATCACACATGTGCAATTGGGAAGAAGCTAAAGGACCTGAATAATAATAGTTCCACACCAGATGGGGGGTGGCGAGGTGCACTGACTTTCTCTCTCAATTCTCTGCAGACCATCCATGGGAAATCCCACATGGTTCTGGCACCATTGATAATATCACTTTTGGTCCTGATGACATCATTTCAGGTTCCGGTGGCATAGATGGTGTCACTTCCAGTTCTGGGCTCCTTGATGATGTCATTTCTGGTCTAGATGACATCACTTCTGGTTCTGGTCCGATGACATCACTTCCTGTCTCAGCCTTTATCATTGCTGCCATTTTTAAAGCCTTAAAATCAGTTCTGTTTTGGACTTGAACCTGAACACAATTCATCAATCAAACCCATTCTGAAGCCAAGGCACAATAAATGGGAGGCTGCCCCAAACCTTTTTGATGTCATCTCATTATTCTTGTGACAATGTGCTCTACCTGACCGAGGGGTTTGGCGTCTTTTGTTCCAAAAGGTCGTACTGAGAGTCTTGTCTATATTTATGTATATATATATGTGCCTTGCATGACCAGGGGTGTCTTTTGGTCCTTAAGGTCATATTGAAAGTTTTGTGTATATTTATGTATATATACAGTATATGAGGGGGCTGTTGGGACGGGCCATCCTTTCTAGTTAAAAGTGGGGATTTGTTGTGTTTTGGGGGATTTTCTGTGTATATGGGGCAGGAATTTTGCTCAAGAGACAGGTAAAGGGGCCTGTATTTAGTTGGTGGTGTTGCGTAAAGCTGTGTAATTGTTCAATTAAAATATATCCATGTGTACATTTTTCTTCTATGTTGTTCCATAACTGTTTCCTTTTGTTTCCTGTCTTTCCTTAATACCAAGCACATTAGAACTGGCAGAATAACCAGGTCTAATGTGCTAACAAGAACTTAACAAGTTAATCGTCAATGTAGCATTTCTCTCTTTGAGTTTAGAGGAATCATTACATAGTTAGGGTTGGGGTTAGGCATTATGGTTAAGGAGAAAGCATATGACAGGGTGCCTCAAGAAGAGTTGTGGTGTTGTATGAGGAAGTCGGGAGTGGCAGAGAAGTATGTAAGAGTTGTACAGGATATGCAAGAGGGAAGTGTGACAGTGATGAAGTCTGCAGTAGGAGTGACAGATGTATTCAACATGGAAGTGGGATTACATCAGGGATCGGCTCTGAGCCCTTTCTTATTTGTAGTGGTGATGGACAGGATGACGGATGAGATTAGATAGAAGTCCCAGCATGATGTTTGCTGATGACATTGTGATCTGTAGCGAGAGTAGGGAGCAGGTTGAGGAGACCCTGGTAAGGTGGAGATATGCTTTAGAGAATAGAGGAATGAAGGTCAGTAGGAACAAGACAGAATACATGTGTGTAAATGAGAGGGAGGTCAGTGGAATGGTGAGGATGCAAGGAGTAGAGTTGGCGAAGGTAGATGAGTTTAAATACTTGGGGTCAACAGTACAGAGTAACGGAGATTGTGGAAGAGAGGAGAAAAAGAGAGTGCAGGCAGGGTGGAGTGGGTGGAGTAGAGCATCAGGAGTAATTTGTGACAGACGGGTATCATCAAGAGTGAAAGGGAAGGTCTACAGGACGGTAGTGTATATGTGTTGGAGACAATGGCACTGACCAAAAAGCAGGAGACAGAGCTGGAGGTGGCAGAGTTAAAGATGATAAGATCTGCATTGGGTGTGACGAGGATGGACAGGATTAGAAATGAGGACATTAGAGGGTCAGCTCAGGTTGGTTGGTTGGGAGACAAAGTCAGAGAGTGAGATAGCGTTGGTTTGGGCATGGACAGAGGAGAGATGCTGAGTATTTTGGGAGAAGGGTGCTAAGGATAGAGTTGCCAGGCAAGAGGAGAAGAGGAAGGCCAAAGAGAAGGTTTATGGATGTGGTGAGAGAGGACATGCAGGTGATGGGTGTGACAGAACAAGATGATGAGGACAGGAAGATATGGAAGAAGATGAGCTGCTGTGGTGACCCTTAATGGGAGCAGCTGAAAGAAGAGGAAGTAGAAGTTACCCCCATGTGTTGTTTCTTTTATCTACTGCCCCAGCAGAACAGCTTTGTTTGGCTCCACAAATGGAGAAGCCATGTTTTAAACATCCAAAATCTGCAATATGAGATATCACTTGGGGGCTTATTTTGATTTTCGATTTATGAACATGGTAAGATGACGCTGTATCAAAGGTGCAAGCTGTCCCTCCAATAGTCCACCCATGTTTGTTCTGCATGACAAGAAGATTTTCTTTGGTGAACAAGCAAAGAGCTTCTCAACTTTATTTGAGTTTAATGATCCAGAGTCGTGAGGCATGAAATATGATAACAATCTCAGTTAAGAGGCATGGGCCACAAAAACAATTATGGTGTCATGAGGAAGAGCAGCCTATTATCCCATCATTGGATAACAAAGCAAGAATCAAGGCTGCATGAAGGGCACAGCCACAGGGGTCCAAGTTAGAAGCCGAAAACTGTAGTACCAGGTGAAAAATCCACAGGGAAAAAAATGTGAGCGAGAAATGGAAGACCCTAGAGCTGTGAGGTTGGAGCTCTTAACCCCTGTGACCTCAAGCTGTCCACAAATATTTGCATTTCATCTGGTTTTTCACTTCCTACTGGTATAATTTTTGGTTATTATCCTTGAACATGTGGTACTGTTTTGCATTTTGCTTTTATATTTCAAGATAGTTGAACATCATTATACCTTAAGATCAGCATTCCAGACTGCCACCCTCACTGCACCACCTGCCGCCTCCATCACCCCAATCCCATAAGCAGAAAAGACAAAAGACGACATTCAGATTTCTGTTAATTTTCTTGTCGGCGGATGAATGGAAATCAGCGGGTCTGCAGACATCCAGCTGTTCTTCTAAATAGTGCATCCGAATGAACCCCCATGGAGTGGCCATTATTCAACAGCATAAAGTGGGGCAGCTCTAAAGCATTCGATAGCACACAAATAAAGAAACATTACCTTGAAAACACGAAAGAGAGGGGAGGAAAGAACTTGAAGTGCATGAGATGTTATGGGATACCTGAATTTTCCATTTGATCTCTTCAAGGAAGACTGCAGGGGGCAAAACTGATAACTGGCCCACAAGAAGGAGATTTTGTGTGGTGAACAAGCAAAGAGCTTCTTGACGTTGTTTCTTTGAAACTTTAGATGAAGATCTGAGTTTGCGGATCAAGAATTGGGAGGGTCAGTCAACATGTAAGCACTGCATGAAATATGATAATAATCTCAACTGAGAGTCATGTGGGGGTGGGGGGGGGTACATCCCATATATGGTGCCAGTCCATTACAGGGTCCACTCTCACACATCCTGTTAGAGCCATTTCAGAATGACGCCGTCCCACTGGTCATGAACAAAAGATGGCAAACTCACAGTGTTCACAGTGAACCACCCAAAAGGAAGGTAGCCCTGTGGACTAAAGTTAAACACTTTGAAAACACATTAGATCTCAATGGGAAAAAAAAAATCCTGCTGGCTAGTATGGACTGATATGATAATGTGTTAGAAACGAAAGGATGCCACATCGTTTGATGGAAATGAAAACTATCAACCTACAGAGGGCTGAATTCAAAGACACCCTGAAAATCAAAGTGAAAAAGTGATGTGGCAGGCAGGCGAGTCCATTTTGCCGAAATTTCATTGCAGCAACTCCAAATCGTACTCAGTAGTTTGTATGGCCCCCATGTGCCTGACAACGTCCTAATGAGATGACGGATGGTATCCTGGGGGATCTCCTCCCAGATCTGGGCCAGGGCATCACTGAACTCCTGGACAATCTGATGTGCAACCTGGCAGCGTCGGATGGACCAAAACATAATGTCCCAGAAATATTCTATTGGATTGTGGTCAGGCGAGCAGAGCGTGGGGGCCGGTCAATGGTATCAATTCCTTCATCCTCCAGGAACTGCCTGCATACTCTCACCACATGAGGCCAGGCAGTGTCGTGCACCAGGGGGAACCCAGGAGCCACTGCACCAGCATAGGGTCTGACAATGGGTCCAAGGATTTCATCCTGATATCTAATGGCAGTCAAGGTGCCGTTGTCTAGCCTGTAGAGGTCTGTCCATCCCTCCATGGATATGCCTCCATGGACCATCACTGACCCACCACCAAACCGATCATGCTGAACAATGTTACAGGCAGCATGACGTTCTCCACAGCTTCTCCAGACCCTTTGACGTCTGTCACATGTGTTCAGGGCGAACCTGCTCTCATCTGTAAAAAGCACAGGGCGCCAGTGGTGGACCTGCCAATTCTGGTATTCTATGACATATGCCAATCGAGCTCCACTTTGTTGGGTGGGCAGTGAGTTCAGGGCCCACTAGAGGACGTCAGGCCCTCAGGCCACCCTCATGAAGTCTCTTTCTGATTATTTGGTCACAGACATTCACACCAGTGGCCTGCCTGCTGGAGGTCATTTTGTAGGCTCTGGCAGTGCTCATCCTGTTCCTCCTTGCACAAAGGAGCAGATACCGGTCAGTCCTGTTGATGGGTTAAGGACCTATGAGGGGCCCTGTCCATCTCTCCTAGAGCAACTGCCTGTCTGTCTCCTGGCATCTCCTCCATGCCCTTGAGACTGTGCTGGGAGATTCAGCAAACCTTCTGGCAATGGCACGTATTGATGTGCCTGCCATCCTGGAGAAGCTGGACTACCTGTGCCACCTCTGTAGGGTCCAGGTATCGCCTCATGCTACCATTAGTGACAATGACTGTAGCCATATGCAAAACTAGTGAAAAAACAGATGAGGAGGGAAAAATGTCAGTGGCCTCCAGCTGTTAAACCATTCATTCCTGTTTTGGGGGTCGTCTCATTGTTGCCCCTCTAGTGCACCAAAGCAGCTGAAACTGATTAACAAGCCCCTCTGCTACTTAACTGATCAGATCAATAGCCCACAAGGTTCATTGACTTGATGCTATACTCTCATTAAAAAGGGGTCCTTTAATTTTTTTAAGCAGTATATTTAACTCCAAGTGTTAGATATGTATGGCTTCTTTACTAAATATAAATCTACAGTGCCCTTCATAACATTGGGGACAAAGACACATTTTTCCTTAATTTAGCCCTCTACTCCACAGTTTAAAATTACAAATCAGACAATTCAGACGTGATCAAAATGTACATTTTCAGGCTTTCATTTAATAGGATTTGCATGCTTTTGTTGTCCCAAACTTTATAAATGGCAGTGTATCTACAGCAAGGTTCTGGAGGGCTGCAGTGGCTGCAAGTTTTCATTCTAACCCTTTTCTTAATTTCTTAATTTAACCTGTTTGTGCTGCTAATTAACTTCTTTTGAATTCATTTTAATTGACTTGTTTTTTTAAGATCTGTATCCTTATATATACTTCCGGAAAAATCAGCGTACATCATAAACAGGAAAGGAAAGTCTGAAGGGATTGACTTTTTGCACTGAAGCCCCCACCTCCCTCCTCCTCTTTTGTTGGTCACGAGTCCTGTCCTCAGCTTAACTCTTCTGTTTATTTGACCCTGAATGTTGTCTAACCTCACCATTGTTGTTCGTACTTCTCGATCTTGCGGTATTGGCTCTATTTTGGCTTTTGTCTAATCTCTTGTCTCACTAAAGATGTCTGAAACATGCACTTGATGCCAGTAGGTGAACCGTTTAACCAGAGTGTAGGCCAGGGTTCTCAAACTCCTGTCCTGGAGGGCTGCAGTGGCTGTAGATTTTCATTCTAACCCTTTTTAGTAATTGGTGCCCAATTGTTGCTGCTAATTAACTCCTTTTCCTTTCATTTTAATTGACTTGCTTTTTAAGATTTGTTCCCCTGAATTTCTTCCTTGTTCCTCTGAATTGCTTCATTTCTTTCCTTAAATGGCACCCAAACAGAAATGAAATGTGAAGTGAGTGAGGCAACAGAAGACCAGCTAAGTCAGGGCCTTAAACTCCAACCAGTTGCTTAATTAGGTGCCGATTAAACATGTTCTTTAATTCCATTGGTGCTCTCATTGTCCAATAGCAGACATTTCTGAAATTATTGATTTTCTTTTTTCTAAGAGCACTGATAAAATATTTTGGTGACCTGAGACATCAGCCTTACCAAGACCTTTATCTTTCTTTATTTTCAGATACTGTATGATGGTCACAGTTTGCTGGTCATGTTTTGGCTCATTTTGTATCTCGTCATTGTTTTGCTGCAAATTAAGGAAAAACAAACAGATAAGGGGTCTGAGTCTTCAAGAGCAAGTCAATTAGGGTTAGGGTTAGGGTTAGTGGATTTTAGGAGGCCCAGGCCCCTCCTGGACCCTGTGATCATCAGAGGTGACTGTGTACAGAGGGTGCAGACCTATAAATACTTGGGAGTGCAGCTGGATGATAAATTGGACTGGACTGCCAATACTGATGCTCTGTGTAAGAAAGGACAGAGCCGACTATACTTCCTTAGAAGGTTGGCGTCCTTCAACATCTGCAATAAGATGCTGCAGATGTTCTACCAGATGGTTGTGGCGAGTGCCCTCTTCTATGCGGTGGTCTGCTGGGGAGGCAGCATAAAGATGAAAGACGCCTCACGCCTGGACAAACTTGTTAAGAAGGCAGGCTCTATTGTAGAAATGAAGCTGGACAGTTTAACATCTGTGGCAGAGCGACGGGCGCTGAGCAAACTCCTGTCAATCATGAAGAATCCACTGCATCCACTGAACAGGATCATCTCCAGGCAGAGGAGCAGCTTCAGCGTCAGACTGCTGTCACCGTCCTGCTCCACTGACAGACTGAGGAGATCGTTCCTCCGCCACACTATACGACTCTTCAATTCCACCCGGGGGAGTAAATGCTGGCATCAAATGGTCCAGTGTATGTGTGTGTGCCCTGTGGTGGGCTGGTGCCCTGCCTGGGGTTTTTTTCCTGCCTTGCGCCCTGTGTTGGCTGGGATTGGCTCCAGCAGACCCCGTGACCCTGTAGTTAGGATATAGCGGGTTGGACAATGAATGGATGTCCATAAAAGTCCGTGTGCAATTTAAAATAGTTATGACTTTATAAGTATCTGTGATAGAAACAATCTGTTAAAAGGATTAGAAAGAAGAAACACTTCCATTTTTTATTGTTCTTGTTCATTTTCAACATGTCCACCATCATCACTAATACAAAGGGTAATACGATTCTGTAGTTCTCGGAAGCTGATTTTCAGTAATACCAGCAATCACATCAGTTTTCCTCACTTGCAAGTCTTCTAAAGATCGAGGTTTGGTTGAATAAACATTCGTTTTCACACGTCCCCATAAAATGAAATCCAATGGAATCAAATCTGGTGAATGTGGGAGCCAGGAAAATGGTCCACCTCTTCCAATCCATCTGTTAGGGAATTTCTCAAGTAGAAACTGTCTAACACGCAAAGCAAAGTGACAAGGATCCCCATCTTGTTGAAACAATGTACTCTTTACCAGTCCTTATTGTTCAAGTTAAGGAATAAAGAGCAATAAAGTCATTTTGCAGCATTTCTAAATAGCTGTCACCATTAATAACATGCCCTTCAAAAAAGAATGGCCCTATGACTCGATTTTTTCCCAAAGCACACCACACATTAACTTTGGGAGAATTTCTTTCATGTTCAACAGACTCATGTGGATTTTTAGTTCCTCAAATACGGCAAAAATAAAACTTCTAAAGACAAACAAAAACTCAATACTTCAAGCTTTCTAATCCTTTTTATGAATTCTTTCTATCACATATACATACAAAGTTACAACTATTTTAAATTGCACATGGACTTTATGGACACCCTGTATATATATATATATATATATATATATATATATACTAGCAAAATACCCGCGCTTCGCAGCGGAGAAGTAGTGTGTTAAAGAAGTAATGAAAAAGAAAATAAAACATTTTGAAAATAACGTAACATGATTTTCAATGTAATTGTTTTGTCACTGTTGTGAGTGATGAGTGTTGCTGTCATATATATATATACACACACACATATAAACATACATATATATATATCTACATATATACACATACATATACATACACACATACATACACACACACACATCTATAATAATAAAAGGCAAAGCCCTCACTCACTCACTGACTGACTGACTGACTGACTGACTGACTGATTGACTGACTGACTGACTGACTGACTGACTCATCACTAATTCTCCAACTTCCCATGTAGGTAGAAAGCTGAAATTTGGCAGGCTCATTCCTTACAGCTTACTTACAAAAGTTAAGCAGGTTTCATTTCGAAATTCTACACGTAACGGTCATAACGGTCGATAACGGTGGACAACGTCCGCCATGTTGAACTTTCTCATTTATGGCCCCATCTTCACGAAATTTGGTAGGCGGCTTCCCTGCACTAACCGAAACCGATGTATGTACTTATTTCGATGGTATGACGCCACTGTCAGCCGCCATATTGAACTTTCCAACGTCACCAATTTTCAAACTTCCCGTGTAGGTAGAAGGCTGACCCCATCTTCACGAAATTTGGTAGGTGACTTCCCTGCGCTAACCGAAACCGATGTACGTACTTATTTCGATGGTATGACGCCACTGTTGGCCGCCATATTGAATTTTCCAAACGTCACTAATTCTCCAACTTCCCGTGTAGGTAGAAGGCTGAAATTTGGTAGGCCCATTCCTTACAGCTTACTTACAAAAGTTAAGCAGGTTTCATTTCGAAATTCTACGCGTAACGGTCATAACGATCAACAAC
>JANRMT010062837.1:88475331-88489556 GCA_026402145.1 Polypterus bichir lapradei | reverse complement strand
AATAAGAAGCCTAGAAATGGAAGTAAATGTAGATAGTAGGACGACAATCAAACCAGAAAACGTGAAACAAACGGGAATCAGCGGGCACTGTGGGCATTTCCAAGGATGGGTCTTTTGGAGCATGCGTTGTTACACAGATCACGGAAACACACAAAGCATTTCTATTATTTTGTAGTTCAGGGTTGCAGGGAAGGGAGAAGAACCAGAAAACCAACGTCAGTGCGTACAAGTCGGGGTCCTCCTTCCCCTCCTATGTTTGTTACCTGCTCGTTCCTTTTCTGCTGCTTCCTTCAATCTTGTCTTTTCCGCGTGAAATTAACCTTTAACCTCTTTCTCCCTTTACTCATGTACTTTGCAAAGCTGTTAAATGAAGAAAATCCACGGGCAGTATTTGGAGATGGAGTCCCAAATGGAGGGTACAGAGCAGGGGTCGGCAAAGTCAGTCCTGGGGGGGCTGCAGTGGCTGCAGGTTTTTGTTCCAACCCAGTTGCTCAATTAGAAAACAATTGTAAATGCTGTTGAACAATATTTAATGTGAAGTTTATGATGCAGATAATTGATTTATGATGGGTTACATAACTTCATAAATATACAGTTTAAGTTTAAAATATCTCAAATTAAAACATGATGTGAATAGTAAATTTACATGTTACCATTTGTTTGTTATTGTTAAGTGACTTTAAGAGAATATGTATGTTGTGCCAGATGGCTGGGGACCCTGGACAGTCCATGAGAGGGACGATACCTCCCCTGGGCCACGAGAGGGCAGCCGCCCGGGTCTGCTTGGGGGCCACTGGAACAAAGCTGGGAAGCTCATCCCTATGGGAGGTCTTGGCCACCTCCAGGGGACGCCCGGACGGTTATGGAACCCTGGATGGCGGCACTTCCGCCATACCAGGAAGTGCTGCCGGAAGAAATCCCAGGGGCAACCGGAGTGCTTCCGGGTGCTCTCCTGACACTTCCGCCACACCAGGAAGTATCGTCAGATGGGTCATTATAAAAGGGGCCGCCTCCCTCCAGTAAACGAGCCGGAGTTGGGAGGAAGGAGACGGAGCTTGTGAGGAGGGGAGTGGAGATCAAAGAGAAAGAGACAAGACTGTTGGTGACAAGGCATTGTGGTGCTTAAAGTAATAAAGGAGTGTGCTTTTGGACATTCTGGTGTCCATCTGTCTGTGTCTGGGGGCTGGCTTTCCACAATGTAAAGTAATGTGTCTCACGAGAACGCACTTAGGAGTTATCGAGAGGACATGAGAAAGATCTCCCTAATGGACCGCAGGAGAGCGGAGGTCTCTTACAAGGCTATGCTATGCTGCATTTAAAGTTAAATAGATGTCTGAAGCTAAAGCAGACATTCACAGTGACTTGACTATTTAAGGACCTCTTTTCATGACAAGCGGCCAATGAGGTATTTTATTTGTAAAACGTCTTCTGTTGTTTGTTTGCACTAAATGTTTTGTATTACATCGTGTGTGCATGCAAGTTACTGTGTATTCGCTAATGTGTTTTGTACCAATTACTCACCACGTAGTTCTCATGGCGTGGAGGCGTGACGGTGTGAGTAAGACAAGCCCAAGCAATAAACGCCCATTTTAAAGAACCGACCTGTGTCTGTGTTGTTGTGAAGAGAGCTACAATAATCCTTGCCAATAGTTTCATTTCAAGGCTTGCTAGAGCTTTAACTCTGCCATGTCAGGTCATTCTTATATCCTAGATTTTTTTTTTCCATTCTCTAAGGATATCATCCAAATGATTTGAAGTCTAAAATGGAGGAGTAATTCTCAGTCCTTCACTTTATTCTCTTCACTTTCCTTCCAAGTATTTCATTAAACCCAATAGTGCATGAGAAATACACACAGAGGTGTAAATGGAAACAAGCTAAATGGAGAAATGGTTAAGGTTCTTTTATTTGCCATTTGTGCATAAAACCAACAGTCAAAGCACATTGGAATTCTTATGCAGAGCTCTGTCCGAGTCATGGTAAAACATTAAAAAAAAATTTAAAACAGTAAAACAATATAATCTCTATATATAATCTTCATTTGGATCTTGATCTTTGTTTGTCCGCGAATGAATTAGAAGAAGAAGCACTAGATGGCAGTAGAGAGACAGCTAAAACATAGGCATTGCATTAAGAATCTCCTCCAGGCTTATACTACTGAAGACTGTAGTACTCCAGTCACACCTCAAAACACAGACATTCAAACTAAACAAATTGTTGTGCTTTAAATTAACTAAAGAGATCTTCATTTAGATCTTGATCGTTGTTTGTCCGCGAATTCCACGCATGCGTAGACCACCTTCCAGTTTAGTACGTTGTTGTTACTCACGGATGTCAACAATGTGCCAGAATAACGAAAGGGCTGGTGGACAGTGTTACGCTGGTTAGCTCCTGTGGCCTGGTTAGAGAATAAGATTTCCGAAGATAAAAGGTACGTGCCTACGTAACATATGAATGAAAGAAAGACAGTGGGTAAAATGAATGACAACGTAACAGCATGTACCCGAAATTATTATTGTTACGTTGTAGCCGGCGAGTGCTGCGCGTCTCACAGTTGTACCGTGCCTTGCTCACATGTCAGTGAAGTGATCCCTATTTATGCTTTAAAGAGCCTGGATACCTATGTGTCCCCCTTTTATAACCATTGCTCCGTGTATATTGCTTTACTCTTTGGATTGCCACAAAGCAATCTGCGAGATTGGAGAAAGGTTGAGAAGACATCGTGAGAGGAAAGGATAGCGTCATGAAAACGAGACGGACTGTGAACGGACAGAAGCAGAAATGCTCCTACACCACCACATAATTACGATTCGGACAGTGATTCCGAGTAGGCTGTTCCTATCGAATCAATGTCCAAGGGTTTTCTTTTGTTTCCCTTATAAAAAATCATAATGCTGTGCGACAAAGGGCCCAGTTCACGACTGGCAGCCGCGTTTAAACAGGGAGCCCTTCACAGACAACTTTAACACGCGCAACGTAGTTGGCCGCACATGGCTAGTAAATAATATACAGTAGATTATACCAGCACTATACAGAAAGGTGGTAATATCTACACAAAAAAAAACATATATTGTAGGTATTGCACAATTAAAATATTAAACATTTTTAACTCGCCATTTACATGACTAGTGAAGTGAGGTAGTGTGAGGTTATTACACATATTCAATAATTAGGGTTAGGGGAACAGTGATGATGCTGTTCGCTCTGCTGTGTCTCAGATTGTACGTACAGTTTTTGTGTCTGAGCAGAGAGTGAGCTGGATGGAGTGAGTCCCTGAGAATTCCCTCTGCTCTTTTCCGACAACGATGTGCGTACATAAGTCCATGTAAGGAGGTTTTGTCCCTATTATTCCTCTCCGCAGTCTTTATGACTCTTTACAAAGCCTTCCTCTCTGCCTGTGTGGTGTTCCCATAGCAGACAGTGATACCTGCGGTGAGAATGCTCTCTATCAGTCCTCTGTAGGCCTGGGTGCGAGGGCGATGGTTCAGGCCGGCTTTCCTGAGCAACCTAATAAAATATAGCCATTGCTGGGCTTTTTTCACGCTGTTGATTTCTTTTGTTGTTTCCCTCTTATTGCTAATAAGGAGCAATTAAAAACTGAGAATACAGCTGTTTAAGTCCAAAATAAGCAATAAGGAACCTTAATGAGCAAGACCATTAAAGTGTTACTTGAGCAATAAGTGCTTCTTATTAACCAACTAGCAAAATACTCGTATTTTGCAGCGGAGCAGTAGTGTGTTATTTAAAAAAGAAAAGGAAACACTGGATGCGAGGAATAAATCCAGTCTCCCCTGAGCCAGTTCCAGTGAAGACAGCTGTCTCAATGAGGTTCTTGTGCAGAGATCTGATCTGAAGCCTGGTGCCGTTACAAAGTTTTGGTGCTTGTAAGTTTCGTAGTAACATAAAAGTAGAGTATGCGGAGGCATGCCTGGAGGATTAAGAGTGTGAAGAAACTAAATGAAAAGGCAGGAGTCACCAGCAGGAAGACGTGTGAAGCAAGGCCAACAACAACAGGTTTGAAGCGGTAGAGTAAATGAAAAGGCAGGAGTACCCAGCAGGAAGACGTGAAGGAAGGCGAACAATAACAGGTTTGAAGTGGTAGAGTAAAGAAGGAGGGAACAGCTGAGGAAAGTAAGGAAGAGAGTGAGGAGGCACATGAGCACGGGATGTTGTTAATGTATATAGGCAGGGAGCCAGCCACGTGGTAGGTGCGCGGACAGCGGCCGTGCGGAAAAAGGAAGGGGGACCGGGGACGGCCCTTGTGCGTCTCTGCCATGAAATAAATCGTCTGTTAACAGAAATAAGGAATGAAACCGCCAAAAGGAGAGGTCACTTACGAAAGTTCCTTACAGCATAATGGTGAGAACTGCCAAAAAGAAGACGTTATTTTTGAAAGTTCGTTACGGGGCATGGCGCAAAATGAAACATACTTAACGTTTGTAAGTACAGTGTACAGGATGAGCATGGGAAATTTGGGCTTCCTACATATATTGGAAGTTGCAGATGATTTCAATAGTTTCTACGCTTTTTACAGCACGGGCTTACAAAGCTAGTAATTTATAAAGGGTTGTATACAAATGTGTGTACGCACGATTTTAAAAATCTGATTTTTTTTTTTATATAAAATTTTTCCGGTTTTTATAGAGAGGTGCGTACTTTCGTGCTCAAATCCATTCAAAGTTTAATAAATAAGACAACAGGACATTAACATTGCTGTCTTGAAGCCATTCCTGTAGCTTTGGCTTTATGTTTGGGGTTGACCTCTCTCCGGAAGAAAAATCTTCTCCCAAGGTTTCCCTCTAGGATTTCCTTGTGTTTTACTGTATTTAATTCCAGGAACATCCGCAGAGACACAGCACCGGAGCGTGATGCTGCCACCACCGTGCTTCATGGTGGGGATGGTGTATCTTTGATAATGTGCAATGTTTGCCTTATGCAAAACATGGTGTTTAGTCTGAGGACCAAAAAACCTTAATGTTGGTTCCATCAGACCACAGGACCTTCAGAGCCTCTAATTTTCCTTCCATCAAACAGCAGCCAGGATGTCATTGGTTTTTCGAAGTGCGGATCAATTGCATTCACAAGCAGATTGTGAAGCTTTCGGCACTAATCACAGTAGCTTCCTATCTATAAAAGAAGGTAGGAGTATCTCAGGAATCCACCACATCCAGAATACAAAGGATCCCAGCCATACACTCAGTTGGCATTTTACTAGTCTTGGGGTGGGCAATGTCGGTACTAGAGGGCCGCACTGGCTGGACATATTTGTTTCAACCCACCTTCATAATGAGAAGTCAATTACTGCTGATGAAGCTCTTAATTACTCAAGTGACTTTTGATAGATAGATAGATAGATAGATAGATAGATAGATAGATAGATAGATAGATAGATAGATAGATAGATAGATAGATAGATAGATAGATAGATACTTTATTAATCCCCAAGGGGAAATTCACATACTCCAGCAGCAGCATACTGATAAAAAACAATATTAAATTAAAGAGTGATAAAAATGCAGGTATAACAGACAATAACTTTGTATAATGTGTGGAAAGCATACCCCCAGACACAGACAGACCGACACCAGGATGTCCAAAACACTTTTATTTCTTTTTCACTGCACCACCACGATGTTCTCACACCAACTCTCTCCACTGTCTTCTTCTTCTTTCTCTTTCTTTCTCTCTCTCTCTCTCTCTCTCGACCTCCTTCTCCTCCTCCTCACAAGCTTCGTCTCCTTCCTCCCAACTCTGGCTCGTCTACGGGAAGGAGACGGCCCCTTTTATTATGACCCGGATGAGCCCCAGGTGCTCTCCCTGACGTCACTTCCTGGTGTGGCAGAAGTGTCAGGAAAGCACCTGGAAGCACTCCGGGTCTTCTTGGAATTATTTCCGGCAGCACTTCCTGGTGTGGCGGAAGTGCTGCCATCCAGGATTCCCTCACTGTCCGGGCGCCCCCTGGCGGTGACCACGTCCTCTCACGAGCGTCCCAGCTCCGTCCTTGTGGCCCCCAAATAGACCCGGGCGGCTGCCCTCTCGTGGCCGAGGAGAAGTATTGCCCAAGTCGGGGACTATCCAGGTGTCCCGGCCGGGCAGTGTCCCCGTACATCTGTGACAAATGTTAACGTTTACCCCCCGGGTGGAATTGAAGAGTCACATAGTGTGGCGGAGGAACGATCTCCTCAGTCTGTCAGTGGAGCAGGATGGTGACAGCAGTCTGTCGCTGAAGCTGCTCCTCTGTCTGGAGATGATCCTGTTCAGTGGATATAGTGGATTCTCCATGATTGACAGGAGCCTGCTCAGCGCCCGTCACTCTGCTACAGATGTCAAACTATCCAGCTCCATGCCTACAATAGAGCCTGCTTTCCTCACCAGTTTGTCCAGGCGTGAGGCGTCCCTCTTCTTTATGCTGCCTCCCCAGCACACCACCGCGTAGAAGAGGGCACTCGCCACAACCGTCTGGTAGAACGTATGCAGCATCTTATAGCAGATGTTGAAGGACGCCAGCCTTCTAAGGAAGTATAGCCGGCTCTGTCCTCTCTTGCACAGAACATCAGTATTGGTAGTACAGTCCAATTTATCATCCAGTTGCACTCCCAGGTATTTATAGGTCTGTGCCCTCTGCACACAGTCACCTCTGATGATCATGTGGTCTGTGAGGGGCCTGGGCCTCCTAAAATCCACCACCAGCTCCTTGGTTTTGCTGGTGTTCAGTTGTAGGTGGCAGGTTTGAGTCGCACCATTTAACAAAGTCCTTGATTAGGTTCCTATACTCCTCCTCTTGCCCACTCCTAATGCAGCTCACGATAGCAGTGTTGTCAGTGAACTTTTGCACGTGGCAGGACTCCGAGTTGTATTGGAAGTCTGATGTATATAGGTTGAACAGGATCGGAGAAAGTACAGTCCCCTGCGGCGCTCCTGTGCTGCTGACCACAACGTCAGACCTGCAGTTCCCGAGATGCATATACAGAGGTCTGTCTGTAAGACAGTCCACGATCCATGGCCCCAGGTATGACTCTACTCCCATCTCTGTCAGCTTGTCCTTAAGGAGCAGAGGTTGGATGGTGTTGAAGGTGCTAGAGAAGTCCAGAAACATAATTCTTACTGCACCACTGCCTCTGTCCAAGTGGGAGAGGGATCGGTGTAGCATGTAGATGATAGCATCCTCTGCTCCCACCTTCTCCTGGTATGCAAACTGCAGAGGGTTGAAGGCGTGGTGGACCTGTGGCCTCAGGTGGTGAATCAGCAGCCGCTCCATGGCCTTCATCACATGTGACGTCAGGGCGACAGACCGGAAGTCATTCAGCTCACCAGGATGTGATATCTTAGGGACTGGGGTGATGCAAGATGTTTTCCAAAGCCTCGGGACTCTCCCCTGTTCCAGGATCAGGTTGAAGATGCGCTGTAGAGGACTCCCCAGCTCCAACACACAGGCCTTCAGCAGTCATGGCGATACGCCATCTGGACCAGCTGCTTTACTGGCACAAATTCTCTTCAGCTCTCTGCTTACCTGGGCTGCTGTACTTGTGGGGAGGGGGGGACGGAACTATCTCCTATGCTAGTATCAGCAGAAGGATGGGTGGAGGATGCAGTACTCTGAGGTGAGAGTGAGAGTGGGTTAGGGTGGTCAAAGCTTCTAAAAAAGTTGTTCATCAGGTTTGCTTTCTCCATGTCTCTCTCGATGGAGGCCCACCCTGCTTCGAGCTCCAGCTAGTGATAATCTTCTTCCCATCCCACAACTTCCTTCATGCTGTTATTCTGCAACTTTTGCTCCAGTTTTCTCCTGTACTGCTCTTTCGCAAATGATTCTTCATTTTAGTGATCTCGCTTGTTAAGGTCCCCCCCCCCCAATTGTTTATTTCAATCTTAAACTGCTGCATTCACTATTTTTAAAGGCTCCTTATTAGCAATAAGATGTAAATGACAAAGCAGTCAGCAGTTCTCCATATCTCTTGTTTCCATTTACATCTGTGTGTGTTCATCATGCACTGTTTGATTTAATAAAACACTTAATAGAAAATGTGACAGACTGAAAATGATCCATTTTAGGCTTCAAATCGTTTGATGATATCCTGTAATAAGAATATAAGTTTGATGTCACTGTGCTCTGTACAATAATTATTTTATAATTCCACTCACATGTACAGGCCAGGCCAAAGTTAGCACACAGGGGCTCTCAGCATTTAGAACTGCTAGGCAAGCATTTGAAGAGAGAAGGTACAACTATGAAAATGGGCATTGTACTATTTCTGTATGTTAGAGATGAAATAGAATCCTCTCCTTCCCTTGTTTGGAACCTAAGTAAGAGCCTGCATGTGGAGAAGACAGTATAAAAAGACTTGGACAGCAGCCAAATACTTCGAAGCCGATGGACGTCATCCGTCCTGAAAATCCTTTCAGCGCAGTGACGAAGATGACAAACTATACACAAAGTGTTGTCATGGCTTCATCGTCTGTTATGCCGCGTAAATCGTCATTAAAGAAAGCTAAGTTATTTTCTCTTATGTGATTTTTACCACCGTATCACTATGGGAGGGATATCGCCTTTATTTACATTATATCTATACAGTTTCGAGTTACTTAAAATGCCGCAATTACAAAAGAACTTATTTCAACTAGGGAGCTAGCAACCCCCTAAAAAAATCTACAATATAAGAACCTTACATTGCAGACTACAAGCATTAAAATGAAATACGGTGAGATTACCAAAGACTGGATTCTAATTAAGCAATTGGATTGGAATGAAAACCTGCAGCCATGGTGTCCCTCCAGGACTGACATTGCCCACCCCTGGCCTAGTAAAATGCCAACTGAGTGTATATCTGGGATCCTTTGTATTCTGGATGTGGTGGATTCCTGAGATTCTCCTACCTTCTTTTATAGGGTACTACTGTGATTAGTGCCGAAGCTACCCAAATCTAGGAAACCAGGTCTGAATTTGTGAAGTCTGCACATTCATCTCGTGACTACATGGATTTTTCATTGGGTTCTCTATGTTGTCTCCCATCCATCTTTGCTTGACTGGCAACTCTGACCTGGGCCTGGGTGTTTGTGTGTGAGTCTACCATCCAGGTCAGGCATAGTGGGTTTAACAGATCTGAAAATGAAAGAATGGATACAGTCATGTGAAAAAGTAAGTACACCCTATGAAATGTCACATTACTATTAGAGCGAATGCAAAAATGCACCTCGACAACTCATTGCCAGTAAATTGGTAGACCATGCATGAACGCTGATTGGAAATCCCATTGGAGAATAGCTGGGAGGTCTACCAGTCCAAAATGGGTAAAACATCAAAAAGAACTGAATTATCCTTATTGTTGGGTTATTATTATAGAAGGTTAACACACTGATGAGGCCTCATCTGGAGTCCTGTGTGCAGTTTTGGTCTCCAGGCTACAAAAAGGACATAGCAGCACTAGAAAAGGTCCAGAGAAGAGCGACTAGGCTGACTCCAGGGCTACAAGGGTTGAATTATGAGGATAGATTAAAAGAGCTGAGCCTTTTCAGTTTAAGCAAAAGAAGATTAAGAGGTGACATGATTGAATTGTTTAAAATTATAAAGGGAATTCATCCAGTGGATCGAGACGGTGACTTTAAAATGAGTTCATCAAGAACACAGGGACACAGTTGGGAACTTGTTAAGGGGAAATTTTGCACAAACATTAGGAAGTTTTTCTTTACACAAAGAACAATAGACACTTGGAATAAGCGACCGAGTAGTGTGGTGGACTGTAGGACTTTAGGGAATTTCAAAACTCAACTTGATGTTATTTTAGAAGAATGAAGTGGACAAGACTGGCGAGCTTTGTTGGGCTGAATGGCATGCTCTTGTCCAGATTGTTCTAATGTTTTGTGAGTTTTCCAAACCCCAAGGAGGCAATGCAGAGGTGCATTGGTGCTGGCAAACATTCTGGCCCAGACCAGTACCTCTCTGTGGGCAGACGCAAGGGCATGTGACGTCAGCTGGGACCCTGGAAGTGTTTACTGTGGAATCCGCAGAAGTTCTGCCCTCTTATGGCTTACAGTTTGGAGGTAGTTGTTTGCAAAGGCTCCATCAGGAAGAGAAAGGTAGGACAGCCACAGTATTGGAAGATGTATCAGGGAAGTGAGCTGGGAGAGCACTGACGATATGTTTTTTAGGTTGGCCTTACCTGTTGTCACCTTCCCTGTGTTTAAGGCAAAGTCAAGCAAAATGACACCTTTGAATGGCAAGTTAGGAAGCCGTTACCAGGCCTAGTCTAAATTTTTATGTTGCTCATCAACCGTGCCCTTTGGGTCATCCACCAAGCCCACTCGGCCTAATCCAAATCGTCGTCAAGTGATGCATAATGTGCTCCCCTTACGTCCAGATGCAACAAATGCTGACCGGCATGGCTTAGGGGATGTAATCATTACAAGATCTATCCACCCATGTCGAAGAACTAAATGAAGAGTGCCTGACTGGTTCCCCAATCCGGTTATCTGTTAATTTATATACAGCAGGGAAAATAAGTATTGAATGCGTCAATGTTTTTCCTCAGTAAATATATTTCTAAAGGGGCTATTGACATGAAATTTACAACAAATATCAGTAATAACCTAAGTAATCTACACATACAAAGAAATCAAAATGAATAAGTCCATAAATTAAGTTATGTGTAATAAAGTGGAACGACACAGGGAATAAGTATTGAACACATGAAGAAAAGGAGGTGCAAAAAGGCACGGAAAGCCAAAAAAGCAGCTGAGATCTGTCAGCATTTAGAAAGCAATCCTGATGGCCGCCTGTAAGTGGAAAAGAATATCAGCTGGTTTAGTCCTAATTGATGGCCTATAAAAAGGTTTCTTATTTCCCAAGATGTCACACAAGAAGCATCTCATGATGGGTAAAAGCAAAGAGCTCTCTCAAGACCTTTGCAACCTTATTGTTGCAAAACATACTGATGGCATTGGTTACGAACGTATTTCTAAACATCTGAATGTTCCAGTGAGCACCATTGGGGCCATAATGCGTAAGTGGAAAGAACATCATTGCACCATAAACCGGCCATGACCAGTCAAAAGAATAACCAGAAGAGTTGTCCAAGAGCCAAGGATCACTCGTGGAGAGCTTCAGAAAGACCTGGAATTAGCAGGTCCAACTTTTTCAAAGAAAACAATAAGTAATGCACTCAACCACCAGGGCCTCTATGCACACTCACCGTGCATGTTGAAGCTCATTTAAAGTTTGCTGCACAACATTTGGACAAGCCAATGAAACACTGGGAGAATAGAGTCTGGTCAGATGAGACCAAAACTGAACTCTTTGGATGTCATTGCACACACCATGTTTGGAGGGGAAATGGCACTGCACATCACCCCAAAAACACCACACCAACAATGAAGTTCGGAGGTGAGAACATCATGGTGGGGGGTTGTTGGTCAGCATATGTTACTGGCAGACTTCATATAATTAAAGGAAGGTAGAATGGAGAAATGTACCAGGACATTCTTGAACCAGGATGCTGAAGATGAAACGAGGGTGGACGTTTCAGCAAGACAAGGATCCCAAACACACGGCCAAGGAAGCTCTCAATTGGTTTCAGAAAAAGAAAATAAAGTTGCTAGAATGGCCCAGTCAATCACCCAATCTATGGAAAGAACTGAAGATCAGAGTTTATACAGGGTGGTCCAGATCTAATTATGCATATCCAGATCTTCTGGATGACTTTGATTTATGCGGGGACGATTCCAGTTCCAGTTCGGCGCAAAGACAATTCTTCATGTCGTCAGTTCGCACACTTCTCGATGGTCCAAGATTTTTCAGGTGATTTTCTATGTAATAAACTTAATAAGTTATAGCATAATGAAAATTGCATAATTAGATTTGGACCACCCTACAGAAGAGACCCCGGAATGTTTAAGATTTGAAGACAGTTTGTGTTGAAGAATGGGCCGAAATCACACCTGAGCAATGCCTGCGACTCGTTTATCCATACAGGAGGCGTTTTAAAATCGTCATTACCAACAAAGGCTTTTCTACCAAGTATTAAATAAATTTCAGTAAGCGTGTTCAATACTGTGTCATTCCACTTTATTACACATAATTTATGGACTTATTTATTTTATGTGTGGATTACTTGGGGTGTTACCAACATCTGGTGTAAATTTAATGTCAATAGCCCCATTAGAAATATATTTACTGAGAAAAACGTTGAAACGTTCAATACTTATTTTCCCTGCTGTATTGTTATTTTTAATTAGTACCATATATACTCGTGTTTAAGTTCTCCCGCAGATAAGTCAGGACTTGATTTTACCGTATAATAAAAATCAATTTTAGAATGTCGGTCGTATAAGTAGAATGCGGAAAACACACACTATTGGTCCAAGAGATTATGATATGCTAACGCCCACCTGAGAGAGTAACCACGGAGCACACGGCCTTTTTCTTTTCTATGTATTGTGTCTACGTGGCCACACGGTAATACCCGAGATATTCTGAGGCGACGTTTGCACTGTTTTGTGTTTTTTGTATCCCACACCCTCATACACCTTTATCATAAGAGCATCCCTTATCTACGATGGAGCGCTTGATCTGAAGAAAATATGAAGCTGGTTTAAAATTAAAAGTAATAGAAGTGGCAAATGAAATTGGTAACTGCACTGCTGCAACAAAATTCGGTGTGTCTGAGAAACTGATGTGAGATTAGAGGAAGCAGGAAGATGTAAAAAAACATATTTAAGTGTCGTAGTTTTGCACGGGCGTACAAGTCGGAGTCTGAATTTATGTACGATTATTTGGGTTTCAAGACCCGACTTGTATGTGAGCATATATGGTAATAAGATTGAGAGGAGTTTACTAAAAAGATTACAATATGCAAACTTTTGAGGCAATTCAGGCCCTTTCTCCAGGCAAGATTTTTCATCACATCCATAATGGCTAACCCGGTACAGCACCCCAGTACTACTTCCCAGTATTTGAATTAAATGACACTTCATGTAGCATTTTGGTCTCCTGCGTTTGAGTTTTGGGTTTAGGGTCAGCAATCGAGTGCCCCCCTAAAACCCACAACATACAAACAACATGAAATGCACAGTAAAACAGAACATGCCAATATCAAGTCTATTAACATTATATTTATGACATGGCCAGTGCAAATGGATGAGAGGAAACCAAAAACTTCAAGAATTAAATCGAGTACCAAAAACCCAGTGAGATACTCACATCACCCAGTGAGCCATTACTGAGTATTCTGGATGTTCAGATCTCATTAAATAGACTGACCCGCACCTTCTGGTTTAATTACATAACTGCAGCAAAAGCTATGAAATTGAATAAAGAACTACTGAGTGCTTAATCTCATTCCACACATAACATGAAATGGAAATAAAAGGCGAAACAGAGAAATGAGAAAGTCAATACAGAGGGAAACATAATAAGAATGAAATAACCAACAATACACCGAGAAAAATTCAATAAAGAGTGTGAGCTAACGTGTGCAGCCGAACTAAACGTCTGCTTTTGAGCACAGCTTCAAAGGCCTCCCACATCTGTTGTAAACTCATTTTCTCAAATTACAAGGCTATAATTAATAATTCTGATTGGGTGTAGGCAGTCTAAGAGCTAAAACAAATAAAAGAAAATACACCGCCTAATTTCAGAATCACAGCCTGAGAGCGGATATTCTGGAGCCTTATTAAAATAAGAGATTAAACATTCAGGTGCAGCCTCTGATAAAACTCTAGCCGAAGGCTCAAAGAGATCTGACCTCATGTTTAGAAAAAGTCACAGTGAAGTCCTGCGAAAGGGAACTTCGTCAACAAAATTTGAAATAAAATTTGTGAATAAACCTCACCAGACCCCCACAGGGGGCAAATTAGTCCAGAAGGATTCTAACGTGCGTGTTACAAATTAAATCTGAACTTGAAAGCAAAGTCTTAACTATACTGTGAATGAAAAGTGGAAAAAAAAAACAAGAGGAAAACTGACTTTTAGGAATTTTATAACACATTTTAAAAACTCCCTAGTTAATGGCGGATATCAAAATGTAAACCGAGTTAAACCTGGTGGTGTGGTGGTTGGCGCTGGCGCTTCATTACTCCAGGGCCTTCCATTTAAATCCTGGCCAGGGTACTGCTTATGTGGAATTTGAACAATCATATCTATCTATCTATCTATTATATAGTGCCTTTCAACCTCTATCTATCTATCTATTATATAGTGCCTTTCAACCCCTATCTATCTATCTATCTATCTATCTAT
>JANRMT010062837.1:88426363-88457602 GCA_026402145.1 Polypterus bichir lapradei | reverse complement strand
ATTATTATTATTATTATTATTATTATTATTATTATTATTATTATTATTATATTTAGTCCTTTGTCGCATATCCCTCACATGCAATGATTGCTTGAAGTCTGTGATTCACAGACATCACCAGCTGCTGAGGGCCTTCTCTGGTGATGCTCTGCCAAGCCTCTAAGGCAGACTAGAGCTGCTGATTAACTGTACAGACTGCATCTCTGTTGTCAGTCATTAGCACTAAAACATAAGTAACATGATAGTTATAATTTGTTATTAACCCTCACCTATTCTGTTTCTCTTCTCACTCCTCAAATGTGGCACTTGGTGCCACGGCCCACCTGCCAAGTTGTTTTGCCTGCCTAAGGTAAAGCTATCCCTGATGGAGGATCACGGGAATTGTGGGGTAGAGGGGTCCTTTCATCGGATTGGCTGGCCCAGCGCTGCGTCAGCTGTGGAATGGCCAACTGGGGGAGGCAGCTTGATGACTGAGGTCTCCAGCACTCTAAATAAATCCAAATCCTATCATGTGATATCATCTACTGTTAAATTCTGGTCCGCACTTGTAAAATTTTTATTTTTGTACCGTTTTGAGGATTTGTTCTGTGTATTGTATTGTATTGACCCCCTTCTTTTTGACACCCGCTGCACGCCCAACCTACCTGGAAAGGGGTCTCTCTTTGAACTGCCTTTCCTGAGGTTTCTTCCATTTTTTCCCTACAAGAGTTTTTTTGGGAGTTTTTCCTTGTCTTCTTTGAGAGTCAAGGCTGGGGGGCTGTCAAGAGGCAGGGCCTGTTTAAGCCCATTGCGACACTTCTTGAGGTAAGGAATTTAGGGGTAACTATTGACTCTGACCTGAATTTGAAATCACATATTAATCAGATTACTAGGACAGCATTTTTCCACTTAAGAAATATAGCAAAAGTTAGACCTCTTAATAACATTGCAAGATGCTGAGAAATATAATCCACGCTTTTGTTTTCAGTCGTCTAGATTACTGTAACGCACTCATCTCAGGACCACCCAAAAAAAAAACATAAGTCGATTGCAACGAGTGCAGAATACAGCTGCCAGAATCCTAACTAGGTAAAGAAAATCCGAGCACATCTCTCCAGTTTTGATGTCACTACACTGGTTGCCTGTGTCATTCAGAATTGACTTTACAATGCTGCTTATGGTTTATAAAGCCTTAAATAATCTCGCTCCATCTTATATATCGGAATGTCTGACACATTCCAAATCGTAACTTTAGGTCTTCAAATGAGTGTCTGTTTAGAATTCCAAGTCTAAAACTTAAAAGAATTGGTGAGGCGGGCGGCTTTCTGCTGTTATGTGCCTCAAATCTGGAATAGCCTGCCAATAGGAATTCGCCAGGCTGATATGGTGGAGCACTTTAAAACACTGCTAAAAACACATTATTTTAACATGGTTTTCTCATAATAGTAGTTAGTTTAATCCTGATGCTCTGTATATTCAATTAATTATCATGATTATTCATGGTGTCTCCAAAATCCATACTAACCCCTACTTTCTCTTCTGTTCTTTTTCTGGTTTTCTTGGGTGGCGACCTGCGCCACCACCACCTAATCAAAGCACCGTGATGTCCCTCCATTGATGGATTAAAGGCCAGAGGTCCACATGACCGTCATCATCAAGTCCTTCCATGAGAACCCTGAATACAATGAGGACTGATTTAGGTCATTTATTTTAGGTAGAATGCCTAGAGGGGGCTGGGTGGTCTCGTGGCCTGGAACCCCTGCAGATTTTATTTTTTTCACCAGCCGTCTGGAGTTTTTTTTTTCATTTTTTCTGTCCTCCCTGGCCATCGGACCTTACTTTTTTTTTTTCTTTTTCCTATGTTAATTAGTGTTCCTTTATTCTAATTTTTATTTATTTTGTCTTTTTTTCTCTTTCATTATCATGTAAAGCACTTTGAGCTACATAATTTGTATGAAAATGTGCAATATAAATAAATGTTGTTGTTGTGTGATTTTGGGCTATACAAAAATAAATTGTATTGTACTGTATCTTCAGCGCCTGTGTCTTTCGGGGGCTTGTCCCCTCAAGTTTTCTCTTCAGCATATGGAAGGCCTGCTGGAGCGTACTGCTGTAAAATGGCTGCCATTACATCATTGAGGTGGGTGCTACACCTTGGTGGTGGTTGAAGTGGCCCCCACTCACTATGTAAAGCACTTTGAGAAGTGAGAAAAGCACTATATAAATGTAAAGAATTATTATTATTATTATTATTATTATTATTATTATTATTATTATTATTATTATTACCAGCACTTCTTTGCGGATTTGGGAGGAAAACCAGTGTAGATGGGAGAACAGCAAACAAACTCCACACGGACAATAACCAGGATTCAGGATTCAGTCCTCGAATTCTAATAATTGCTGCCATCACAAACTGTATGTAGCTATTTTAAGTTTTGTTGCAAAGCCTGTGGGCAGCACGTCATGAAGCTTTAAAGAGTTTTGTCATTTAAGTACTTTTCACCACCTGCTGCTGCTCCTCAGTAGGCCTGTTGTTTGAACAGGAATCTCTCACTTTTCTGTTTTAATTAAAAATGAACAAATACAAAGTGAACATGTAATACAGTGAATTGCCTGTTCAAAGAATCCGATGGTGGAATTGTTTTATCATTTTGATGTTAACATCGGCTTATTAGTTTTTCTTTCTGTATTATTATAATTTCAGTCTTTCTGCCATAATTTTCAAAATGATGCTCAGTTATATATGTGGGTAGTAGAGTGGCGCAGTGCTTAGTGCTGCTGCTTCACAGTTCAGCCTCCCGGGGTGTCTAACATTGTCTAAGGGGGTTTTCCTCCATGTATTCTGTGGATATGGGAGCGAAAAACCTAAGAAGTGTGTGGCAGTGTTGTGATTGGTGAAATTTTTTTTTTGTGGAATTTTTTGGGATTTCTGGTGGCTATTTTGGAGTTTGTGAGGTGAAGGAATGCAAATCAAGCATTTATTTTGTCCCAGCTTGCTTCCTAACTAAGATGTCATTTTTTTCAATGTCTTATCGTGTTTTAAATATTGATGGACGGTGCCATCTTGGAGATTTTCACATCGACTGTTGCCAAGGCAACCTCCCAGAATTCCACAGGAGTGTACTCACGTGACATCATCGGTGCAACCCAATAAAGGGTCATTTCACGTGCCGTTTTGGTATTCGTGTTTGGATAAAACTAAAGACTTAACGTGTGCTTCTCAGGTTTCTCTGTGTGACTTTCTGGCCTATGATTCTGATTGTTCATCTCGCGTTTCTGGCTTGACAAAAGATTGATTTGTCTCATCGGCTGTGAACTCCATTTTGTTCTCATTTCATCTTCTGGTCTCAAAAGAAAAATTATTATGCTTCAGTGGAACAGGTAGGTGGATGGACTGGTGAAAATAAGTGGGATAGATTGTTCCCCTGTCCGGGGTGGGCTTCTTCCTTACACTATGAGTTGTCAAAGTTTAGCATGCATTCATAAGACCAGAGTGTCTATAGAAAGTTTTCACCCCTAGAAGTTGCTGTTGTTTATTGTTCTACAGCATTATTTCACTGTGGTAACAAGAATGTTCAGTTATATAGCGCCTTGATGTGTGCAGTGCAAGTCACAGGATGTTCTGCTGAAGCTTTATAACACACTGGTGAGGCTTCATCTGGAGTACTGGGTGTAATTTGGGTCTCCATTGAGAAGGACCAGGGAGTCATAGTGGACTGGACACTGTCTATGTGTACGCAGAGGACAGAAGTGATCAAAAATGCTAATAGGATATAAGGTTATAAAGCACCATGAAGTGTGGAGTACAAGTCAAGAGAGTTTATCTTTAAGTAAATATAAAGTATTACATGTAGGAGCTACAAATGTTAAGTTTGAATACTGAAGTGGAGGTCTGAAAATCAAAAGGCCACCTTATGAGAAGAATTTAGGAGTCATGGTGGACTCGACACTATCAACTGCCAGGCAGTGTTCAGAAGCCATTAAGAAGGCTAGCAGAATGTTTGGGTTATATAGCGCCTTGATGTGTGGAGTTCAAGTCACAGGAGGTTCTGCTCAATCTTTTTAACACTCTGGTGAGTTCTCATCTGGAGTACTGGGTGCGGGTTTGGTCTCCAGGCTACAAAAAGGACATAGCAGCAACAGAAAAGGTCCAGAGAAAGTCCAGAGGGCCATTCAGCCCAACAAAGCTTGCCAGTCCTATCCATTGAATTCTTCTAAAATAACATCAGCTGTCTACCACCCTACTTGGTTACTTATTCAATTCTGAGGTCTTCGGTATAAAGAAACACTTCCAATCCATTGAATTCTTCTGAAATAACATCAGCTGGAGTATTGAGAGTTCCCAAAGTCCTACTGTCTACCACCCTACTTGGTCACTTAGTCAATGCGTCTGTGGTCCTCGGTATAAAGAAAAACTTCCAATCCATTTAATTCTTCTGAAATAACATCAGCTGGAGATTAAATCCTATGGATTCAATTTGGCTTTTACGACAGTGCTCAACAGACAACGACTCTTTAGTGCAAAGAGCTCTGAAAGAATTAGACTGAGTTTGAGGACATCAGTGGAAATTAAGTGGAAGTGCATTTAAGACTGAAGCTAGGAAGGTCTTCTTTGTGCAAAGAGTTGTGGGACCCTGAAACAAACTACCGAGACATGGAGTTGAAGCAGAAACCTTGATAACCGTTAAGAAGAATCTGGATGAGGTACTGGGCCGGCTTAGCTATTAGCTAAATAAATTAGCTTAATGGACGGAATGGTCTCCTCTCATTTTTGAAATGTTCTTATGTTCTACAAATATAAAACACAAAATAATCGATCACGTACAGTAAGTGTGCACCACCTTCAAGTCAGTATTGAGCAGAGGCACCCTTGGCAGCCATGACAGCCCCGAGTCTTTGTACTCGTATCGGTTTATTCTTCTTTGCGAAACTGCTGAAGCTCCATCAAGAATCACGTTGATCGTGACAGAAAAGGCTTTGTCAAGCAAGTCCAGCACCACATTCACTATTGCACTGAGATCTAGACTCTGACTTGGCCACTGCAGGACATTCACGCTGTTGTTCTGAAGTCGTTGCTGTGTAGCTTTGCCTTTATGCTTGGAGTGTTGGCCTAGTTGGAAAACCTTTTATGCTCTCTTATGTCCTTTTGTTACAATATACATAATAGTGGTCTCTGACTCTGGTCCTGGAGGGCCGCAGTGGCTGCAGGTTTTCATTCTAACCCTTTTTCTTAATTGGTGACCAGTTTTTACTGCTAATTAACTCCTTTTCCTTTCATTTTAATTGACTTGTTTTTTAAGATTTGTTCCCCTGAATTTCTGGAAGGTATTAAGATATTTTACAGTATTTAAAAGAAAACAAAAATTACCTTACATGTATATATTTATCTACTGTCACACACACACACAATTCAGTTACATCCTCAGGGCTCTTCTATCAGTGACATCACCCCCAAACTACAAGCTGGCACTGTCACGTACGGACTCTCCTCCCTTTCTATACACAGAATAGAAGACTGACAGAGTAAGGATCTCTGACATCACATCCAGTGCGCGGGATTTGGACTTGCCCCCGCCACCTGGACAGCCTTAAAAGGGTCGCCATTAATGCAGCCAGCAGTCTACTTTTGGACTATCGTCTCGATAACTGTTCATTCATTTCAATCTTTAATTATATGGGGGATCACCATCCGCTGATTCAACCTTTTATGCTCTCTTGCGTCTTTTTGTTACAATACACATACTGTAAATAGTGGTCTCCAACTCTAGTCCTGGAGGGCCGCAGTGGCTGCAGGTTTTCATTCGAACCCTTTTCTTAACTGGTGAGCAGTTTGTGCTGCTAATTAACTCCTTTTCCTTTCATTCTAATTGACTTTTTTTTTAAAGATTTGTTCCTCTGAATTGCTTCATTTCTTTCCTTCAACGGCACCGAAACAGAAATGAAATGTGAAGTGAGTGAGCCAACAGAACACAAACTAATTGAGGGGCTCAAACTCCAACCAATTTCACTCCAACCAGTTGCTTAATTAGGCGCCAATTCTTGTTAATTAAACTCGTTCTTTAATTCCATGGCTTGTTGCTGCTCTCATTGTGCAATAGCAGATGTTTATGAAATTGTTGATTTTGTCTTTTCTTAAGAGCTCTGATAAAATGTTTTGGGGATCTGAGCAGATCAACATTCCTGAGACCTTCATCTTTCTTTATTTGCAGATATTGTATGATGGTCACAGTTTGCTGGTCCTGTTTTGACTCATTTTGTATCTCATTATTGTTTGGCTGCTAATTAAGGAAAAAGAAACAATGAAGGGGTCTGAGTCTTCAAGATCAAGTCAATTAAAATTATTTTAAAAGAAGTAAATTAGCAGCAAAAATAGGTCACTCATTAAGAAAAGGGTTAGAATGAAAACCTGCAGTCACTGCGGCCATCTAAGACCAGAGTTGGGGAACCCCTGTTATATACTGTATGCATACACACATATATAGTAAAGATGAGGGTGATAGCGAATAATTTACATTTATTTATTTGGCTGATGCCTTCATCCAAAGCGACATTTACGATACAGTTGGTTACATTTCTTTTGTTTTTTTTCCAGTTGCAGCACAGGCAGGTCTTATTTACTTATTTTCACATAGGATAAGTAGTGGGATTTGAACCCACAACCTCAGGGTTTGAAGTCCAAAGCCAAATATCATAATAAATAATAATATCATGGGCGGCACGGTGGTGCAGTGGTAGTGCTGCTGCCTCGCAGTAAGACGACCTGGGTTCGCTTCCTAGGTCCTCCCAGTGTGGAGTTTGCATGTTCTCCCCACGTCTGCGCAGGTTTCCTCCCAAAGACATGCAAGTTAGGTGCATTGGCGATCCCAAATTGTCCCTAGTGTGTGTGCCCTGCTGTGGGCTGGCGCCCTCCCTGGGGTTTGTTCCTGCCTTGTGCCCTGTGTTGGCTGGAATTGGCTCCAGCAGACCCCCATGACCCTGTGTTAGGATATAGTGGACTGACTGATAATAACATTTTGACATGCAACAAGGTGTACTGGTTAAAGCTTTCGACATCATATTGTGAGGATGCAATGTCACCCTCAGCGAGTCACTTCATCACCCTGCTTTTATGAATCCCATGCCAAATGCGAAATGACAGAGACACGGCCATTGAATTTGTCATTCTAACAGATGGCACAGTAATGATTTGCATCTTTGAAACGTTGCAAGTCGCCCTGGAGACTCAGCCAAATAATCATACAGGGGGGGGGGGGGGGAACACGAGTGTACAATAAGTTAATTGGTGACAATAAACTGGCTATGAATGCACCAGTGTCCTGAACAGTATTGGTTCTGAACTTCTAGACTTAAAAACCTGCTATCTGCAAAAGTGCAGTATTATTTAAATGAGGTTAAAAAAAATATTTTTTTCTTAAAAGATAAAGTACCAGACTTCATTAGAATTAGGCGAGACTTCATTAAAGCTCTTCTAAAGTTTCCTGCTGGGCCTCTGCCTCTGCTTGATGAGGTTTTGGTCAATATGGCTCTCTGAACAGGCCAGGGGTGAAAGTTAAGTGCTGATTTGTGTTCTTAATGTTCATTTTTCTGAAATGGTGTTCTTTGTATTTTTGATTGCATTGTGTTTGTCTTTCTTGTGATTTGACGTGAAGGTTAATAACATGCAAAAAAGGTAAAAGAAGAGTTGAGATCTACAGTATGTTGACACTTGGGGCTGATGAATGCAAAACTGACATGAAATGGAAAAGGAAACGTTTGACAGTACTGTAGCAGTGGAGGCTGTTTTACCTAAAGCTGTCTGCTCCACCACCAGGTGCTCAGGAGTGATAGTGACATGATGCTGTGACATGATGACAGAAAAAAAAAAAAAAAAAAACAGGAGAATAAAAGCAGCACTGGGACACTTGAACCTTTGTCAGGTGGTAGCATGAATACACAAGACTGGATTGTATTTCCAGCGATGAAGCTATTGCTGCTTAATTTAAAGGCATCAGTCACACAGGGCCAGACGTGATTCTTAAATGACCGGCAATGCGATGACACTGGAAGCAGTCCTGGGTTTGGCTTGAAAAGAAGCCCACCACCTCTCATCAGGGAGTCAGAGACATTTAAAACAGCATCAGCGATGCTGTAGCCAAAGTGCTAAAACATACAATGAACACGTAACTCACCTTTAAAGTTGCTTACTAAAATATATATATAATAGCCGACGCCCGCCGTACCATACGGCGGTGTAAGATCAGGAATGGAAAACGGTGAGAAAGGAATTCAGAAATCAAGAAGAAAGAAATACTTCTTGAAAGATGTAGTTGTGAATAGGTGTTTTGCTGGAGGCGACAGATAATGAGTCGAAAGATCTAACCCTAGAAAAAGCCACGTACAACTGACTATGGCTGAAGACTGGTTGTTGTAGATTAACGCAAATCTTTGCAAACGTAATGCAAGGCGGGATGTTGGGGTCGTGTTTGAAGTAAATGACAATGGTAGCATGGAGAATCTCGGAAAGAGCTTGAATTTCAGCTTCACCACCATAAACTCCAGATGTTGCAATGTATTGATAGTATTCATGACTTGTTGTGAAAACTCGACTTGCGTTGGAAAGAACAACAGGAAGAACGTCTCCAAATCTGTCCCAATGTGATGCAACGAAATCTACTGCCCTATGTCGTAGTGAGAGTGCATTGCCTTCGTCAATCGTTTATGTCAAGAAATAACCCACTGATAGGAACAGGCAGTTACCGGATCCCGGAATAGAGATGACGTTGTACAAAAACCCGTCGACAGAGAAGATACTGTCGTTCATTTTATAACAAAGGCTTAGGAAACAACCGTCGCAGTATAACGAAAATAGCAAGGAGCGAAACCAATGCCAATGGTCGAGAGAGTACCTTCCTGTAGCAGGCTACGGAAAAGACTCCCTGGCGCAGACATGACTGAAGTGAAAGGTCACACGGTCAGGCTAGATATCGGCCAGTGACGTGACACCAATGGGGTCATGAGAGAGGAGCGGGGAACGTGGTAGTCCGTAGGAGGATTAGGACTCGAGAAAAGTGGCATGGGGGTGTATGGGAGGCCGCAGGCAGCGTGGGGAAGGGTTTGGAAGAGGAGGAATAGGAATCGAGAAATGGCGTGTGGGCTGCGTGTGGGCGGGACCAGTTTTGAAGAGGAAGCAGGACGAACCAATAGGAATCGAGAAATGCCATGTGGGCTGCGTGTGGGCGGGACCGGGTTTGAAGAGGAAGCAGGACGAACCAGAAGAGAAATATATATATAAGATTTATATATATATATGCATATATATACAGTATATATATATCTCTGCTCTATATATTTAAAATCCTAAAAGCCTAAAAGTGCAACGATTTTATATGACTTTTATGTGACTTTTTTGTCACACTTTAAATCGAGCTTTTTTTAAAACCTACATATATATGTTTGTTATTCTTTTCAGAATTTATCGAACTTTAATGTGATGTTGTTAGATTTTCAGATTCTTATTCCATTTTTAAAATATAAACTAAAAAATATCAAGAACTCTCGTCCTGCAAGATGAGACTTGGTGCCAAAAGATTTTACTACGCCCGGGGCTGGAAATAAAAGACAAAGAGTAAGACAGCTGTTGTACAGGCTTTTAAATGTTCAAACCACTACACGAGATGCAGATCACGCAGCAACACGGCAGCAGCTGATTGAGCAAAGAGGAGTAAAAAAAAACATTTGTTTCCTATTGTATCACTGTTTAAGAGGGGGTTTTGGAGGAGCGACAGCGTCTCCTTGGGGTGCGTTCAGACCCCCTCTTCACAATGCGAGCAGCAGAGATGCAAAGTGGCTGGAAAGCGAAACGAGCAGGGGGGAACACCCTAATATATATTATGGAGTATGGCCGGCCATTCATCCCGGCCAATACCCCCAGGCTGCCAGATAGAGCTCTCCCTGCAGCATGGAGGGGCCCCGAAGACCAGCAGGGAATTCTGGACAATGGAGTTTTTATCCACAGCCTTGCTGGATACCGTGGGGGCCACTAGATGACGCTGCAGGGAGGAATTATGTTTATTTGCCATACGGGGTGAAGGAAAGGACTTTTGATCTGACCCGGAAGTGATAGGAGATCAAATGGACTGGGGGATTGGAACACTTCCGGGTCAGGGATTATAAAAGGATTATTGGAGCTCCCAGATGGCGAGCTGAGCTGGGTGGAAGGGTGGCAACGTGTCTAGGAGTGGTGGAGAGTTTATTGTAGTTATTGTGCTTGATTTAATGAGTATTGTGGAGAGGAGGGTGCTTTGTGCACTGTGCAGTATAAATAAAGTCTACTTTTGGACTTTTATCTGTTGTCTGGCGTATTGGACGAGGGTTCAAGGGAGAGATAGTGCCCCCTATCTGTCACAATATATATTAGTGCTGGGCAGCGATTAAAATTTTTAATCGCGCTTAATCGCAGACAATCCCAACAATCACATTGTGCAAAATTCAGTAATGAACTCAAAAGTAGTGTATTGCGTGTATTTGGTTTGCAAACACTTTAAACAAGTAAGGTGCTTTTTAACAGCAGTATTCCCTTCACATAGTTGCAGTTAAAATATTTCTTGTAAATTTCAACTTAAACATCAATGTAATCAAATCAAATATAAAACCAGAGCTATTTGCCACTGCCAGGGCTTTAACGTTTTATCGAGTTTGTTATAGAAAGAAAAGTTCCCCTCAGAGTCCAGAGCCACGATCACAACATTGTAACAGGCACCTTCTGAGCAACAGCCAGTTAACATTTCTAAATCTGTTTTTCTTTTTTATCTGATCAGATACCACAGAGACATTTTCTTTTATCAGGGAGCAGCATAAACAGTCGTACGTTCAGTAGCAACTCTTTGAGGGCTCATATTTTTTCCAATAAACTCAAAAGCACAAAGCAATGGTTTCACACCTAAATCAACATAAAATGTCTGTTGCTGCCTGTTGTGTCTGCCGTCGTTACTGCATCACATAGGAACTCTGAGAAGCAGACATTTATATGTTTACTGACAATAACGTATTTAGTCACGTTTCTGTTTCGCATAAGCTATTAAATTCAACAGAATTAAAAGTGTTTTGCTCCTGATTTTCTTTTGTATTCAATGTCTGGTGCATCACGTTGCAGTGTCCAACAGTAGTCAGCAAGCATTGACAGATTCCAGTTGCCCTGGTATCGTTTCTCCATCGTAGCCATGTCCTGGTGAAACCTTTCACCATGTTCGTCACTAACAGCACAGAGATTTGCAGGGAAGAAGTCCAAGTGTGAGTGGAGGAAATGAATCTTGAGTGACATGTTGCACTTCGTTGTCTTGTTTGCTTTGAGAAGTTTGTCTACCAGCTGAATGGAGTTTGGGGCTCTGTAATTGCCCAAAAAATTGTCAACAACGTCTTTGAAGGCTTTCCAGGCAATTTTTTCCAGCCCAACTAACAGATCTTCAAACCGCTTGTCACTCATAACATGTCTGATCTGGGGGCCAACAAAAATGCCCTCTTTGATCTTGGCATCAGTTATTCTTGGGAACATCTGTCTTAAATAATGATAACCTTCGCCTTCCTCATTTACTACTTTCACGAAATTCTTCATGAGTCCCAGTTTTATGTGAAGAGGAGGCAAAAATATCTTTGCCGGGTCGACAAGCTATTCATGTGGCACATTTTTCTGTCCTGGAGTTAACTTTTTACGGAGTGGCCAGTTCTGTCGAGAACAGTGTGACTCTTTGGCACAGCTGTCCCATTCACAGATGAAACAACAGTACTTTGTATAGCCGAGCTGCAGTCCTTGGAACAGAGCAACGACTTTAAGATCTCCACAGATATTCCAGTTGTACCTGCTATACTGGACATGCTTCAGCAACTGTTCCATATTCTCATACGTTTCTTTCATGTGTGCTGCATAGCCAACAGGTACTGAAGGATAAACTTTGCCATTGTGTAGCAGAACAGCTTTCAGGCTTAACACTGACTATTAAATGAAGAGACGCCACTCTTTTGGGTTGTGATCACAACCCAAGGCCGAGAACAATCCTTCAATGTCACAACAGAAACAGAGACTGACGACTTGTGCAAAAAATTTGGTTATATCATGATGTCGGTCTCGAAACACAGAAATTTTCATACCTGGTGACAGCAAACACCATTCCTGCAGTCTCGAATCCAGCATCTCACTTTTGCTTTTTCAGTTCGGATTGTGTTATCAGATGTGGATCGCCTGATGAGCACGGTTCAAAATCCAGGTCAGTGTCACTGTCCGTACCCTGCATTGCAGTTTCTTCATCTGGTTCGTCTAAGGTCCAGTCCTCTGGTGGTTTCGGAATTGGAAGACTGTCGTCATGTGGCACGGGTCTCATTGCTGAAGGCAGATTAGAATATTCAATTGACTTCTTGTTTTTGGCAGAGAAACCAGACACATTAGTCAAACGGTCCGTCACATGGTCTTTCTGTTTTCGCCATATCATCGGAACAGCAAACGGCATCGTCTTTCGAGTGCCTCTGAGCCAGGCTCTCAAGACTGACAGCACATGTCGCACAGCAAATGTGAGGCGCCCATTCCATGTCTTGATCACCAGTTTTGCAGCCTAAATCTAGATGATAAGCTTTCTTCACAAGAGCAGTCATCCAACGTTTCTGAGGCACAAGTGTATATTCGGCAAAGATACAGCAGAATGTATCGCGGCTGTTACGACATTGACGAGACATATCGCCCGACACCAAAATGTCTATAGCATCAAGCTTACTTACTGTTACAATATATTGCTACAGATACTATACTTTAATATACTGATACTATACATACACACTGACTATCTATATAAACCAAATTAGCAGGATCGGTGTATGCAAGCCACCTTTATAGCAGGCTGAGACAGCGTCAAGCTCGTTCACACCTGACCAGGATGTCAACTTCCACAGAACAGCTTCCAACCTGGACATGCCCAGGCTGCACAAACCATTGTTGATAAGTCACTTACGGGAGCGAAAATGTTTGGATACAAATATAAGAAAAAAATCATGACAAAACTCTGAAACGGTATGTGATGGGTAAATTGTGATGTGATATTCGTGATCAGAAACACCCAACAGTGTTCAAGAAGCAAAACTTTGTTGTGCAGTGTAATTGTCGGCGTTAATTAATTATACCCAGCCCTATATATATAGCATATAAAGTACAGAGCAGAATTCAACATTAGATGATATCACATAATATGATTCAGATTTGATTAGAGTCCTGGAGACCTCGGCCATCAAGCTGCCTCACCCCTATTGGCCATTCCACAGCTGAGTCACTGCTGGGCCAGCCAATCCAATGAAAGAACCCCTCTACGTGACGATTCCTGCGATCCTCCTTCAGAGATGACTTTACCTTAGGCAGGCAGAACAACTTGGGAGGTGGGCAGTAGCACCAAGTGCCACATCTGAGTACTGAGAAGAGAAACAGAATAGGTGAGGAGGGTAATTGTAAGGTAATTGTATCTAATTTTTATTTTACAAAAATAACAGAATGGGGAGATAGTGTGTGCTATTTGTAGCTTAATAGGGCAAGACTTTTAATCTGCCTATGTAAGCCGATATTGGTAACAGGACTTTTAATTTGAATTGTCTGGCTGAGTGAAGGGAATCTTGGGAGGTGAAGGGTGAAGGATTTCCTGTAACAGCAGTCGCTAGAGAAGGAAACTCTGTAAAGAAATGGAAACAGTTTGACTTAGCATATATAACAAGTAGGAGTATAGTTGGAATTTTAAAATAAGTGTGTATGTTAGAATTACAGCTCTACAAGTATTAATAGTTTCTGCGTTTCTATGATTTTTTTTTCTCAAGAACTCTGGTGAGTAAAAGAAAAAAAAAAAATTTAAGTCAAGCCACATGGCATCTAGGGTTTGTGTTTTACGTAATTAGATGTGTAATTGTATTAATATCTTACTTAAGATTTGGTGGTTCCTAATCTGGTAAAACTTGTTTTAAAATGAGCCAGAACTGATGTTGACTTGATTATGTTGACCTCCTTCATAAGTCACTGGATTATCTCAATTGACTCAGTCCGTGAGTCTACGCTTGCCCTACAATGGGTTAACTCCGATCCAGCCCCACTCCAGCCAGGATGGGCTCTTACATCCTGCCACCCTGGGCTGGAATAGCAAGATAGAAAATGAAGGGATGGATTCATTTATAAAGAACTAGCAGATTACCCAGTGGCTTCGCTCACTGAGCGGAAGGGAAAAAAATAAAATGCAGAATCTGGAGGAATTTGTGGCTCGCATCAGGCAACTGATGCCTGTGTGACGTGGTAGCCTGTGAAGACTGCATCAGTCGAATCAGATTCTGTTCAGCATGTTGTTTGGGTGTTTGTGAGGCCCTCAATTGTGATTGTCGTATACACTGATCAGCGAGCCTTCTCTCTTGATCTGCTTCTGTCTCACTTTCTTTGTGTAACCTAACTCTTTTTGTCGATGTTGACGGTTCCTGAAGTTCCCCAATACATTTTTTTTTGGGATTTTCCCCGGTATTTTAAATGTCGGCATAAACCTAGACTGTTCAGTAGGGGCCGTGCTGCCAAACGATGTCATCTGAAAACGCGAATTGCATTTCGTAATGTTCTGTAGAAAATGAATTGAATGTGGATTTGCGTCAGAAATAAGAGACAACAATGGTTCAGGTGGATGGCTTAAAGGTGTTAATTTCACATTGCCGTCTGAACAACACATCCCACGTGATTCAAATTTAAACCGCGCCTCCCAGCATCCACTTTGTTCTTACGACTCGTTACCGCTGAAGGCGGTTTACAGCTCGGCGCAGTTAAAAAGTGGAAAGAAGCAAAGCTGTTTTCTTCATGTCTTCTACTATCAAGTACTGGGAATTAAAAAAAAAGTTACAATGTGGCAGTTTTGTCTGTCTCTAAGCGGGAGGGCTGGGAGAGGACGAAGCGGGGCGCACTTCTATGGGATAGATCGGCGTGTTTCTGTGTACTTGTTTTCACTAAATGATTAGTAAACCGTGCCTCCCAGTTTTGTCTGTCTCTCAGCGCTGGAGTCCAGAGCGGAGGGCTGAGAGAAAGCGACGCGGGGCGCACTACGTAATACGTAATTTCCATATCACGTGGTCATGCGTAATTTCACGTAATTTAACACGAAAAGAATTTTATATATATAGATATCTATACTACTAAGGTGTTGTACTATGTTAGCCATTATGAATATAATGAGAAGTCAAGCAAAATGACACCTTCATCTCGCCTGCTTGTATATTGCAATCTTTTTAATTAGCTACTATAAAGTGTTATTTTTGCTTGACTTCTCACTAAAGAATAGCAACAAATTCCACTCTAAATTTTAGAATCAAACAAAAAGTAGTGTTACATGCTTATAATCCATGGACAATCCATTAGACCAGTGGTTCTCAAACTGTGGGGCAGGCCCCCCTAGGGGGGCGTGAAGTAACAAAAAGGGGGGCACGAAGATGTGAAAAAAAGAAAACGAGAATCGAAAATATGAAAAATACGAGGGATATCCAGAAAAAAAGGTTACAACAGCTGTTAAAAATCGAAAAATGAATATATTTCAACCAAATTTACAGGGTATGTTCTAAAATATCTGTTTATTTCTCAACATAATCACCGTCAACTTCGATGCAATTCTTCAGCCTGGGCACCAGCTTTTTTATACCCTCGTCGAATACGCTCCGCTCCACATCCGAAAGCCACTTCTCCACTGTCTCCTTCACCTCCTCATCGTTGGAAAAACGTTTCCCACCCAAGAATTCTTTCACAATTCTTCCACAAGCTGACGATGGATCTCGGCCGCGGATTCGCGACGCAAAGTGAGGAACTTGATGACCGAACGAATCTCGCAACCGCGGTAGGTGGAGCAAACGGTCTCAGCAGAGGTTGACGAATTCGCTTGCTGTGATGACATTTCACAACTGACTGACGCGGTCCCGGGCTTATTTTGACCGTTAGGACCCCCCTACATGCAGGTATGCCAACCTTCGAAAAAAAAAATTCCCTGCACCCTCCAGGGCACTTGTAACCTTTTTTTCTGGATATCCCTCGTACATCGATTGAAACCAAAACAAATTAACTTAAACTACATTCTGATAATAGAAAAATAAATACAGAGTTAGATAAATGTTGATAAAAGTTAAGTAGGTATAATAAAATATGCATCTATGATATATCATTAATTAAAAAAAGAACAAATTGGTATTAGTGGGCTCCATTCAAAAAAAAGGTTAGGGGGGCGCGATTAAAACTGTTATGAAAACTCGGGTCACATATAGGTAAAGGTTGAGAAATGCTGCATTAGACATATAAGCAGATGCCCCTCAAATGATGTGTTGGCTTCAACAGAAAAGGTCACTCGACACTTGTAGCTAAAAATGCAAGTGAATATGGAAGATTAACACACGCAAATCTGCCCATTCGGATTATCAGAGCAAAAAGACCTCAGCTGAGGTAGCTTTCTAACCAAGTAACAAAGAGCTTCAATCCGTAGCGCTCATGACAATTCTTATGCTCTAGACGTCCGACTTGAATATCAAAGGGTGCACACACAACACCTCCCTTATTCTCTTCACTTCAAGGTGGAGACACGTAAAGAATTCATTTTGAATCCTCCTAAATACTCCTAACCCTCTCAAAAGCACCGGCTGTAAATACTTGGTGTGCTACACGGCTTCAGAGATTTCTGCAGGGTGGCACATTCATCTGAAGCCAATCCGGCCACCGCTAACGCGAAACCATTAAGTCCCATGTGACTTACGAGAGCCCCTGCCGCTGCCTAGCAACACAAGATGCCTTGGCCTCCAGATGGATAGCACAGCTGCACGCCAGTCATTCTGTGGCCTCCCATATGTTATCCAGATGTTGGAAAAGGAAAGCATTTATCAATGGGATCCGATGGGCAGTTGTCTTAAAATTCTGTTATCAAGTGGTTTAAAAGCATGACGCCTGAAAAGCAAATCAGCCACTCGAGACTGCTTTATGTATTGCAGAAGAAAAGAAAAGAAAAGAAAGGAGCAGGAGAGCAGCATGAAAAGAGCTCTCTTTATTTGTTGTCCATTTCCTTGAAGCAAATTGAAGCAAGTTTGGAATCTGCCTTGGGCGGCCCACCCTGATGCCTGACTGAAGGACATCATGTGCAGGTAGTGTGGACTGTAAACTAAGACCAGCATCAGTGCTGAGTAAGTGTGTCAGCCATTGGGACATCCCATACAAGTACATGCAATGCATTGAAGAAGCAAGAGAAAGCCAAGGAGCAAGATTAGCAACACTTTGTATTCATTTTGTCTTCATTTTATGTACATTTTTAAAATGGGATTGCAGGGCTGGTAGAATAATCCTTGAACCCATGTCCAACCTATTTGACAGTATGTATATATGGGGGAAGGCAGCTGCTGTGAGACACCATCTCCCACAAGACACCAGATGGTGAGTTTGCTGCAGCATAGCGGTGCCCCGGATTCCCACAGGGTATCATGGAATTTTTAGTTCGGCATCACAGCCCTGCTGGGTACCATGGGTGCTGCCAGGAGATGCTGCAGGAAATTCCGGGGATTTGTATCTCCCAAATAGCCCAGAAGTACTCCAAAGTCATGGGGTCGAAAGCCCTAAAGTACTTCCAGGCTAAAGAATAACTCAAGTCCTCCATTTGACCCAGAAGTGCTGGCAAGTCACGGGGATGGAAGAACGGAAGCACTTCCGGGTCAAGGACTATATAAAGGACTACTGAAGACCCAGCAAGCGAGCCGGAGTTGGGAGGTAGTAGGACAGAGCTTGCTGCGAGGAGTGGAGGAGAATTGCATTGATTTATTGTTTATTTATTTGTGTATGGTGGCTGTAGTGCTTAAAGGGCACTTTGAAGAAGAAAAAATAAGTAAAAGATCTTCTTTTACCCTCTGTCTGTTGGGTTTAACGGGGCAATAGTGACCCCTGGTGTTCACAATATAATGTGTGTATATATATATATATATATATATATATATATATATATATATATACACTAGCGTAACAATCCCCCAGCGCCTTCGGCACCCAACCCCCAGTTGCGGCCAGAATATTAGTAAAATCTGTAAATGTACAAAAGAAAAATGATTATTTATTGGAGTCAAAATCACGAAATTCTATTAATATGTAAAAGAAAAATGAATTATTATATAATGGAGTAAAAATCAAGACATGAGAATTAAATATTTACTCTCTTACTGATTGGCGTATTTGAGGTCCACTAAGCTCAATGAGTATTTATAAGAGACTAATTACAATCCATTCGTTTTAACTGATATTCTTATAAACCACAACTTTCTTGATATTTTAGTTTATAATTTAAAAATGGAATAAGAATCTGAAAATCTAATATCACTTTAAAGTTCAATAAATTCTGAAAAGAATTTATTGAACAAACATATATACAAGTATTTAGGTTTTAAAATAAGCCCGATTTAAAGCGTGACAAAAAATGTGACAGTAAAAACATCACATAAAATTGTTGCACTTTTAGGATTTTATATATATAGCACTTTTTTACATCCATCAATCCTGGGATGCACCCATTCCAGCAAGCAAGGCAAAAATGATCCCTAAACGGCACATCAGCTCATCGCAAGGTGAATCCAAGCACACCCATATGCTAGCGTCATTTTAACCAAATTCCTAAACCTGCATATCCTTGGAAGGAAACTGGAGCACACCGTGGAAACCCACCAGGAAAACATGCAGACACCAGGCAGGGAAAACCGGGGACGTGACTCCCTACTGCAAGGCAGCTGCACTACCGCTTCACCACATGTGTATTTATTAACAGATGTAAGACACTAGGTGGCACTGTTGCCCCTTTAAGCCCAACAGACAGACACACAGGACATGGGATAAAAGCACCAATAAGATATTTATTGAGTTCTTCTTTCACAGTGTTCTTCGAGCACTACAACCACCAACAGACAATTAAATAAACACACTAATATTCACAATTCCCTCCTCCACATCTCCCAGCAAGCTCTGTCCTACACCTCCTGACTCCGGCTCGCTTACTGGGCTCCCAGCAGTCCTTTAAATAGTGCCTGACCCGGGGGGTCAGATGGAGAAGTTGAGTTTTCTGTCAGCCCGGAAGTACTAGGCTTCCGTCCCCGTGACTCGATAGTACTTCTGGGCTATGTAAAAAGTACAAATCTCCAGGTTCTCCTGGTGGCACCCACTGTACCCAGTAGGGCTGAGCAGTCGAACTACAGATCCCATGGTGCCCTGTGGGAATCCTGGGCACTGCTATGCTGCAAGGAAGATGCCATCTAGTGTCTTGGGGGAAGTAGTGTCCCAAATAGGTTGTCTTCCCCATCCTTCCACTCTGTGGGTGTCCCGGCTGGGTTGAGCTGCCTGCTGTCTATCGGCCCTTATACGGTCACATCAGTTATTCACGTTAGCAAAATACCAGCACCATAGTGAGGCACCAAAATTGTATATCACGGTATTTTTCAAGATTATACCAGTTTCACGGTATTCAACCGTATTTTTTTCCCATGCATGAGTGCATGAGTGGATGTTATCCACATTTTCCACTGCAATTACTGCAGTAGACTGGCTAAGAATAACCTATTCCACTGTCATGAAAATTGTATATTGTACAAAAAAACATTTTAATGTGCACACAAGTATTAATACAGGCTTGCATGGCCCCATAAAGTGATAGTTTTCAAGGGAGTGGCACTAATAAAGAGAAAGAATCACACTGCATGACAGTTGAAGTCAAAATATAGAACCTTTTTATTGAACAAATTTTGTAAACAACTTAAACTATAATTTTGACAACATGTTTTCAACCATGGGCGGCACGGTAGCACAGTGGGTATCGCTGCTGCCTTGCAGTTAGGAGACCCGGGTTCGCTTCCCAGGTCCTCCCGGCATGGAGTTTGCTTGTTCTCCCCAATGGCTGTTCTCCCCGTGTCTGCGTTGGTTTCCTCCAGGTACTCCGGTTTCCTCCCACACTCCAAAGACATGCAGGTTAGGTGCATTGGTGATTTGAAATTGTCCCTATTATGTGCTTGGTGTGTGTGTGTGCCCTGAGGTGGGCTGGTGCCCTGCCAGGGGTTTGTTTCCTGCCTTGCGCCCTGTGTTGGCTGGGATTGGCTCCAGCAGACCCCTGTGACCTTGTAGTTAGGATATAGCGGGTTGGATAATGGATGGATGGATTTTCAACCATCCAAAGAGGCATTTAAACTTAGTAAAATATTCAGAGGTGCTTGTCAAACGTTGTATTGCACTGAACATATCTTAGAAAAGGATTAAATAGTAAATATTTTTTGCAACCCAACTACACTTTCTGTTAATGTTAACAATCTCTGTCCACTGACACGCTAGCTATATGGATTGTAATGGCGTTGCTTATCTCGATCCACCGCTTGCATTTTTTGTCGTAGGCAGTACTTCCAGCAAACGCGTCTACAAGTGACATCGGACTCGAGTGTCCTCCAGCTTTTTCAGTTTCACCTGAGGACGTGGAGGGTGCCAATCTTAGTTCCACACATTCATGGTACTCCAAAGCATGTTTGCGACTAAGTTGATGCAGCAAATTGCCCATGTTACCGCCTCCAGTGACAACTTTAGTTCGACAGCATTTGCAGTAAATAGTTGTTTGGTCCACATCCGACCTTTTAAAACCAAAATATCTCCATACAACAGACACGGCTCCTTTTTTCGGCAAAAGTTCTTCTGTGTCATCATGTTCAACTTTATTGTCAGTTTCAGAATGTTCTCTGTCCATTTTCACCGCTCAATACCGCCACTAATGCATATACTCCATTGCATACGTGTTTAGCGGTGTAGCAGTGAAAAGGTCCCCCCTTAAACAGTTTCCCTCTGCATCACGTTCCGAACATTGTCTAGGCCAGGGGTGCCCAATTCCAGTCCCAGAGGGTTAGGGTTAGGGTTAGGGTTAGGGTTGCACGTTTTCATTCTAACCCTTTTCTTAATTAGTGACTTGTTTTTGCTGCTAATTCATTTTATTTGACTTGCTGTTGAAGACTCAAACCCCTCAATTGTTTTTTTTTTTCCTTAATTAGCAGCCAAACAATAATGAGATACAAAATGAGTCAAAACAGGACCAGCAAACTGTGACGATCATACAGTATCTGAAAATAAAGAAAGGTGAAGGTCTCGGGAATGTTGATCTGCTCTTAGAAAAGAGAAAATCCATAATTTCAGAAATGTCTGCTATTGCACAATGAGAGCAGCAACAAGCCATGGAATTAAAGAACGGGTTTAATTAACATCAAGACTCAGCGCCTAATTAAGCAACTGGTTGGAGTGAAATTGGCTGGAGTTTGAGTCACTGACTGTGTTGGTCTTCTGTTGGCTCACTCATCTCACATTTCATTTCTGTTTGGGTGCCATTTAAGGAAAGAAATGAACCAATTCAAAGGAACAATCCATTCATCCATCCATCCTCTTCCGCTTATCCGAGGTCGGGTCGCAGGGGTAGCAGCTTAAGGAGAGAAGCCCAGACTTCCCTCTCCCCGGCCACTTCTTCCAGCTCTTCCGGTAGAATCCCAAGGCGTTCCCAGGCCAGCCGGGAGACATAGTCCCTCCAGCATGTCCTGGGTCTTCCCCGGGGCCTCCTCCCGGTTGGACGTGCCCGGAACACCTCACCAGGGAGGCGTCCAGGAGGCATCCTGATCAGATGCCCGAGCCACCTCATCTGACTCCTTTCGATGCGGAGGAGCAGCGGCTCTACTCTGAGCCCCTCCCGGATGACTGAGCTCCTCACCCTATCTTTAAGGGAAAGCCCAGACACCCTGCGGAGGAAACTCATTTCAGCCGCTTGTATTCGCGATCTCGTTCTTTCGGTCACTACCCATAGCTCATGACCATAGGTGAGGGTAGGAACGTAGATCGACTGGTAAATTGAGAGCTTTGGCTTACGGCTCAGCTCCTTTTTCACCACGACAGACCGATGCAGAGCCCGCATCACTGCGGATGCCGCACCGATCCGCCTGTCGATCTCACGATCCATTCTTCCCTCACTCGTGAACAAGACCCCGAGATACTTAAACTCCTCCACTTGGGGCAGGATCTCGCCCCCAACCCTGAGAGGGCACTCCACCCTTTTCCGGCTGAGGACCATGGTCTCGGATTTGGAGGTGCTGATTCTCATCCCAGCCGCTTCACACTCAGCTGCGAACCACTCCAGAGAGAGCTGAAGATCACGGCCTGATGAAGCAAACAGGACAACATCATCTGCAAAAAGCAGTGACCCAATCCTGAGTCCACCAAACCGGACCCCTTCAACACCCTGGCTGCGCCTAGAAATTCTGTCCATAAAAGTTATGAACAGAATCGGTGACAAAGGGCAGCCCTGGCGGAGTCCAACTCTCACTGGAAACGGGCTCGACTTACTGCCGGCAATGCGGACCAAGCTCTGACACCGGTTGTACAGGGACTGAACAGCTCTTATCAGGGGGTCCAGTACCCCATACTCCCGGAGCACCCCCCACAGGACTCCCCGAGGGACACGGTCGAACGCCTTTTCCAAGTCCACAAAGCACATGTAGACTGGTTGGGCAAACTCCCATGCACCCTCCAGGACCCTGCTAAGGGTGTAGAGCTGGTCCACTGTTCCGCGACCAGGACGAAAACCACACTGTTCCTCCTGAATCCGAGGTTCGACTATCCGACGGACCCTCCTCTCCAGAACCCCCGAATAGACTTTTCCAGGGAGGCTGAGGAGTGTGATCCCTCTATAGTTGGAACACACCCTCTGGTCCCCCTTTTTAAAGAGGGGGACCACCACCCCAGTCTGCCAATCCAGAGGCACTGTCCCCGATGTCCATGCGATGTTGCAGAGACGTGTCAACCAAGACAGTCCTACAACATCCAGAGCCTTAAGGAACTCCGGGCGTATCTCATCCACCCCCGGGGCCCTGCCACCAAGGAGTTTTTTGACCACCTCGGTGACTTCAGTCCCAGAGATGGGAGAGCCCACCTCAGAGTCCCCAGGCTCTGCTTCCTCATTGGAAGGCATGTTAGTGGGATTGAGGAGGTCTTCGAAGTACTCCCCCCACCGACCCACAACGTCCCGAGTCGAGGTCAGCAGCGCACCATCCCCACCATATACGGTGTTGACACTGTACTGCTTCCCCTTCCTGAGACGCCGGACGGTGGACCAGAATCTCCTCGAAGCCGTCCGAAAGTCGTTCTCCATGGCCTCTCCAAACTCCTCCCATGCTCGAGTTTTTGCCTCAGCAACAACCGAAGCCGCTTTCCGCTTGGCCTGCCGGTACCTATCAGCTGCCTCCAGAGACCCACAGGACAAAAAGGTCCTATAGGACTCCTTCTTCAGCTTGACGGCATCCCTCACCGCCGGTGTCCACCAACGGGTTTGGGGATTGCCGCCGCGACAGGCACCGACCACCTTACGGCCACAGCTCCGGTCAGCCGCCTCAACAATAGAGGCACGGAACATGGCCCATTCGGACTCAATGTCCCCCACCTCCCTCGGGACGTGGTCGAAGTTCTGCCGAAGGTGGGAGTTGAAGCTACTTCTGACAGGGGACTCTGCCAGCCGTTCCCAGCAGACCCTCACAACACGTTTGGGCCTACCAGGTCTGACCGGCATCTTCCCCCACCATCGAAGCCAACTCACCACCAGGTGGTGATCAGTTGACAGCTCCGCCCCTCTCTTCACCCGAGTGTCCAAGACATATGGCCGCAAGTCCGACGACACAACCACAAAGTCGATCATCGAACTGAGGCCTAGGGTGTCCTGGTGCCAAGTGCACATATGAACACCCTTATGCTTGAACATGGTGTTCGTTATGGACAATCCGTGGCGAGCACAGAAGTCCAATAACAGAACACCGCTCGGGTTCAGATCGGGGGGGCCATTCCTCCCAATCACGCCCTTCCAGGTCTCACTGTCATTGCCCACGTGGGCATTGAAGTCTCCCAGCAAAACGAGGGAATCCCCAGAAGGTATGCCCTCTAGCACCACCTCTAGAGACTCCAAAAAGGGTGGATACTCCAAACTGCTGTTTGGCGCATACGCACAAACAACAGTCAGGACCCTTCCCCCCACCCGAAGGCGGAGGGAGGCCACCCTCTCGTCCACCGGGGTAAACCCCAACGCACAGGCTCCAAGTCGGGGGGCAGTAAGTATGCCCACACCTGCTCGGCGCCTCTCACCGGAGGCAACTCCAGAGTGGTAGAGAGTCCAGCCCCTCTCAAGGAGATTGGTTCCAGAGTCCAAGCTGTGCGTCGAGGTGAGTCCGACTATATCTAGCCGGAACCTCTCAACCTCGCGCACTAGCTCAGGCTCCTTCCCCTTCAGAGAGGTGACATTCCACGTCCCAAGAGCCAGTTTCTGTAGCCGAGGATCAGAACGCCAAGGTCCCCGCCGCCGGCCACTACCCAACTCACATTGCACCTGACCTCCTTGGCCCCTCCCATAGGTGGTGAGCCCATGGGAAGGAGGACCCACGTTACCTCTTCGGGCTGTGCCCGGCCGAGCCCCATGGGTGTAGGCCCGGCCACCAGGCGCTCGCCATCGAGCCCCACCCCCAGGCCTGGCTCCAGAGGGGGGCCCCGGTGACCCGCGTCCGGGCAAGGGAAAACGTCGTCCACAGTTTTTACTCTTCATTGGAGGTTTGTTGAACCGTTCTTTGTCTCATCCCTCACCTAGGACCAGTTTGCCTTGGGTGGCCCTACCAGGGGCATAAAGCCCCGGACAACATAGCTCCTAGGATCATTGAGACACGCAAACCCCTCCACCACAATAAGGTGACGGTTCAAGGAGGGGTCAAAGGAACAAATTAAAATGAATTCAAAAGAAGATAATTAGCAACAAAAACATATCGCTTATTAAGAAAAGGGTTGGAATGAAAACCTGCAGCCACTGCGGCCCTCCAGGACTGGAGTTGGGCACCCCTGATCAAGGCTATTTAAACCGGTGTTGCAGTATAAGAAAAATCCATATCATAACAAAAATAAAAAACGGTTTTCGGTATGAACCTCCCAGCACTAAGGCACTAGAGTCGTTTTTTAATAGTGGCATTTCAGGGTCAAGGCAGCAGACAGCTGAGGTCAGTGCCAGCTAGAATGGATACAATAGAGGATGACACTCCATCCAGGATTTACTCATCACATTCGGTGAATCAGGAATCTACAATCTATCCAGCAAGTTCTCTTTAAGCCATTAAAGAAATGAAGAAGACGAGGAAAACATTCAGACTCCAAAGAGCATGCTCCCTGGCTGGGAAAAGAGCTAGAGGCCAAAAGCCGTGAAGCTACTATGCCAACATCTCAGTCAACAAAAATGAAAGAACAAAACGTCAGACGCTGATCAAGAAGAGAGCGCTGCTCCTCGGTAACACTGCTCGTGTATTACGACCACTTCCATCATTCTCTAATTTACACCATCTTGCACTTTGCCGCTCTGTCTTTCTTATCTCATTCTACTTATCTGTGTTGTTCAGGCTGGTGTCTACTAAAAGAATAGTGAACCAGTTTGGATGAAGTTTATGAAAGTCCAAGAATTTCTTGTTTCCATAGGTACAGTTATTATGTGGGCGATGCACAATGGCTGAGTAAATTTACCTGAAATCCATCCAGCTAGTGGGATGGAAACAATAACGATGATCTAAGAGAACCTGCAAATATTTAAGTGTATTCATCCATCTCACACAGCTGTGGAGTAACAATTACTTGAAAAGCAAAACGAGTATAAAGGCTGCCCTCGCTATTCTAGTCTTGACAAAATGACGCATTTTCTAACGTAACGCTCCCATGAGAGTACACATACTGGCCTGTGACACATACACAGACACGACACTTAGACACAAGGGAGTCAATCAGCTAGGACTGACACACAAGCGCACCAGGGTGCCATGCATTAACCCTTAAACCGCCACATACTTGGGGGGTTAATGCACCTCCCGGATGCCAAATACTGTTTTGCTGCACTTTTTAAGGAAACGTCACAATTGACCAAGTGTGGCAGATTGCTGGGGTCATTACCTGGCCGGGATGCCTGGAGGGACCGGAAAGGGACAATAATAGCTCCCAGGTTACGAGGGAGCAACCGCCATAGACAAAAAGAGGACCACGGGAAAGGGACAAAGAGGTTCTGGCCTGTTGGGAACCGTGGCCACTGCCAGGGGGCGCCTTAAGCCTCATTGGACCTGGGGAACTGTCACTTTCGCCACACCAGGCAAGATGACGGATGAACCTGCCAGGGACGCCCAGAGTGCTTCCGGTGCAAAGGGCAGCACTTCCGCCACACACCACACCATCACCAGCCACCTGGAGCACATCCGGGTAGGAATAAAAGGCGCCACCTCCTTACAGTCGGAGAGCTTGAGTCAGGAGTGGGAACAAGACAAAGCTCCCAGGAGGAGAATAGAGGCGGCTAAGGACAAAGAGAAAGAAGAGTTCATTGTGGTAGATTATTGCTGTGTGCTTTGCCTGGTGTTGGTGACTGAAACCTGTGTTTATTTGTGATTAATAAACATGTTACTTTGATAAAGATGTGGTTTCCGACTTGTGGTGTCCGGACAAGCCTCACACAAGAAAAAGTGACATTTTTCTTTTCAGGCAAAGAACTTCACTATTGCTGCAACCCTAATCATTTTACACACTGCCAATGAACTGTAAAAACTATAAAAAACTACTACGACAATCTATGTACAATCTATGTACAAGGTGCAACTGACGCCATTGATGAAATTCAGTAAATCACAGACTGCGCCCACTGTGCTTGACCTGCACATAAGCTCACAGAGGCCAACGCTGATGCTCGCAGGCTAGTCGAGTGCAGCGGCTGAATCCCAGGGACAGTGATGCTGATTCACTAGGGGGCGACAGTGGTCATGTGCTGGCTGCTCAACAAATGTATGGCACGGACTGATCAGGTCTGGTGTGCTGGCAAATTGCACTAGGAACCGACAAGAGCCAGTTGCAGCGGTTCAAGTGTTAAAAAAATATAGTGCCATTTAACAAGATACATTTTTCAAACTGTGAACAATTAAATAGGACATTTCAATTGGTTCCAGACAATACAGAGTTATCATCTGGTGCAAACCTTTAAGACCGCTAAATTTAGGCATAAAAACTTCAAAATAAAACAAAATTGAATTCTAGCCCCTGGGTTCACTTCCTGAGTCCTCCCTGCGTGGAGCTTGCATGTTCTCCCCGTATCTGTGTGGGTTTCCTCCGGGTGCTCCGGCTTCCTGCCACAGTCCAAAGACATGCAGGTTAGGTGCATTGGTGATCCTAAATTGTCCCTAGTGTGTGCTTGTTGTGTGTGTCTGTGTGTGTGTGTGTGTGTGCCCTGTGGTGGGCTGGTACCCTGCCCGGGTCTGTTCCTGCCTTGCGCCCTGTGTTGGCTGGGATTGGCTCCAGCAGACCCCCATGACCCTGTGTTAGGATATAGCGGGTTGGAAAATGACTGACTGACTGACTGAATTCTAGCTATGCCAGCCCACCTCGGTGGCCCTTCCCACTCCCAACCCAAGAAAGCCTGTTTTTTTTTTTTAAAGTACACATGTTGTCATATTAGTCCCCCAACTGCTACCTGCGGGCTTCGGCCTACACAGGCCTATAAATGGGAAATTGTCCCATTTATATAAAGTTCCATACTTCACAAAAATGGTGGCAGTTGGACCGTGTATGAAAAGTGTTGTCATTTCTACATGGTGTCACTGAAATATAAAATAAATATATAAAATGAATAAAAATAAATATTTTTGTATATATACATATATATATATATATATATATATATAAATATACTGTATATAGTCACACACGTGTGCATGGAAAGCAGTCTAAGGGCTTAACTGGGGGTAAGATGCAGAGTGAAGGGTTGATGAACAGTACTAATGCCTTTTCTCCCTCTTCCACATACCACCAGGAGGAAAGCCCAGCTAAGACTCCGCCCATTTCTGCTACAACATCATGCTCTCCTGCAGACCTCATTTCCATCTGAAACCCCGCCTCTTCCTGTCCTGCACCTATTAAACCCAAGCACTCCACTCTCCAATTCAGTCATTGTTTTGGCTCAGTCCGTTGTGATTACTTGTTTTCTATTTGATTTGATTGTTGGCAAGAATACATGGGGTGGAACTCCCAAACCTATATTTTTCTCTTTGTTTCTTCCATTTAATATATATATATATATTGTCACGCATGCGCGAGTAGGAGGCCGCGGACTGACCCGAAACCGCTTCGAAGGACGTTCGCCGGTAGGCAATGGCGGGGTACTAACCTTTCTGCTCTCTCTTCTAGGAAAAAAGACGCTCCGCCATCATAACCTGACCGCACTACGTCCACTTCCACCCTTCCTCCGCCATCTTCCCTGACGTCAGCAATTCCGTCATCCCTCACGCCTCCTTCCCAGTATTCCTCCACTTCCGGCTCCTCCTGTATAAAATGGCCGCCGACGCCTGTGAAGGCATCGCGCATATGAACGATTTTTGTTTATGTGATTTCTGACCTTTAACTTGATTGTTTTGTTTACAGTATACGGGGCCAAAACCCCAACCCTTTATGCTGTGTTTGTCTTTGTTTTTTACAATATATATATATATATATATATATACTCTATATATTTAAAATCCTAAGCCTAAAAGTGCAACGATTTGTGCAAGGATTTAATGTGACGTTTTTATGCCACGTTTTTGGTCATACTTTAAATCGGGCTTATATTAAAAAAACTGCATATATATGTTTGGTATCATTCAGAATTTATTGAACTTTAATGTGATGTTGTTAGATTTTCAGATTCTTATTCCGTTTTTAAATTATAAAGTAAAAAATACCATGAATTCACGTCCCATGAGATGAGACTTTGTACCAAGAGATTTAACCACCGGAAATAAAAGACAAAGAATAGGGCAGCTGCTGTACAGGCTTTTAATGTTCAAAGCGCCATGCGAGATGTAGATCACACGGCACGGCAGCAGCAGCAGCAAGCCAGCAGCTGAACGAGCAAAGAGGAGGTTTCCCATTGTGTCACCGTTTAAGAGGGGGTTTCGGAGGAGCAACCGCGTGTCCCCCTCTTCACAACGCATGTAGCGCAGGCTGGGGGGGTTGGCGAGTGGAGTAAGCGGGGGGAACCCCCTAGTGTATATATATATATATATATATATATATATATATATATATACTGTATATATATAGTATGTGGTCAACTGCAAGTCACCTGGAGCTGTGAGGCAGCAGCATTAACCTTTGCACCACTATTTAACAATAATTTAATATCCTATTTTCAGCAATGTAATTAATTGACTGAAAAAACAGCAAATGAAATATAAGAAGAAAGGCAGTACAGTCTGTGCCATAAACAGATGAAGCACTGAATCATAGCGTGTCATGCAGTGTAGCAGCATCAATGACAATGGTTCAGAAAAACTAGAAGCCACTAAAGCTCCCAGGTATGAAGGATTAAGTATATTACATCTACATGTCATCTTCACAGGAGAAAGAACAAGGCTCACTTAAAATTCACAGGCTCAACTGCTTTGCAAGCCTGAACAGGCTTGAGAAAAGACGAAGTGCCACTGAAAAGGATGCATTTTTATGCAGTGAAGTTTAATGATTGATATACAGTAGGTGTACTTTAGGGAGAAAGCAATTATTTGTCTGAAATATTCTGCGTCCACAGTGCCACTCACATATCACCAGTGCTCCAGATACCTGGTGATGGAAGAAAAAATTGAGACAAGCAATATGCCATACCAATTACTGAATGCACTGTTGAGTCCCTGTTGTGTTGTGTTTCAACTAGCTAGGGTTCAAATGCTGTTTTGATTTATGTGTTGTTTGTTTTATTTTATGTTAATATTGTGGATTATTTTGTTTCTAAGTGTCAATGTATTTTTTTTATTACTTTTCAGGTGTTTTATGGGTGGTTCCCCCGAGGGGTGGGGCCACCTGCCAAACACTGTTAAGAGACTACCTCAAAAACTATAAATAAATAAACAAACAGTCCCTTGTGGTTCATTGAATGCACTAGGTGGGTGGTGTGTTTTTCCTGTTTTCTGCTATTGTAATAGTTTATGATATTTCTATTTTTTGTGAGTTTTTGCTGTGTTTTGTCTTTGCCTCTGGGATTTCATATTGGAACTATGATTGCTATTTGAATGACCTATTTGGAAGGCATTGCTTTCTGAGGTCCTCTGAGCTTATTCTGTTACAGAACATTTTTATTGAAAATAAATCTTTTTATTTATAAAGACTCTACATTTGCTGTTTACAGTCCTAGCAAGGTTTTGAAGGTCTCTCCACCACCCAGTCAGTATTTTGAGTATTATTTGAGACTTTTGTGCTTTGGAACTCTCTACTCCATAGCATGTTGTTGGTATGGACCCAGTGAGATAGCGCAAGGTGCCACCATAAGGACCAATGGCTGGGGGAAGATGACAAGAACTTCTAGCTTAGGATGAAAATGGAGAGGGTGCTTCAAAACTGCTACTCCACAATCGCCTCTCAAAGATACTGTAGATATATAGATAGATAGATATGAAAGACACTATATGATAGATAGATAACAAAAGGCACTATATGATAGATAGATAGATTATAGATTGGAAAGACACTATATAATAGATAGATAGATAGATATGGCACTATATAACAGATAGATAGATAGATAGATATGAAAGACACTATATGATAGATAGATAGATAGATAGATAGATAGATAGATAGATAGATAGATAGATAGATAGATAGATATGAAAGGCACTATATGATAGATAGATAGATATGAAAGGCACTATATGATAGATAGATAGATTATAGATAGGAAAGACACTATATAATAGATAGATAGATAGATATGAAAGGCACTATATATTAGATAGATAGATATGAAAGGCACCATATGATAGATAGATAGATAGATAGATAGATAGATAGATAGATAGATAGATATGAAAGGCACTATATGATAGATAGATAGATTATAGATAGGAAAGACACTATATAATAGATAGATAGATATGGCACTATATAACAGATAGATAGATAGATAGATAGATAGATAGATAGATAGATAGATAGATAGATAGATAGATATGAAAGGCACTATATGATAGATAGATAGATATGAAAGGCATTATATAATAGATAGATAATAGATAGGAAAGACACTATATAATAGATAGATAGATAGATAGATAGATAGATATGGCACTATATAATAGATAGATACTGTAGATAGATAGATACCTGTAGATAGATAGATAGATAGATAGATAGATAGATAGATAGATAGATAG
>JANRMT010062837.1:88396165-88426353 GCA_026402145.1 Polypterus bichir lapradei | reverse complement strand
ATAGATAGATAGATAGATAGATAGATAGATAGATAGATAGATAGATATGAAAGGCACTATATAATAGATAGATTATAGATAGAAAAGGCACTATATAATAGATAGATAGATAGATATGAAAGGCACTATATGATAGATAGATAGATAGATAGATAGATAGATAGATAGATAGATAGATAGATAGATATGAAAGGCATTATATGATTGATAGATAGATATGAAAGGCATTATATAATAGATAGATAATAGGTAGGAAAGACACTCTATAATAGATAGATAGATAGATATAGCACTATATAATAGATAGATAGATAGATATGAAAGGCACTATATGATAGATAGATAGATAGATAGATAGATATGAAAGGCACTATATAATAGATAGATAGATAGATAGATAGATAGATAGATAGATAGATAGAAAGGCACTGTATTATAGATATAGAGAAGACCACATGCTGCTAGTAATACAAATAATGAAATGTGTCCACCAGGGGGAGCACCACTCCACAAACCCCGACACAGACAGGCTGAGATACAAGTTCTACATAGCACACGTCTTTCTCTTGCTCCCCACTTCACAACACAGTAGACAAAGCACCAACTAATAAATCACAGTCCTTTCTTCCTTCTTTCTTTCTCTCACTTTTTAATTCTCCACTCCTCCTCCCAGAAGCTTTGTCCACCTCCACCCAACGCTGTTAGCCAGGCAAGTCCTTTTATAGTGTCCAACCCAGAAGTGCTTCTGCTCTTCCACCCACGTGGTATGTAAGCACATCTGGGTTAGGCAGAAACCCCATGCCAAATGGCTCCTCCATTTTTACAGCATCCCCTGGAGGCACCATAGTACCCAAAAGGGCTGAGATAAAGAACTCCAAATCCCATAGTACCCTGTATCAATCCGGGGCACCGCTGCAATCCAGGGGAGCTGCCATCTAGTGTTCTGGGGGAAGCAGTGCCCTAAAGAGGCTGCCGTCCCCCAAGCCTTCCACTTCTTGGGCTTCCTGGCCGTCCCTTACAAACGTCAACAATAAAAAGACTTAACACATCCAAGTCTGCAACGCCATGCCTTGCTTTACATGACCCTGGAATCATGGACGGCTCCAGAGAGCCCTTTCATATTTTCCAATTAGAAGACAACATGTGAAGTCTAAACATGGCCACTTTAACTACATTTGTGAAGCGTCTGGTCAAAAATATGAACTGAAATTATTCCCATGGTGCTGCTTTTTTTCTCAAATCGCCTACAGGAATGTATCGAGGCGTTTGTCCAGCTAAGGCCGAGCGAGTATCAGCAAAGCCCACACTGTTCATCATTTCCACTGACTGAACAATAAAGAAAAAACAGCCTGCCAGTAATACTTTATATTGATGGCTACAATTGTTTCCTGACAATACTTGAGGCACAAAGACATAAACAAGCATTTTACCGTGATATGTTATTTCCAAAACCATTCTGTGCATTTGAAGCATGACATGTATTTTTACTGAGAGATGAAAAAAAATTATCCCTTGGGACAGAAAAAAAAACTCTTTTTTTTTTAACGGATAAATGGACGGATAGATAGATGAGAGAAAGTAAACTGAATTTACGTCAAATCTTGCATTTTCAGCCTCACTGAACTCTCACTTTGAGTAAGGATTTCAGAAAAGCTTTGCCGTCCTCTGCACACTCCTAAATAGACAGTCAGAAAATATGCCAAACATCCTTTTCATTTCTTATGTTGCTATCCTTTGGAATAATTCTTGGCTGAGGACGGCTTGAAAGCTCTCTATCTTGTTAACAATTTAAATAATACAGCCTTACTGCTGGTTTGGCCGCTCGTAAACGGACGATTAAACACGCTGATCTTTTACAGTTGTGGCCAAATGTTATGAGAATGACACAAATATTAATTTTCACAAAGTTTGCAGCCTCAATTGTTATGATGGCCATTTGCATCTACTCCAGAATGTTCTGAAGAGTGAGCAGATAAATCGCAATTGCAAAGTCCCTCTCTGCCATGAAAATGAACTTCATCCCAAATACCCATTTCCACTGCATGTCAGCCCTGCCACCTAATGACCTGCTGACGTCATTTCAGTGATCCTCTCGTTCACACGGGTGAAAGTGTCGATGAGGACAAGGCTGGAGATCGCTCTGTCACACTGATTGAGTTCAAATAGAGAGGTTCAATTGTGGTGAAGAAGGCTTCAGGGCGCCCAAGAAAGTCAAGCCAAGCGCCAGGACCAACCGTCTCCTAAAGTTGATTCAGCTGTGGGCACCACCAGGACAGAGCTTGCTCAGGAATGGCAGCAGGCAGGTGTCAGGGCATCTGCACGCACAGTTAAGCAAAGACTTTTGGAGGATGACATGGTGTCAAGGATGGCAGCAAAGAAGCCAAGAAAAACATCAGGAACAGACTGATATTCTGCAAAAAATACAGGGGTTGGATTGCTGAGGACTGCTGGGGGGAAAGTCATTTTCTCTGATGAATCCCCTTTCTGATTGTTTGGGGCATCCGGAAAAAAGGAGAGGTGAGCGGCGCTACCATCAGTCCTGTGTCACGCCAACAGTAAAGCATCCCGAGATCATTCAGCCAAGGCAGTGGACTCACTCACAATTTTGCTTAAGAACACAGCCATGAATAAAGAATGGGACCGAAACATCCTCCGAGAGTAACTTCTCCCAGACATCCAAGAACAGTTTGGTGACCAACAAGGCCTTTTCCAAATTGATGGAGCACCGGGCTATAAGGCAAAAGTGAGAACTAAGTGGCTCGGGGAAGAAAACATCGAAATTTGGGGTTAGGGCCATGGCCAGGAAACTCCCCATTGAGAACTTGTGGTCAATCCTCAAGAGGTGGGTGGACAAACAGAAACCCACCAATTCTGACAAACTCCAAGCATTGATTCTGCAAGAATGGGTTGCCATCAGTCAGGATTTGACCCAGAAGTTGATTGACAACATGCCAGAGTTCTTGAAAGAGTAGGGCCAACACTGCAAATATTGACGTTTTGCATAAACTTAATGTAATTATCAATAAAAACCTTTGAAACTCATGAAATGCTTGTAATTCTACTTCCGTACTTCACCACCACCTGATCAAAGCACCGTGATGTCCTTACATTGATGGATTAAAGGCCAGAAGTCCACATGACCATCCTCATCAAGTTCTTCCAGGAGAACCCTGAATACAATGAGGACTGATTGAGGTCATTGATGTTAGGTAGAGTGCCTAGAGGGGGCTGGGTGGTCTCCTGGCCTTGGAACCCCTGCAGATTTATTTTTTTCTCCAGCCGTCTGGAGTTTTATTTGTTTTTTCTGTCCTACCTGGCCATTGGACCTTACTTGTATTCTGTGTTAATTAGTGTTCCCTTATTTTAATTCTTATTTATTTTGTCTTTTTTCACTTTCTTCATCATGTAAAGCACTTTGAGCTACATTATTTGTATGAAAATGTGCTATAAAAATAAATGTTGTTGTTGTTGTTGAGTATACCATAGAAACATCTGATGAAAAGATCTAGAAACACTGAAGCAGCAGACTTTGTGAAAAACAATATTTCTGTCATTCTCCAAACCTTTGGCCACAACTGTACAATGAGACATTGAATGATGGAGCCACTTGTCGCTGAATGAAATACTGTGGTTGATACGCCTTCCTGTCCACTCTGCTCTGGGAAAGGGACACTCAAACACTTAAGGAGCAGCTGTCCAAAGACCCTATGGGAGGGTCGCTACCAGTGGCGCCGTCACCAGGTGATGAAGGCAGCATCTGAGAGTGTCTCCTCAGCCATAGCAATAAGCAGGCCACACTGTCCCCCCAGGAAGAAGATGACATTCGTCAAGGCAGGGGATCAGCTGAAACCATAGCCTAGAGCTACTGCAGGTCTACTTTCCACCACAAAGGACTGGCAGATGATAGCAGATCGGGAGGGAGTGGAGGGTGCTTTGTGCACTGTATTGTCCGAATAAATTTAATTATTGGACTTTTATCTGGTATCTGAGGGTTCAAGGGGACGACAGCACTCCCTATCTGTCACACGCGGTAATCACACACACTTCACCAACAAAGAGCAAACCAAACGAAATGCCCAAGGTTTCAATAAGGCAGCTTCAGATAAAATCCCCTCTCTTTTACAAGGCGTCACTGTGACTATCACTGATTATGGAGTCCACATCAGGTGTTCATTTAATTTACTAATTTTGACGGCAATGCTTTATTAAATAGGTCTCAGAACTAGAATTAATTTGATTTTAAATTTGAAAATTCATATTAACAAGTGCCTGCCCACAGAAATACAAATGGTTTGGATGATTGGTTTGTTTCGGGGGCTACTATGCCCCCCACACCTAGGGTTTTCAGTCTAATGTCAGTGTCGATCTCCTGTATGCCTGTTGTGCACGCATTGCTGATTGCCCCTCAACTGCCAGTTTCTAGTTTTCACTTGAACACAGCACCACCGGTGGGCACATTTGCTTCTGAGATCCAGCGGCAAGTCCAGACACCAGCAAAGTAAGGCAGAACTGCAAATGAAGGTGGCAGTTATTAGTAAATTCCCTACTTGCTGGTGCTTGGGATAATGATAATTACAGCAAATTAATTAAAACCATTGAGATTGGGGGAGAAGTGCAAGCTTGAAGAAAGGTGGCAGATGAGTTGAACTAAAGCTTACGGACCTCTTGAGAATATCTGAGGAAAAATAAAAGAAATGAGAGAAACGAAACGAAAACATTCAGAGGAATATTTGGGGTGGTTTTGTGGTGTGAAATTTTTGCATATAAGTCGATAAATATTGTGTATGTCTTTATTTGTAACTTAGACAAAGCAATGTAATGTTAGTGTTATATCATTGATGAGAACAACGATAGTTTGATGTTCAACTAAGCCCCCCACTGCCTCCCTTTTAGGACTGATTGAGGAATTTTATGACAGGGTCAGGCAAAGTGCCTTAAACCAGTTTGGCAAACAATTCTCTGCAGGACCCTCTCAATCAACCCCCACAGGAGAGCCAGACTAACTAGAAGGCAAGCATCAGCTCAACAAATGGTTTGAGGGGACAGGTGTGAAAGGTATTGTGTGCCCCCATTGGTCAGAAGTATGGCTGTTTGTGATTGGTTTGAATCAGAGGCCATTCTGTGGCACGACGCCCTATTGGTGTAAGGGATTGGACAAAGAATGCAGAAATTTGGTTGCTTTACCCCTCACTCACTCTCTCTCTCCCTCACACCATCATGATGAAGGAGCATCTCACACAACATGGACTGAAAAGAAGACCACACTGAGAAGCACAACTCGGTGGCCATATTGAAACAGGCATGTGGCCTATCCTGAAGATAGCTGACTAAAAATGATGATTTGACCAGAGACATTTTAAGTAAGCAACAAGTCTTTGTGCCACCTGAAACTACATATGACCATTTATCAGGTTGTATGGTTGCCAATATTCAAATGAACTTTGCTTATTGTTATTATTTTACAAATATTAATAATACATTATTTAAAGTTGCAACTTAACTCCTGCTTGTCTTTAACTCTATATAATTGTCTGAGGTTATAGATGTAGAAAGGAAGGTGGGGAGAAGTTATAAAGTACAATACCTTATAAGCAGTGTTAAGTCTAGGGGATTTGAGTTGTTCTGATAAAGGCTACACAATAAAGAATACAAAAGGGGAAAGAAGAGTAATATAGAACTCTACCAAGACAAAACAGGTGGGCAACCTGTGGAGGTGCCACTCCACCAGAAGGCCTGGGGACAACCTGCTGAGAGAGGTCAGAGGTTTCTCATGAGGCCTGTTTTTGATACTTTCTGCTCTGCTTGCAACCCCTTTCTCTGTGCTTTATGATTAATTACACAGTTTCTAGCAAAACTTTTGGCTCTCTTGGAATTACTACGGATCAAGACAGAGGCGGGAACAGACTGTTCACTTATAGTGGAAAAGGTTCATAATTTAAATTAAGCTACAATCCATCGACTTTGAAACCTGTGTGGTGCACAGCCGGGGCCTCTATAGTGGAAGGACTGGGGGAGAGAGGGGGCTCAAGGCATTATATCCGATACATGGCAGCCCTTTCTGGGTTGCAGCAGTGCCTTGGAATCCCACAGGGCTCCATGGGAAATGGGAGTTTGGCACAAACCTGTTGGGTTCTGTAGGTACCACCAGGGGGTGCTGCAGGGGCTACAGGACCCTACTACATTTGGTTTCCGCCTCACACAGAAGTATTTCCGGATCATGTTAACGGGCCACCGGGATTCTGCACCAGTGTAGGGTCAAACAATGGCTCTGTGGATTTCATCAGCAGTTAGGGTACTGTTATCTAGCACGTAGACCTCTGTGCGACCCTCCAAGGATATGCCTCCCCAGACCACCACTGACCCACCACCAAACCGGTCATACTGGATGATGTTGCAGGCTGTATAACATTCATCACGTTCACCATGACATTTCCAGACTGTTTCACGTCTGTCACAGGTACTCCAGGAGATGAAGCTTAGTGGGAACAGTGGAGGCGGAAGGAAAGATTGAGGAAGAAAAGAAAGAAGAAAAGTGAGCTTTGTGTTGATTATTAGTGATTGCTGTACTGTGCTGAGCAGGTGGGAAACGAGTGAAAGAGTTTCCCATGAAAAAGGAAAAAAACGTGTTCTGAACTCGTGTCCCGTGTCCGTCTGTGACAGGTTTGGGGAGCTGAGAGACCCCTGCAGGTCACACCTGCTTAATCTATACTCCAGTCCCCTTGTTTTTTTTCCCTTCTCCTTCCTTATCCTTTTAATTCTATTGACAAATGTGTTCGTTGTTAAGAACACGCGGCATTCGTCTTTCCTCTTCTTGTGTTCCTGTCTCGCTCTTTTTCCACTCTCCCGTCTCCAGTCTCTATCTCGTATTGTGCAACTCAACTAATAAAGCACTCCCCTTAATTTCAGTTTGGCTCATGGATCCAGCAACAATAAGGGTGAATCAGGTACTCAAGGACATCAGTGGAAATGAAGGGGAAGTGCATTTAGGCCTGAAGCCAGGAAGCACTACTTTACACAGAGAGTTGTGGAACTCTGGAACAAACTACCAAGACGTGGAGTTGAAGAAGAAACCTCAACAACCTTTAGGAAGAATCTGGATGAGATGTTAGGACAATTTAGCTATTAGCTAAACAAACGGGCTTGATGGACTGAATGGTCTCCTCTTGTTTGTCAAATTTCTTATGTTCTTATTAGGGCTGGGCAAGTTAACGCATTATTATCACGTTAACAAATTAATTAATTAACACCGACAATTATTTTATTGTGCGTTTACACAGTTTTTGTTATTATTATTTTGAAAGCCTGTCTCGCTAGCGACTTATAGAAATCAGTGATCTTCTTGTTACAGAGTTTTTCGATACACTTCTGCTAGAAGGAAACTTAGCTTTGTTGATTTGACGTCGATTCCCTGCATGTGCGTGAGTAGCGAAGAGCAAAACAGCTTCTAAAATGGCCTGTGGAGAGATACCAAAGTGAATGCTCAAAGCAAAATAATCCGTGGATGACTCTTTTTGTATTATCGCTGAGTCGGACTCCGATTTGTCGGACTCCGATTTTGATGCAATTGATCTGGAGATGTTGATTGAAAACGAAAGCGAGGTACCGGCATCAGCTGATCGGTCCCCAGCTGATCATGGCACTGAACACATTCGTGTAGCTGGTGCACCGATGGCAACGTTCGCCTGGGTGGACAGACACTTACAATGACAGGCGGTACAAACCATATTGCGTCTCACAAAGACAGCCAGGCAGCCAGACCACCATGCAAACAGGCGCCGACGGCAGGCACAACAGGCAGCAACAGACATTTTATGTTGATTTAGGTGTGAAAGTTTTTTGGAAAAAATATGAGCCCTCAAAGAGTTGCTACTGAACATACGACTGTTTATGCTGCTCCCTGATAAAAGAAAATGTCTCTGTGGTATCTGATCAGATAAAAAAGGAAAACAGATTAAGAAATGTTAACTCGCTGTTGCTCAGAATATGCCTGTTATAATGTTGTGATTGTGGCTCTGGACTCTGAGGGGAACTTGACTTTCTATAACAAATTCAATAAAACGTTAATGCCCTGGCAGTGGCAAATAGCTTTGGTTTTATAGTTGATTTGATTACATTAATGTTTAAGTTGAGATTTACAAGAAATATTTCAACTGCTACTACAGTATGTGAAGGGAATACTGCTGTTAAAAAGCACCTGATTTGTTTAAAGTGTTTGCAAACCAAATACATGCAATACACTACTTTTGAGTTCATTAATGAATTTTGCACATAACAATGTGATTGTCGCAGACAATCATGTGAATAATCTTTATTAAAAATTTTAATTGCTGCCCAGCACTAGTTCTTATATGCAATGATCTAGGGGGTTCGCCCCCTGCTCACTTCACTCGCCAACCACCCTGGCCTGGGCTACTCACCAGCCACTTTGCGTCTATGCCGCTTGCGTTGTGAAGAGGGGGGCTGAACGCACCCCAAGGAGACGCGGTTGCTCCTCCTAAACCCCCTCTTAAACGGTGATACAATGGGAAACAAATGCACTTTTTTTTTTACCTCCTCTTTGCTCGATCAGCTGCTGGATTGCTGCTGCTGCTGTGCCACATGATCTGCATCTTGTGTGGTGCTTTGAACATTTAAAAGCCTGTACAGCAGCTGTCCTACTCTTTGTCTTTTATTTCCGGCTCCGGGTGTGGTTAAATCTCTTGGCACAAAGTCTAGTCTCGCAGGATGTGAGTTCTTGATATTTTTTACTTTATAATTTAAAAATGGAATCAGAATCTGAAAATCTAACAATATCACATTCAAGTTCGATAAATTCTGAAAAGAATGATACCAAACATATATATGTAGGTTTTAAAATAAGGCCAATTTAAAGCGTGACAAAAAACGTCACATAAAATGTTGCACTTTTAAGCTTAGGATTTTATATATAGAAAGAGTAGATACAAGGTGGCACCCCACAAGTTAAAGAGGCAGAAGCAGACGTACACTCGCCCTCAGCTAAATATGAGGTAGGCCAAGCCCAGGCTGATACCTACAGAGTGATTTAACCTTACTTAGTAGGGTCTTATGATCAACTATGATCAAACAGAATGAACACTTTTTGGGTCCCCTGTACTGCAGAGACCACTCGCTCACACACACACATTACCTCAAGTCACCTTGCCTTTGGATAATAGGAGCGTCTTGATGTAAGCCCCCACCAATAGACACAGTGGGAATGTGCGAAGTCCACACAATACAACACCGGGCAGCACGATGAGTGTTATGCAGTGTGTCCTTCTAGTGCACATTAATTCAAAACCTAACACTTCATTGCATCTCTTACTGTTATTTCGCTTTTTTTTTCTGTAAATATATCCAAGAATGATACCAAATGAGAAGATGGTCAAAGAAAATCACTAATATTTTTCCGCACAACCTCTTTCATAACCTCAGTTGATTTGCAACACCATTTGCATTTCAAAACTGAGCAAAAAACACTTGCAATAAAGAAAAGGTTGCCAATGCCTCAGAAAATAACAATAATCCGTCGAAAACAATTATGGAAGAAATGGACTATTTCACGGCATGCCCCAAAATGTTCAGGGTGTTGCTAATGACAGAGCAACGGCATTATGACAGTTCTATACTGCTGTTTCTCTGAGGCACGATAATAACATTTATATTCATCATCAGGCCTCTTGGCTCCTGTCTGACTTCCCCATAGAAACTTGCTATTGGTAGATGAAAGTTTGGAAGCATAAATTTGCACTCAGATGCATAATATTTTTTTCAAGAACTGCATATTTCAGAAATGCAACTCCATTGATTTCATTCCTACAGGAGCCTGCATGTGAGTCATTCACACAATCAGCCTCGGATCAGTCGGGACAGTAAGTGATTAGAGCAGCACCTCTTTGCTAAGGCACTTTGCTTCTGTTAAGAAAAATACAAGGATTCGGATATTTCAAAGAAATCCAAAATTGTTCCCTATCTTTAATCAAGGATCATACGCCAGACTTAACTGAATAAATTATATCAAAAACTTTAAAATGCAGTGCAATTTCAGAATTTTAACAGCAGGAAAAAAAATGAGCTTGTCACACACATTAAATGATTATCTCACTGTTGTGATGTAAGATTTTGCATATAACTTGATAAATGTGTTGTATATCTTTATTTATAATTTAGGCAAAGCAATGTAATTTAGTGTTACTTTGGTGAGAGGCATTCGTGTTTGCCCCCCGTTTACGACTAAGTTTCTTTGCAATTTTACGACAGAATTTGGGGGATGTGTCTTTACCAGTTTCTTTACTAAAGTCTTTCTCTCATCCCCCACACAAAGCCAAATTAATTTAACATATGGTCTTGGGGGGGGGTGGTTGCAGGTGTTAAGATATACAATTTCCCCCCATTGGTCTGAGGTGTGGCTGTTTGGAATTGGCTTGTCTCAGAGGTCTTTAAGTACCATGATGTCCTATTGGCTGTAGGGGTTGGACAGAAAACCTATACATTTGCTTTCTCAACCACATTCTCTCTCTCTTGCTAACCTGTGATGATGCAGAAGTATCTTTCTCTTGTTAACAACTGATGAAGACCATCACACCATGAACTGACAAGAACAGCACAATAAAGAGCACAGCTTCAGCCATATTGAGACAGGCTTGAGGCCTGTTCTGAAGAAAGCTGAGCACCAATGATGCCTTAACTAGAGACATTTTAAGTAACTACAAGTCTGTGTGCCGCCTGAAACTACACATCACCATTTTATCAGGCTGTATGGTTGCCAATATTCAAATGTACTTTGCATTTTGTTATTATTTATGAATATTATCAGTAATACATTATTTTATGTGTAACTTGACTCCTGCTTGTCTTTTTACTACATCTAATTGCCTGAGGTTATAGATATAGAAGGGAAGGTGGGGATAAGTTATATAGAATAATACCTTATAAACAGTGGTAAATCTGTGAGATTAGGCATTCTAAGGCTACATATTAATAATACAATAGGGGAAAGTAGAGCAATATATATATTACTCTACCAAGATAAAACACTCACACATTCAAAAAGAATGATGTTTTGTATTATGATTTTAAAAGTGATACTTTTTCATCAGCGCACTTTCACAAGTAAGTGTTTGCATATCAGATGAGCTCCTTATATAAGAATCACACTTTTTTAATAATCCGAGTCACAATAGACTCACAGCCAGATGTGTTATTCTATCATGGTGTTGCATCTGCAGGGCACACCTTGCATCATTGGATGTTCATGTGACTTATCTTCACAGAATGATAAGAGGCCTGCTGGTTGGAGCATAAAACTGGCACTGGTTGGTGGCTCTGTGGCTAAGAATCTACGCTTGTATGTGGAAGGTTGCCAGTTCAAATCCCATTACTGCCAGCAGGGACCCGGCTCTGTTGGGCCCTTGAGCGAGGCCCGTAGAGATTTCACTGTTTGATATTCAATACACTTGTGAATGTTTCTGCTTTCGGGTGGCACGATGGCAAGGTGGGTAGCGCTGCTGCCTCACAGTTAGGAGACCGGGGTTCGCTTCCCGGGTCCTCCCTCTGTGGAGTTTGCATGTTCTTCCTGTGTCTGTGTGGGTTTCCTCCAGGTACTCCAGTTTCCTCCCACAGTCCAAAGACATGCAGGTTAGGTGCGTTGGCATTTCTAAATTGTGCTTGGTGTGTGTGGGCTGGCGCCCTGCCTGGGGTTTGTTCCTACCTGTGCCCTGGGATTGGCTCCAGCAGACCCCCATGACCCTGTAGTTAGGATAAAGCAGATGGATAATGGATGGATGGATTTTACTATTTAAGTGATCGTCAAATGTGATGAATTAAACTACATACCAAGTAATACTTTTGAGCTTTTCCACCACCTCAATTGAATTTTCTTTGGTTATCAAATGCTTGAGCTGTTGACAGAGTTCCACTGTCCTTGGCCAGCACTGGAATTTGAGCAATCTTGACCAAAGATGATTTGCTTTTCAGAGCCTCATCATGTTCTTTAGTATGCCTTGCCTTGAGGTTAGCAATCAGATTTGTTGTATTGTAGTGTTTACTAGCATTCCCTCCTTGCGAATTATTCATATTTTTGCATTTCTTTTGTTATCTGCACAAATGCTAGAAGCGAGCCCACACTGCAGACAACTTTCTACCCGGGTAACTTTTGTTGTTAAAGAATTATGGGAAACGATTTCGCAAGAGGAATAATCGGCAGTAAACATTGGTTTATTTCTAGCAATCGGCTGATAGTCAACTAGCATTTTCATGCTTTACTGGTTGATAGAATCGGTGCGTCTCTAGTAAAAGATAACAACATACCGCTTATAAATGAACTACTAGGGGCAGCTTTGTCTTTCTGGGGTATTCAGTGCTGCTTAATGAGGGGAAAAAATAAACTGAAATGATATTAGCACAAGGCAGCAACTTAACAAAATGTGAACAAAGTGGAGGGTGTGTGAAAACTTTCTGCATACTTTCTGAATCCACTGTTTACTTTACGAAAAGAAATTTAAAAAAAATATCCAAAATGAACAGTGAAAAAACCCAAGATGCTTAAGTTGTCATGAGTGCATAAAAAATCCAATATTCCTCCTGTTGCACACATAATTACTTTTTTAAGGCCTCAGCCTGGAGGGTTTGAAAGGTCCTAAAGTGTGTTTTGAAGTAAGTTAATGAATAGAATCTGTCTGACATTATCGAAAGGTCAGCAAGCGCGTCTCATTGCCTTAATTGTACTAATTAGATATCTGTAACTGAATGGCATGCTATCATCTACAACAGAATACATGAAGCTCATTTCCATAATGCGTCCATAGCCTTCAAAATGAAATGCAACTGAGGTCCCCTCTGCTCATTTGGGAAGTGGGCTGCCAGACTACAAAGAGGACAATTCAGCTTCTCTTTAATATTTGTTTTCTAATTCAATGCATTTATGAAACATGTTGGCTTTTGTCTGCCAGCTCCAAATATTCACTTTCCTGCAGAGAATTCTTATTTTCATGATAATTCTGGCGTATATAAACATGGAAGCTTTCTAACCCATTGCACACTATATGAAGGTAAGATTATTTATATTTGGGAAAATGTTTCACTGCCATTTTTATTGTAGGCTGCTTTTCTGCAGGTATCACCATATCGTTTACCATTGTTAGGCGAAGTTGCCACTCATATCATATGTCATGGGGTCCTTATTATCCCTCTGGTGATAAGATGATAAGTGAATAATGTTAATCGGCGAAATTCGCCCAAGCATTTTTCGCTGTCAATTTGACTGTTTTTTTCGTTGAACATTTGCCAGCTTAAACATTTTTTTTTGCCCAGCACCCCATGATGCTTTGCAAGGACAATGTGAAATTACATGTCGGATAGGGATGTCATTTCCCTATATGCGATACATGTTTAATTTGGGTCACGCGTGCATACTCTAAGCGTACTCCACCTCACACTTTACGGAAACTGTCCAATCTGCTTTACACATGCATGCATAATTTACAGAGTATATACGTACATATGTGTGATGTGTCGAGGATGCCAGGGGCCACGACCTGGCCGGGACGCCTTGAAGGACCGGAAGTGGACGTGTGCCCATCTGGGATCACGTTGGGGCCGCCTTCCTGGTTGCTTTGGGGGCCACGGGTTCAGGGCATGGAAGCCCCACCCTGTAGGGGCCCGTTGTCACCGCCAGGAGGCGCCCCAATGCCTTGGGGACTTGTGATCTCAGCACTTCCGCCACACCAGGAAATGCTGGGGGGAAGATTTGGAAGGACACCCGGAGAACTGCCAGGAGAACAGCCGGCACTTCCGCCACTCTGGGGCGTGGCCAACGAGGGAATGCCGGGAGCCACCTGGAGCTCATCCGGGAGGGAATAAAAGGGGCCGTCTCCCTTCATTCGAGGCTGGAGTCGGGTGGAAGAAGGACAAGGCACGAGAGAGGTGTGGAGGCGGCCCGAGAAGAGGCGTTTGTGTGGCCAGGACTGAGTGTTGGGGTTTGTGCACTGATTGGACTGGGTCTTAGTGACCATTTATTGTAAATAATTGTGTAAATAAAACGTGTGGTGGTATTTAACAACATGTCCGCCTGTCTGTGTCCGGGTCGGCTCCACAGATGTCATTACCCAGCTGGTTTGCACCCGCATATATTAATAAACAAAAACTTCACTCCATATTACACTTCACGGCACAACCGATCTGAACTCTGCAAGTGGATACACAACTCACTGTATTTTCATTTGAGGGGTACATTGACTGGCCATAATGAGGAGAAGTTAGGAGCTGGCGCTGATACAGCGCATTGCCGCACCCACCACATGACTAACCAACTCAGGATCCCACATTAAGGCCTAAGTGCAGCCATTCAACGGGTGACATCTCAGCATCACACTAGTTTAGATGGAATGGAACCAATGTGAGGTTTTTTTATGGTGGCTGGAGTGCCAATTCTGCCACCAACACCCAGGTTTTTCCTGCAGGTTGGAGGGCCTACTTGTAGGGCTGGATGCAGATTAGCATCATACCCAGGTTAAGGGCCTTGCTCAAGGGCCCAATGAAGTAGAGTCACTTTTGGCATTTACAGAATTCGAACGAGCAACCTTCCGCTTGCCAGTGCAAAACCCTAGCCTCCGAGCCACCACTCCATCCAAACAATGAGAATATTATGAAAATACAATTAGTTTGTTTACATGTACATCAATAACCCAGTTATTCAGAGAATTCCGATTTCTAAAATGTCATGTAAACCCTTATACTGGTTATTGACCTCTAAAAAACCTGATTAACAGAGACAGATTTCTCTGTGATAACTCGATTTATCTGGCCATGTAAACCCTTAACTGGGTTACTGTTAAGGATTTTGTAGTCTGCACATGTCCATTGCACTCTGTCAGGTCAGATCAGGTTGGGGAGCAGGCACTGGTACAGCATGTTGCTGCACCCACCACACAACAAAACAGCTCGGGACTCCGGTTGGCAACCACCCAGGCAGACATGCAGTCCAGTCCTACTCCCCCTGGAAATGGCTGTCTATTTGTCGCAGCCAGGTGTTATGTGGGCATCCCCTTGGCCTGGTCCATCCACTCAGGTCATCAACAATGAGGATCCTGTGAGTCTGATTACAAAGTCAAACTAGCGGTACCCAAGGATTCTCTGAAGAGACACAGTACCAAAGGAATCCAGTCTTCATCTCAGGTCACTGGATAGCGTCCATGTCTCATAACCATATAGCAAGGTAGGAAGCACCAGGACTCTAAAGACTTGGACCTTCGTACTTTTGCAGACATGTCAGGAGCACCACACACCCCTTTGCAGCAACCTCATGACCACCCCCCATGCTCTCCCAATCCATCTACTCACGTCATAGGAAGAGTCACCAAAGACATGAATGTCACTGCCGAGGTAAGTAAACCTCTTGACGAGGTCAACACTCTCTCCACAGAAAGACACACTGCTGATGGCCATGCCCAAGCGGTTATTAAAGGCCCAGATCTTTGGTTTTTATCAGAACACTCGCAAGCCCAGACACTCAGACTCCACACTCAGTCTCTCGAGACCCCTGATCAGAGCCTCCATTGACTCCAGTGAAGATCACAGCATTATCAGCAAAGTCCAGATTAGTGAATCTCTCCTCACCAACAGATGCCCACAGCAGATGTCAACATGCACCGACCATGTCAGGAAGAACTGAGGAAAGTTTTAAGAGCTAAAGGAGACCCAACCCAGTGTTAGTATAGGAGTCCTAAGAATTGTCTGAGTAAGTGTGTACTTTATGTACAGTGTGTGTCTGTGTCATGACATGCTCTACTGTATTTGTGACAGCGCAGCACCCGAAAGTGTTGAAGTGAATTGAACTTCTGATGCGATATGTTGTCAGTACCACCTCTTCACTTTTCAAACATCCTAATAAAGCACTCTTCTGAAAATGACTGTACAGAGCAGATCAAAGAACAACAGTTAAATGAAGTGTTTATTCAGCTCTTTACAGGCGCGAGGATGTAGCGCTTCAGCTTAAAATGTCAGCATAAAACAAATGCTCTTTGTTAAATGCGTCTGAGATTTCCAGCCTTCACTGCAATTTTACCAACGCACTTGAGGGAATGAAAGGCGATCATTTCATTTTTCAAACAAAATTAAAAATAAATCTGTGATTTATGCGCCGAGGCAGGTTCTGCGGCATACCTCCGCTAATCCGGATCCCTCAAACTCGACGCGCTCCACGTCACGCCACACCACGGACAGGTGTACTTATGTCATCTGTTACTCTTGAATAAAGTGATTGCTTCAGCCTGATATTCCATCACCGGCGGGTGACAGCGGGGCATGTCATATTTACTTACTCAGTGATAACAGGACATATATATCTGTAAAACGAGCTGCACACCAAGCAGGCTGCCTCCCAATAACAAAACACCCCAAGGTCAAGCATGTCACAATAGTGGAGATATAATAGCTGTGCTATGTTGGCCTTTAAAAAAAATATATGCTGGCATTGAGCAAACATGACAAGCTGAGCGAAGAGGGTCTTCAATAAGTGCTTGCATCCAGTGAGAAACTCCCAGTGCGATCTCAGCACGAGACACCAATTAATCAAAGGGAAAACTTGCTGACATCAAGCCAATGCATCTGACAGCCTCGGTGAAGAAGCCGAGGATAAACTAGCCCCACGTGTATTACAGCAAAATATGAGGGCGGCTCAGAAAGTTCTGCAACGCCGTTTGAAATTACCAGCAAGTGTATCCATGGCAGGCAGTTTCCATATTGTCACGCTGAACTGAAGAAGCCATTTGGATGAGTGGTGAAATGTCTTCAAGAGCACACAGCAAGTCCAACTCATAAGAAGATAAGAAATTTGACCAATGAGAGGAAACCATTCAGTCCATCGAGGCTGTTCATTTACAGTAGCTCATAGCTAAGCCATCCCAATATCTCATCCAGATTTCTTCTTAAAGGTTGCTGAAGTTTCTGCTTAACTCCATGACTTGAAAGATTGTTCCAAAGTCCCACAATTCTTTGTGTAAAGAAATGCTCTACTTTTAAATGCTTCTTCTTTCGGCTGCTCCCATTAGGAGTTGCCACAGTGGATCATCTTGTTCCATACCCTTCTGTCCTCTGCATCTTCCTCTGTTACCCCCATCATCTGCATGTCCTCTCTCACCACATCCATAAACCTCCTCTTATGCCTTCGTCTTTTCCTCTTACCTGGCAGCTCTATCCTTAACATCCTTCTCCCAATATACTCAGGCTTCAGTTTTAAATGCACTGCTCCTTAATTTCCATTGAAGTCCTCCAGTATCTGATATACCCTTAAGCTGACAGAATGTTGCTGGATCTCCTTTATCAAAGCCTTTGAGGATTTTAAAGATCTGGATGAGGTCCTCACACAGTCTTTTCTACTCAAAACTAAACCGGTTTAATTCTCCGAGTCTGTCACATTAGGACACGTCCCTAAGTCCCAGTCTCCACTTGGTTGCTCTCCTCTGCACAGCCTCAAATGCTGCTTTGTCTTTCTTGTACTGTGGTGACCAGAACTGCACACTGGACTCCAGATGTGGTCTTACTAGTGCATTATACAGGGTGCCCATAAAAGTCCATGTGCGATTTAAAATAGTTGTAACTTTGTAAGTATATGTGATACAAAGAATCTGTTAAAAGGATGAGAAAGAAGACACACTTTCATTTTTTATTGTTCTTGTTCATTTTCAACATGTCCACCATCATCACAAATACAAAGGGTAATATGATTCTGTAGTTCTTGGAAGCTGATTTTCAGTAATACCAGCAATCACATCAGTCATCCTTGCTTGCAAGTCTTCTACAGATCGAGGTTTGGTTGAATAAACATTCGTTTTCACACATCCCCATAAAATGAAATCCAATGGAGTCAAATATGGCGAATGTATAGGCCAAGAAAATGGTCCACCTCTTCCAATCCATCTGTTAGGTGATTTCTCATGTAGAAACTGTCTAACATACAAAGCAAATAGTTTCAACTATTTTAATTGCACACGGACTTTATGGATACCCTGTATAGTCTGAGCATAACGTCCCTTGACTTAAAGTCAACAGTTTTTATGATATTACCTAACATTTTACTTGCCTTTTCAATTGTTTCTTTAAATTGCTTGGTTGATGAAAATGTTGTGTCAACATAAACCCCTAAATCCTTGTCAGAGGTTGCTTCCTGTATGACGGTGTCTCCCATCTTGCATTTCTTTTGCCTAAGTGTAGCACTTTGCACTTTTCTGCATTATACTGCATTTTCCAGCTGAGTTCGCCCAGTTCTTAGGCTTGTCCAGGTCATTTTGAATTCTTTTGTCTGCCCCCTTAGTATCTGCCATCCCTCCAATTTTAGTGTCATCTGTGAATTTCACAAGTTTGCTAACTATATCATCCCTGATGGAGGATCACAGGAATCGTGGGAATGAGGGGTCCTTTCATTGGTTTAGCGATATTTTAGCTGTGGAATGGCCAAATGGGGGAGGCAGCTTGATGAATGAGGTCTCCAGGACTCTAAACAAATCCAAATCATATTACGTGATATCATCTACTGTTAAATTCTACTCCGTACTTCTAAAATGTGTATTTTTATACTGTATTGAGGATTTGTTCTGTTCTGTGTATTGTACTGTATTGTATTGATCCCCTTCTTTTTGACATTACCTTTCCCGAGGTTTCTTCCATTTTTTCCCTACAAGGGTTTTTTTTGGGAGTTTTTCCTTGTCTTCTTAGAGAGTCAAGGCTGGGGGGCTATCAAGAGGCAGGGCCTGTTAAAGCCCATTGCATCACTTCTTGTGTGATTTTGGGCTACACAAAAATAAATTGAATTGTATTGTATTGTATTGTATTGTATACCAGAATCAAAGTCATTCATATAAATCAGAAAAAGTAATTAGGGTCCAAGGGATAGACCCCTGAGGGACTCCAGAGATGGCCTCGCCCCATGTGAGGCATTCCTGTCTTATCTGTAGTCTTTGTCTCCTGCTGGTTAACCAACTAGAGGTCCAGTTTTGCAGGTTACCTCTGATGCCCACAGCTTCTAGTTTCAGAATTAATCTTTGGTGTGGGACTGGAGCAAATGCTTTTTGAAAATCCAGGTAAATGATATTGTATGCTTTGTTTTTGTCAATTATTCCTGTGGCTTCTTCAAAAAAAATCTGAAAGATTGGTTTGGCAAGCCCTTCCTCTCATAAACCCATGCTGGCTGCTATTTAAAATATGATTTTCATTTAAGTAATTTTCTAATTTATTTCTTATTATAATTTTCAAGACTAATTTACAGACTAATTGGTCTGTTATTAGGCACTAGGAGCCATTTTGTCTCCCTTCTTGAAGACTGGACTTGGATTGGAATCAGACTTGCTGATGAATAAGTATAGCATGGGACAAATCATAGAGGTACGGTGGGTTGAAAATTTTCGCATAATAATCAGTTTTAGTGTTGATCGACAAAATCTGGTTCGCTAGTGACCTTGTTTGCCGAATATTATGCTGGTCTGCCCAAGGGCAGCAGTTCAGACAGAGAGTGACCAGGATGGAATTGATCTTTAAGTAGGTTCTGGGCCTTTTTAAGGCAACAGGATCTGCAAAGATCTTCCAAGGATGGGAGAGGGCAACTGATAATATTCTGGGAGGTGTTGACGACCCCCTGGAGCTCTTTCCTCGCTATACTGTGCAGCAGGCAAACCACACATAGATATTATGAAGTTAATATGCTCTTCATAGAGTCAGTATATACACACACACATATGAAGCCATAACAGAATGAGCTATTAAACAGAAGGAAAAGGAACTCAAGGGTTCACTAAATGTAACTTAAAGCTGAAAGCGCAAGGGACCTCTTCCTCGTCTTAGATACATCATTTTTCAAGGTTAGAATGAGGTAAATGAGTAACAAACAACCCTCCCGAAAGCAGGGATAAACTGATGGGAAAGCCCATACACCCCCTCCTATGAAGCGGTGCTAAGATCAATGGGAGAATCCGCAAATCACCACTCTTAACAAAAGCGGTGACAGAATAATGGGAGAATCGACATGAGTTAGAAACTACTGGTGGTGTTAGTTGATTGGATAAGGCGATAAAGTTCAGAATTCTAAGAGTCAGATAACACAGTGTATTAGATAAGTGATGTAATTACAAAACAGTATAAAAGCTGATGAATTACTTGATTGATTGTTCACTTCATGGACTGAGAGATTTGTGCATAACGCTGCAAATACAGAAATGTGCATTCTCATCTGAACTCCAAATACCTTCTTTGAAGATGGAGGAAAGTTTTTTCTATGACAACCATAATGAGAATATTTTGAATACTGCCACCGAAAATATAATACTAAACCCTGTGTGCTCACTCACTCATCCCACACCACATTAGCCATGTGCCGCAGCTACAAGTTAAATCAAACCTTAAAGGAACCCTCTGCCAACCTTTGTCCAACTCAAGAAAACACATGAGACCCTGTAAAATAATAATAATAATAATAATAATAATAATAATAATAATAATAAAAGGTTTACTACTATTCACACAGCATTTCTATCTTCTTGATGGAAGAAAAAAGTGTGACGCATCTGCCCAGGGAGATCATAAGCAGAAAAGTCTTTCAAGCTGTGCCCGGAGCTGCGACTTCACAAAATGGAATGAGTCAGGCCCATACTGCTGCTTCATGGAACAGCCAGTCAGTGCTTTGAAGATTGGAACTCTGTAAAGTGTAATACATATACATATATACATATATACATATATACAGTATACAGTATTTTTTAACTTATCGCTAGCTTGTGGCCACTTGTATTTTGTTTGTGGTTATTGTCGCATCTGCATGTTGTTTGATGTACAGCAGTGGCACAGTTGTTAACACTGCTGTCTAACAGCTCAAGTCACATTTTTGTTCCCAATAATTGATTCAGCATCGCTAGAAGACGCTTCCCTAGCCCTCATGAACCCTTAATGGACCATTAAACCATTATAATCCACTCATAACTAGTTCAGTTCCCTCTTTTCCCATCTTTCCCGTCAATGCATTATATGGAGTGCAGTGAAGTTCCTGAAAATTCCTGCATTTTCTCTAAAGCTCACAGCAAAGTGAATTCACGGGTGGTCACTCCTCGTTGTTCTATGCCTGGGTACTTTTCCTGCTGTTTCCACGCAGGTCATAATACCACCACTTCTAAAAAAGCCCACACGTGTCTGATTTCAAGGAGGCAATTACAGCCCAGTCTCTCTCCTCCGCTGGTTTTTTCAAACACTTGAAGGTTCTCTCTCTTACCAAGTCTCTTGTTTCTTTCTACAGGGTAGACTGCTTGATCCTAATCAGTCAGGCTTCATGAGGGGCAATTCCTCTGAAACAACTCTGCTGTCTGTTGTCAGTGCGTTACGGCTGGCTAGAGCTACCCACACTGCCACCCATTCAAATTCCTCCTTGATCTTCTCTCTGCCTTTGAGACTGTTAACCATCTGATCCTAACCGTCTGATCTTCGTTGCTACTTTCTCTGACCCAAACATTACTGGCACTGCTCTCAAGTGGTTTGAATCCTACCTCTTGGGCAGATCCTGGAGAGGAGAGATGTCAAATGTGCACCAGGCAATCAGTGCTGGGTAATCTCCTCTTGTTTCTGTACATCACCTCACTAGGTCCCATCATCAAGTGCCATGGTTTCTAACATCAGTGTCATACTAATGATATCCAGCTGTACCATCATTCCCCCCCAGAGGACAGGGGAACCTCAGATTGATTCACTGATGTCTCAACCTAGATGAAGGAACACCATATCCAGGCCACCCCTGGCAAAGATGGACCTCATTGTCGTCCCAGACAGTTCATCTAGTCAACACCCAACCTCTGTTCAGCTCAGCTCATTATCACAAACACCCACCAAGTCAATACACAACTTTAGGGTGATGGTATGATGACCAGCTGTCCTCCTCCAACCACATTACAATTGTCTCTTGTTCATGTAGATTTGCTCTGCATGACATCCGGAAGATCAGACCATATCTGATGGAGTATGAAACACAACGTCTGGTCCACACATTGGTCTTGTCATGCCTCGACAACTTTATCTCTCTACTGGCATGTGCTACCCAGGTACTGTAGATGATGGACATGTGACACTCCTCTTTTCTGGTCTCTCCACTGGCTCCCAATGGCAGCACACATTACATTTAAATCCTTGATGGTCACTGTTTCACTCTACACTCCCATCTTCCTTCTGGGAGCTGTTGAACCAGTTTTCCTCTACCTGCTTCCAGCCTTCTTCTCCTGCAACCTTCATTCGTCTTTTCTATTTTTTTCCTCTTTTCACCTTCCTAGCTGCCTCGTGCTTCTATTAATTGCGGGGACGTGGATCAGATGTGGCAATTAGCAGCTCCCGGCACCAATTATGGATGCAGACAACTCTTCATCTGTGCACTTAAGTGAGGACCATCCGCATCACGCATCACCCAGGAACTGCTCCCGCCACATATACTACGCCCCCTCACTAAGCCGTGAATGCAGCAATTATTTATTTTATAAAAATGGCCTTTTTGATGTGAGCTGTGGACCCGCTACACCACAGTCAGAAACAGAGTAGTCAATGGATCAGGAGTTACATATGTGGAGGTCTATGCTCTGCTAGTGAACAATACCATTTCCTGGCCACCCCTGGCAAAGATGGACCTCGTTGCTGTCCCAGACAGTCCATCTAGTCAACACCCAACCTCTCTTCAGCTCAGCTCATTATCACAAACACCCACCAAGTCAATACACAACCTTAGGGTGATGGTATGATGACCAGCTATCCTCCTCTAACCACATCATAATTGTCTCTTGTTCATGTAGATTTGCTCTGCATGACATCTGGAAGATCAGACCATATCTGATGGAGTATGAAACACAATGTCTGGTCCACACATTGGTCTTGTCATGCCTTGACAACTGTAACTCTCTACCGGCATGTGCTACCAAGGCACTGTAGATGATGGACATGTGACACTCCTCTTTTCTGGTCTCTCCACTGGCTCCCAATGGCAGCACACATTACATTTATATCCTTGATGGTCACTGTGACGATGCAGGTTCGTTCCACGCTCACATCTTCCTTCTGGGAGCTATTGAACCAGTTTTCCTCTACCTGCTTCCAGCCTTCTTCTCCTGCAATATCCATTCGTCTTTTCCTTTTTTTCCTCTTTTCCCCTTCCTAGCCGCCTTACGCTTCTATTTATTGCGGGGACGTGGATCAGATGTGGCAATTAGCAACTCCTGGCACCAATTACGGATGCGGATGACTCCTCACCTGTGCACTTAAGTGAGGACCATCCATTTCACGCATCACCCAGGAACTGCTCCTGCCACACATACAACGCCCCCTCGCTAAGCCACGAGCGTGGCGATTATTCATTTTTAAAAAATGGCCTTTTTGACATGAGCTGTGGACCCACTACACCACATTCCACCCGCCATAAGTCCCAGTTGCACGGGAAGGCTCCATGCCACTGCCAACCCTGTGCAACTGGTGGCCCAGGTCCACAGCTCGGGCACACTACCACTGCATTAAAATAATAAATAATAACTGCACTAAAACAAATCCCACACTAAACCCAACCCAAGCCCCCCTTGTAAGAACAGGACATTAAAAGAATAAGGACTTTAAAATGACAATAAAAGCAATCAATAAATAAATGAACATTAAAAAGCTCCGCCCTTTAAAATGTCCTCCTCCGGTTTGGGTCCGTGGGTTCTTTTTAAAAATCTGGCACCAATCCCGCTTGCTGCTCTGTCTCCTGTTCTTCTGTCCCCACTGCCAGCTCATCCCACTGCTGCTACCAAATGTGACGATGCAGGTTCGCTCCACGCTCCCATCTTCCTTCTGGGAGCTCTTGAACCAGCTTTCCTCTACCTGCTTCCAGCCTTTTTCTCCTGCAACCTCCATTCACCAATTACAGATGCGGACGACTCCTCACTTGTGCACTTAAGTGAGGACCATCCGCATCACGCATCACCCAGGAACTGCTCCCGCCACACATACCACGCCCCCTCACTAAACCGCAAGTGAGCCAATTATTTATTTTAAAAAAATGGCCTTTTTTACATACTGTATGTGGAGGTCTATGCTCTGCTAGTGAACAGCATCTGGTGATGCCACCTCTTCAGCTTAAATAAGACAAATCCTTGATCCTTGACCCTAATCTGTAGGGTCTCTGTTCAAAGTTTCCAATAACCTTCTAGCTTCTTTACTTGTTTATCTAATTTTTGGAAAACAAATGTTTCAGACATGAATTATGCAGTAATAATGAATTGTTCAATAACAGGAGAACATCTGTTGAAGCCCAGTAGGGTTTTACTTCAACTGCTGTGATTACTGGTTGAACAGCAAATTTCACAAACCCTTGGAAAACATGTAGTCTCACGCTGAATTACTTTAACACCGTTAACTTCACAAAAGTGTAGCTTTTGTTTCATATCTTGGCCTAACAGGATCAACTTAGGATGCAAAAAGTTGTGGATGGGTACAGTCAGCTCCAGGAGAAGCATTTCAGCTTGGTCTGGCTACCTCATCTCGTACTGTTATGTTGACTTTTGTAGCACCTAACCGCTTACTGCTTTCCAGTCAGGGTGTTTCTTTGTCTTCTAAATGACATTTCGCAGCAGTAATGGCAAAAATGCTCATGAAACAGTGATGATCGATTCACCTCCAGGATTTTACATGTTTTTAAAACAACTGAAATCTGAATTGCTAATCCCTGTTCACACTGCAGCCTGGTGAGCATAACAATTAACACATCCATTGCTGAGGAATGTGAATTTCTTCAAAAGATTACTGTTTACCAGCAAGGGATAGAAGAGATTCCATCAGGATTTTTAGAAGGGCAAGTTCAACCATAAGAACAGAAAGATGTTACCTATTGAATATGCACTAATATAGTTTTGGTTTTACTGCATCGCATAGGAACTCTGAGAAACAGACATTTACAGGTGCCGGTCATAAAATTAGAATATCATGACAAAGTTGATTTATTTCAGTAATTCCATTCAAAAAGTGAAACTTGTATATTAGATTCATTCATTACAACACACACTGATGTATTTCAAATGTTTATTTCTTTTAATTTTGATGATTATAACTGATAACTAATGAAAGTCCCAAATTCAGTATCTCGGAAAATTAGAATATTGTGAAAAGGTTCAATATTGAAGACACCTGGTGCCACACTCTAATCAGCTAATTAACTCAAAACACCTGCAAAAGCCTTTAAATGGTCTCTCAGTCTAGTTCTGTAGGCTACACAATCATGGGGAAGACTGCTGACTTGACAGTTGTCCAAAAGACAACCATTGACACCTTGCACAAGGAGGGCAAGACACAAAAGGTCATTGCTAAAGATGCTGGCTGTTCACAGAGCTCTGTGTCCAAGCACATTAATAGAGACGCGAAGGGAAGGACAAGATGTGGTAGAACAAAAGTGTACAAGCAATAGGGATAACCGCACCCTGGAGAGGATTGTGAAACAAAACCCATTCAAAACTGTGGGGGAGATTCACAAAGAGTGGACTGCAGCTGGAGTCAGTGCTTCAAGAACCACCACGCACAGACGTATGCAAGACATGGGTTTCAGCTGTCGCATTCCTTGTGTCAAGCCACTCTTGAACAAGAGACAGCGTCAGAAGCATCTCGCCTGGGCTAAAGACAAAACTGCTGCTGAGTGGTCCAAAGTTATGTTCTCTGAAGAAAGTAAATTTTGCATTTCCTTTGGAAATCAAGGTCCCAGAGTCTAAAGGAAGAGAGGAGAGGCACAGAATCCACGTTGCTTGAGGTCCAGTGTAAAGTTTCCACAGTCAGTGATGGTTTGGGGTGCCATGTCATCTGCTGGTGTTGGTCCATTGTGTTTTCTGAGGTCCAAGGTCAACGCAGCCGTCTACCAGGAAGTTTTAGAGCACTTCATGCTTCCTGCTGCTGACGAACTTTATGGAGATGCAGATTTCATTTTTCAACAGGACCTAGCACCTGCACACAGTGCCAAAGCTACCAGTACCTGGTTTAAGAGCCATGGTATCCCTGTTCTTGATTGGCCAGCAAACTCGCCTGACCTTAACCCCATAGAAATTCTATGGGGTATTGTGAAGAGGAAGATGCAATACGCCAGACCCAACAATTCAGAAGAGCTGAAGGCCACTATCAGAGCAACATGGGCTCTCATAACACCTGAGCAGTGCCACAGACTGGTCGACTCCATGCCACGCCACATTGCTGCAGTAATCCAGGCCAAAGGAGCCCCAACTAAATATTGAGTGCTGTACATGCTCATACTTTCATGTTCATACCTTTCAGTTGGCCAACATTTCTAAAAATCCTTTTTTTGCATTGGTCTTAATTGATATTCTAATTTTCCGAGATACTGAATTTGGGACTTTCATTAGTTGTCAGTTATAATCATCAAAATTAAAAGAAATAAACATTTGAAATACATCAGTCTGTGTGTAATGAATGAATTTAATATACAAGTTTCACTTTTTGAATGGAGTTACTGAAATAAATTAACTTTGTCATGATATTCTAATTTTATGACCGGCACCTGTATATGTTTACTGACAATAACGTATTTAGTCACGTTTCTGTTTCGCATAAGCTATTAAAGTCAACAGAATTAAAAGTGTTTTGCTCCTGATTTTCTTTTGTATTCAATGTCTGGTGCATCACGTTGCAGTGTCCAACAGTAGTCAGCAAGCATTGACAGATTCCAGTTGCCCTGGTATCGTTTCTCCATCGTAGCCATGTCCTGGTGAAATCTTTCACCATGCTGGTCACTGACAGCACCGAGATATGCGGGGAAGAAGTCCAAGTGTGAGTGGAGGAAATAAACTTGAGTGACATGTTGCACTTCATTGTCTTGTTTGCTTTGAGAAGTTTGTCTACCAGCTGAATGGAGTTTGGGGCTCTGTAATTGCCCAGAAAATTGCCAACAACGTCTTTGATGGCTTTCCAGGCAATTTTTTCTGGCCTAACTAACAGCTCTTCAAACCGCTTGTCACTCATAACATGTCTGATCTGGGGGCCAACAAAAATGCCCTCTTTAATCTTGGCATCAGTTATTCTTGGGAACATCTGTCTTAAATAACGAAAACCTTCGCCTTCCTTGTTCAGTGCTTTCACAAAATTCTTCATGAGTCCCAGTTTTATGTGAAGAGGAGGCAAAAATATCTTTGCCACGTCGCCAAGTGATTCATGTGCCACATTTTTCTGTCCTGGAGTTAACTTTTTACGGAGTGGCCAGTTCTGTCGAGAACAGTGTGACTCTTTGGCACGGCTGTCCCATTCACAGATGAAACAACAGTACTTTGTATAGCCGAGCTGCAGTCCTAGGAACAGAGCAACGACTTTAAGATCTCCACAGATATTCCAGTTGTACCTGCTATACTGGACGTGCTTCAGCAACAGTTCCATATTCTCATATGTTTCTTTCATGTGTGCTGCATAGCCAACAGGTACTGAAGGATAAATGTTGCCTTGTGTAGCAGAACAGCTTTCAGGCTTAACATTGACCAATCAATGAAGAGATGCCACTCTTCCGGGTTGTGATCACAACCCAAGGCCGAGAACAATCCTAAATGTCACAACAGAAACAGAGACTGTCGACTTGTGTAAAACATTTAGTTATATCATGATGTCGGCCTCGAAACACAGGAATTTTCATACCTGGTGACAGCAAACACCATTCCTGCAGTCTCGAATCCAGCATCTCGCTTTTTGCTTTTGACAGACCCAAATCTCTGACCAAATCGTTCAATTTGGACTGTGTTATCAGATGTGGATCGCCTGATGAGCACGGTTCAAAATCTGGGTCAGTGTCACTGTCCTTACCCTGAATTGCAGTTTCTTCATCTGGTTCGTCTAAGGTCCAGTCCTCTGGTGGTTTCGGAATTGGAAGACTGTCGTCATGTGGCTCTGGTCTCATTGCTGAAGGCAGATTAGGATATTCAATTGACTTCTTGTTTTTGGCAGAGAAACCAGACACATTAGTCAAACAGAAGTAACAGTTCGTCACATGGTCTTTCTGTTCTCGCCATATCATCGGAACAGCAACGGCATCGTCTTTCAAGTGCCTCTGAGCCAGGCTCTCAGACTGACAGCACATGTCGAAAAGCAAATGTGAGGAGCCCATTCCTTGTCTTGATTGCCAATTTTGTAGCCAAAATCTAGATGATAAGCTTTCTTCACAAGAACAGTCATCCAACGTCTCTGATGCGGAAGCGTATATTCGCCATAGATATAACAGAATGTAATGTGGCTGTTACAACATTGACGAGACATATCGCCCGACATCAAAACGTCTATAGCATCAAGCTTACTTACTGTTATATTGCTACAGATACTATACTTTACTATACTGATACTATACATACACACTGACTATCTATATAAACCAAATGAGCAGGATCGGTGTATGCAAGCCACCTTTATAGCAGGCAGAGACAGCGTCAAGCTCGTTCACACCTGACCAGGATGTCAACTTCCACAGAACAGCTTCCAACCTGGACATGCCCAGGCTGCACAAACCATTGTTGATAAGTCACTTACGGGAGCGAAAATGTTTGGATACAAATATAAGAAAAAAATCATGACAAAACTCTGAAACGGTATGTGATGGGTAAATTGTGATGTGATATTCGTGATCAGAAACACCCAACAGTGTTCAAGAAGCAAAACTTTGTTGTGCAGTGTTGTCCTATGTTTTAGGTTTGAAGGTCGGTCTTCAAGGTGCAAAATTCAAGTACATTCTAGGCAACGTTCTTCATTTTCCTCTGTAAAGCAGTGTGAAAAACGTTTCTCTGCTAAGGCATTGATTACATTGGATTAGATTAGATTAGATTGGACTGGATTATATTGGATTGGATTTTTATATTAGAATAGATTAGATTAGACTGGATTGGATTGGATTATTATATTATAGTATATTATTTTATATTAGATTAGATTGGATTATTAGATTAGATTAGACTAGATTGGATTGGATTATTATATTATATTATATTATATTATATTATATTATATTATATTATATTATATTATATTATATTATACTAGACATTAAGCCTGTTTCAATAACGGGCGCTAGAACAGTAGTGCATAAACATTAGTATGAACAGTCTGTATTAAATGGCAAGTGACCTTGTATGTGGCTGTAATATGTGTCACTATATTGTGTGCCTTTAATTTTCTCTCTCAGTAATACTGGTTTGTATTTCCGTGAAATGCCTGTAATTTTGTCTTGCAGTAATACAGTGGAACCTCGGTTCACGACCATAATTTGTTCCAAAACTCTGGTTGTAACCCGATTTGGTCGTGAACCGAAGTAATTTCCCCCATAGGAATGCATGTAAATACAATTAATCCATTCCAGACCGTATAAACTGTATGTAAATATATATTTTTTTAAGTTTTTAAGCACAGATATAGTTAACTATACCATAGAAAGCACAGCGTAATAGTAAACTAAATGTAAAAACATTGAATAACACTAAGAAAACCTTGAACAACAGAAAACTAACACTGCAAGAATTTGCGCTATAGCCTTATGACCCGCTCACTAAAAACTCTTTTTTTAATGAGCTTTAAGCACAGGGGAAAAATGAACATTTGAAAAATCTGTAATTTAATAAACAACCAAGAAAAGTAACATTGCAACAATGCAGGCGCGCCTGTGTGTGTGTGTGTCTCTCTCGTGGGCCTGCGTGTGTGTGTCTCTCGCGTGTGTGTCTCTTAAGCGTGCGCCTCTGTGTCTGTGTGTGTGTCTGTCTGTCTGTCGCGCGTGCCTGTGTGTGTGTGTCTCGCGTGTGTGTATGTGTGTGTGTGACACGCGCGTGCCTGTGTGTGTGTGTGACTCGTGCGTGTGTGTGTGTGTGTGTGACTCGCGCGCGCCTGTGTGTGTGTGTGTGACTCGCGCGCGCCCTTCTATGTGTATGTGTGTGTGTGTGTGTGTGACTCGCGCGCGCCTGTGTGTGTATCTGTCTCTCTCTCTGCACAGGAAATGCACAGGAAGAGACTGAACACATGCTGTGTGGCCCCGCGCATGCGCACTTCACCAGAAGACACACACACGGACACTGGACGCACACAAGGGTTTTATTAAAGAGGATGATTATATTATATTAGTTTAGATTAGACTAGATTGGATTGGATTATTATATTATATTATATTATATTATATTATATTATATTATATTATA
>JANRMT010062837.1:88338882-88356449 GCA_026402145.1 Polypterus bichir lapradei | reverse complement strand
ATAGATAGATAGATAGATAGATAGATAGATAGATAGATAGATAGATAAATACTTTATCAACCCCAAGGGGAAATTCACATACTCCAGCAACAGCATATTGATAAAAAACAATATTAAATTAAAGAGTGATAACAATGCAGGTATAACAGACAATAACTTTGTATAATGTTAACGTTTACCCCCCCCGGGTGGAATTGAAGAGTCGCATAGTGTGAGGGAGGAACGATCTCCTCAGTCTGTCAGTGGAGCGGGACGGTGACAGCAGTCTTATTAATTCTTGTGTGCACATTAAAATATTTTTTTGTACAATGTACAATTCTCATTACAGTGGAATAGGTTATTCTTAGCCAGTCTACTTCAGTAATCACGGTAGAAAATGTGGTTAACGTCCACTCATGCATAGGAAAAAAATACCATTGAATACCGTGAAACCGCTATAATTTTGAAAAATACCATGATATACAATTTTGGTCATACCGCCCAGCACTAGATGGAATATCCCCATGTGATTGAGTGACACTACACAGTCATTCCGGATATTTAGTTGTCACACCTCGTACAATTCCAAATAGTGACGAGGTGTAAGGAGGGCAGATCAAAAAAGGGTGTGAGCACGACTGTGCTGGAAAGTCGTCCCTCTGTCAGTAAATGGTCCGGCATGAAGATCAGTAACCTCGGTTGGCAAGTCTGATATACCCAACGGCTAGGAGTCACGTAATGTGGCATCGGCTTTAGGCTCAGAGGGACACAGTCTTCTTAAATCAGCGTTTCTCAACCTTTAAGTATCTGCAACCCGAGTTTTCATAACAGTTTTAATCGTGCCCCCCTAACGTTTTTTTGAAAGGAGCCCACTAATACCAATTTGTTCTTTTTTAATTAATGATATATCATATATGCATATTTTATTATACCTACTTAACTTTTATCAACATTTATCTAGCTCTATATTTATTTTTCTAGTATCAGAATGTAGTTTAAGTTAATTTGTTTTGGTTTCAATAGATGTATTTTTCATATTTTCGTTTCTTGTTTTCTTTTTTTCACATCTTCGCGCCCCCTTTTTGTTACTTGGCGCCCCCCTAGGGGGGCCCGCCCCACAGGTTGAGAACCACTGTCTTAAATAATACGCCACCGTGGCTGTCCGTTTGTCTGTCCAGGATCTAAATGACCTGATATCTTAAATCATTCTTGAGGCAGATTGAAGACTTAAGTGCCAGCTTAAGTGAAAAATTTAAGTAATTTCAACACAAACACTGACTTAATCAGTTTTAACACGAGAAGATGCCAACGAAAGTAGAGAAGAAGCGAGCCGCTAGGTTGGAGAAAAGAAGAGCTGCTCAGGAAGCAGCAAGCGTGTCAACCTCTGAGCAAACGAATCATAAACGTACAGAGAAAGAGGATGAAAACTAGGAAAGTTCAAGTCAAGTGTATTCACTGCACGTTATCGTGCAGTGCGTCGTTACTGGTATTTATTATTAACCCTTCCGTCCTACTTTCCTTTCTACAAATGAATCCATCCATCCATTATCCAACCCGCTATATCCTAACTACAGGGTCACGGGGGTCTGCTGGAGCCAATCCCAGCCAACACAGGGCACAAGGCAGGAAACAAACCCTGGGCAGGGTCTACAAATTAATGTCCTTACTGAACCCTCTGTATGTTGGAACACTGGGCTTTACAGGTTGTGTTCAGAGGTTGGGGGCTGACCACGAGCGCCTCCTGCTGGTCACAGACCTTAGAAGAATAAAATGAATTGACATGAGCAGCAGGAATATATGCTGCTTCTTTACACCCTACGGTAAGTCTCTGAGTGTAAAAAAAAGGTTAAATATTAAAAATCTACTTTTCATAACAGAGCAGAAGAATTGTTTGAAGTTATGCAGTTGGTTAATGGAAAATAAAAAGATTCTCAGATGAAGCCACCTGAGGTGCACCTTTATCTGCACCTAATGTGTCAAAGTCTCTCACTTTGGTCTTGTTTTTCCTTTAGGAATGAGCTCGACAGTCAATCTTACATTTCCATTAATAATTTGCTTACATGCACTGTCACCACATTGATTTTTCTCATATCTCATTAATTCATCTCCACTTACTTTATATTACATTTCCTCCCCATCTCTTTAATTAGGCTTTGCTTCTTTATACCAGCCAGTGTAATCATGGGCATTTGCATACGGCTCCACTTTATTCATTTTAGGGGTACCATGGGATGACAACAAGATGCTACACTGCTATATTAATTTGCGCCATTAATTATAGCATGTCAGACTCGCAATTATCAAAGATGGCTAAGAATAAATAAGACCCACTTTGGTAAACAAATGTAATAATGCTATCAGAATAAACACATCGCACACTAGAACTGACAGAAGAAAGAAAAACAAATAGGTAGACAAAATTGAAATGCTAAGCACCTGACAACCGTGTTGACTTGTGGCTCTTTTTTTTTGTTAGTGATGGTGCACAGTAGGCCAGCCTTCCCATAAGCAAGTAATGCCAAAAAAGTGCAGGATCTATTTCTTTAGATTTAATATGACAGCTAAAGGCATGGCGGTGCAGTGGTTAGCACTTGGTGTTGGGTCATTGTTCATGTAGACCAGGGGTCTCCAACCTTTTTTCCCCTGAGAGCTACTTTTACAAAATGAAAATGGCCAAGAGCTACTCATGTTTTGTAACGTTTATTCTCATAGCTTATTTCAACCCAAACAAACTGAATAAGCTTTTACAAAATGTTGGTGTCCACAACTCACATTTTGTATTAAAACTTCACAACAAAATATGTAGTTCACCTGCAAGTGATTTTGTACGTCTGTATTAATTTTCTACTGTCTCCTACACTATTGAATTAAAACATCAATGCTGTCAAAACATCCATCCATTATCCAACCCGCTATATCCTAACTACAGGGCCATGGGGGTCTGCTGGAGCCAATCCCAGCCAACACAGGGTGCAAGGCAGGAAACAAACCCCGGGCATGGTGCCAGCCCACCGCAGGGCATGCACAAACACAGGACAATTTAGAATCACCAATGCACCTAACCTGCATGTCTTTGGAAGGAAAATGGAGCACCCGGAGGAAACCCACGCAGACACGAGAAGAACATGCAAACTCCACGCAGGGATGACCCGGGAAGCGAACCCGGGTCTCCTAACTGCGAGGCAGCAGCGCTACCCACTGTGCCACCATGCCACCCGATGTCAAAACAAAACAATGCAATTCCAAACACACAGATATGACTTCTTCATTTGTCATTTTGTTCCATGTCACCGTGTCACTTCATTCATAGGTCCAGTTGCAGGTGTGTTGTGTTTTTTAGTTAGTCAGATGACTCAACAAGAGAGGCAGGTGTCTGTTGGAGTGGAGCCACTTCAGTTCGCTCTTATGGAGTCATTTAAATGTTCGTCTGTCAGTCTTGTTCTGAACTTTAATTTCATGACATTCATGTCAGACTCACAGAGGTATGGAGACCCAAACAAAGCAGACATTTTCAAAGCTGCTTGGTGATTCTTATAGTTATCTCACTCTACTAAGCTCCAGAAATGCTGAGAGTGCTGTTGAGACTTTAACTGCACATTATTTTGAAGATTTACTAATATATAAGATATAAAGTCCAATGTCTGTCTGTCCACTTTTCATGACAGAACTACTTAACAGGTTTAGATCAGGTTTTTTTCTATAATTTGCTTGAACATTCCAGTTGATTTTGCGACTTCTCTCATTTCGCTATGTATTGTAGTTCGCTTGCGGTGCCGACTTATTTGCGCAAATCTGAGAAACATGCAGTGGCCCAGGGGCTCTCTTATTCACTTGCCAGGTTCAGGGTGTATTCCTTAACTCCAGTTAGCTAGTGAACGAGAGAACAATTGAATTCAACTTTGTTTGATATTTAAAATAAAGTGTTACTTAGGTCTTGACGAGTTTCAGTTCGGATAGTCTCTTAAGTGTATGCTACATTGAAAAGATAGACTGCAATTCAGATGGTGGATCGTGATTTTGTGTTAAAAGGATCGTGATACGATTTTTTGGAAAGATCGCCCATCCCTAATTTGTCTAGTCAAGTTTTCAAATTTATGTAGGATTCATTAACCCTTTGGCCAGCTACTTGGAAAGGGGGGGAGAGCTACCGGTAGCTCGCGAGCGACGTGCTGGAAACCCCTGATGTAGAATATGCACATTATACCTACAGTAATAAACTGCTCCAAAAAATTAAAAGAACACTTTGTTAATCCGAGTATAGCATCACGTCAATGAAACTTGTGGGCTATTGATCTGGTCAGTTAGTAGCAGAGGGGGTTGTTGATCAGTTTCAGCTGCTTTGGTGTTCATGAAATGAACAGCATGGGTACTAGAGGGACAACAGTGAGACGACCCCCAAAACAGGAATAGTTTAACAGCTGGAGGCCACAGACATTTTTCTGTTTTTTCACTCGTTTTGCATTTGGCTACACTCAGTGTCACTACTGGTAGCATGAGGCCATACCTGGACCCTACAGAGGTTGCACAGGTAGGATGGCACGTCAATATGTGCCATTGCCAGAAGGTTTGCTGTGCCTCCCAGCACTGTCTCAAGGGCATGGAGGAGATTCCAGGAGACAGCTAGTTACTCAAGGAGAGCTGGACAGGGCCATAGAAGGTCCTTAACCCATCAGCAGGACTGACCGGTATCTGCTCCTCTGGTCAAGAATGAACAGGATGAGCACTGGCAGAGCCTACAAAATGACCTCCAGCAGGCCACTGGTGTGAATGTCTCTGACCAAACAATCAGAAACAGACTTCATAAGGGTGGCCTGAGGGCCTGACATCCTCTAGTGGGCCCTGTGCCCACTGCCCACCCGGCACAGTGGAGCTTGATCTGCATTTTCCATAGAATGCCAGCATTGGCAGGTCCACCACTGGTGCTCACAGATGAGAGAAGGTTCACCCTGAGCACATGTGACAGACATGAAATGGTCTGGAGAAGCCGTGGAGAACGTTATGCAGTCTGGAACATCGTTCAGCATGACAGGTTTGGTGGTGAGTCAGTGGTGGTATATCTGGGGAGGCATAATCATGGAGGGACGCACAGACCTCGACAGGCTAGACAACGGCACCTTGACTGCCATTAGGTTAATATGTATGTGGTGCTCATGTTTTCCTCCCATATCTCATGGAGGAGGTGAACTGCACCAGAAACACTATGGGATTATTAATATATACAGACAGTGAAACCGTGGATGCTCTGAACTTGCATTTCACAACTGAACGTGTGGACAACCTGCCAGCAGTAACAGGGACTACTAAGGAGATACTGCATGATTGTTTAGAGAGAGAAGTTTAGAGAGAGAAGTGCTGCACAGACTAAATTGGCTGAAATCTAACAAATCACTAGGACCAGATCAAAAGAGTGCTTAAGGAGGTTATGGAGATCATATTGTGAGCTGGGGGGCTGATTGCACCCCTAGAGAATACAGACGTTCCTGGGAAAACCCCTGAAAAACGTTGACAGACTACCTTCACATTGCTCCTTACCTTATTTGCGCTCTGTCGCGTGACAAACCTCTCGCGCGGTATTCCGCGTACTTAAAAGCATGTACAGCACCTGTCAGTATTGGAGTTGATTGTTTGCTTCGCTCTCTCTCTCTCTCTCTCTCTGTCCTCTCTGTCTTGTCATGGAGAGTATGTTTAAACTTTTGAAAAAGAGACAAATGTTCGTTTGCATTGTTTGAATAAAGTTCATGTCTCCAACCTCCTGTGTTTCTGTGCAAATCTGTGACCCAAGCGTGACAATATATAAACCCTTGACGCATATTCTTTAAAAGTCACTGTGCAACGTGAAATTCGTAAGGACTAGATAATGGAAAATATCATCCTTTTATATAAAAAGGGTGATCGGGAAAATCCAATTAAATATAGGGCAGAAAGCTTAACATGCATCTAGGTAATTAAAGGAGGGAATTATTAAGAAGATTTAGCAGCATAACAGTGGGGTCTTCATCACCACTCACGCCAATATAGCTACACTGTGCGGTTGTAACCCCACTGCATGTAACCATTGGTCCTGTCACAATATATATGAATGGCCCTGTGATGGAGGGCAGCACATTGGTGCATTGGTAGTGCTGCTGCCATGCATTAAGGAGACCTGGGTTCGTTTCCCGGGTCCTCCCTGCGTGGAGTTTGCATGTTCTCCCCGTGTCTGCGAGGGTTTCTTCCGGGTGCTCTGATTTCCTCCCACAGTCCAAAGACATGCAAGTTAGGTACATTGGCGATCCTAAATTGTCCCTAGTGTGTGCTTGGTGTGTGTGTGTGTGTGTATGTGCCCTGCGGTCAGCTGGCGCCCTGTCTGGGGATTTGTTCTTGCCTTGCACCCTGTGCTGGCTGGGATTGGCTCCAGTAGACCCCCATGACCCTGTGTTGGAGGATGACTGACTGACTGGCCCTGTGATGGACTGGGGAGGTCAGTTCTTAACTGTCCAGAGTTTCCAGGATTGACACTGTCCCCCAACACCTCTCAAGTAATGGTGAAAATCTAATTACATCGTATGTAATGTTTAAATTGTTTTTCTCCAACTGGTCACAGAAAACATCAGGCTACTGGCTCAAGACATGTAAGGAAAAATGTCTCGAGTACTTCAGAATGAATTACAGAAAGGCAAAAATAACTTCACTACATATGGAAAAGTAGAAGCGCAACAGGAATTGACCATGAATAACTCTGACCACCCCTGCTGTACTTGTTCATGTGTAGCAGAAATTATAAAATGTAAATAATAACCACAGGGGCCTAGTTTAATTCCCCTTGGCTTCACTGTTTATTTAAACAAGTTGCGAGAGACAGATGTCCTAGAATTAAGCTGTGAGGCTTCTTATTAAAAGGGTCCAAAATACCACCTACACCCCCAAGCGCAAGCCTGAATGGAGGTGTAGTCAACGTCCCAGTGCTGCTGCTGCTTCCAGTGCCTTCATAGAGTATTCAGTCCCCTTCACTTGTTCACGTTTTGTTATAGATAGATAGATAGATAGATAGATAGATAGATAGATAGATAGATAGATAGATAGATAGATAGATAGATACTTTATTAATCCCAAGGGGAAATTGTGTTGCAATCTTGTGCTAAAATCATTTAAATTCATTTTTTTGTTCATCAAGCAACACTCAGTATTACAGAATGACAACATGAAAACAGGATTTTAGAAATTTTTGAAAAATGTCTTCTTTTGTCTGCTCCCATTTAGGAGTCACCACAGCTGTCTCCATCTCTCTCTGTCATTTACATCATTTACTATCACTCCGACTGCCTTCATGTCCTCCCTCACCACATCCTCTTTGGTCTTCCTCTTCCCTGGTGGTCCCATCCTCAACATTCTTTTTCTGGTGGACCCCTCATCCCTCCTCTGCACTGTGCCTAAATCATCTCAGTCTCACCTCTCTCACTTGGTCACCAAACTGTCGTAGCCATGTTGTCCCTCTAATGGACTCATTCCTAGTCCTATCTACCCTCGTTAATCTGAGCGAAAATCATAGCATCTTCAACTCCGCCACTTCCAGCTCTGCCTCCTGTCGTTTCTTCAGGCCATACAACATACAGTAGCTGATCTCACTACCGTTTTATAGACCTTTCCTTTCACTCTTTCAGGTACTCTTCTATCACAAATCTCTCCTGACGCTCTTCTCCACTCCAGTCCACCCTGACTGAACTGTCTTCTTCACCTCTCTGCTGCATTCTCCATTGCTTTGGACTGTTGAACCTAAGTATTTAAATTTATCCACTCTCACCACCTCTGCTCCTTGCAGTAGCACAGTTCTGCCACTTTCCCTCTCATTCATGCACATGTACCCCATCTACTGACTTTCAATCCCCTTCTCTCCAGTGTGTACCGCCATATCTTCAGGTTCACCTCAACCCGCTGTCTACTCTCACTACAGATCACAATGTCATCCACGAACATCATAGTCCACGTAGACTCCTGTCTGACCTCCTCTATCAGCCAGTCCATCACCTTTGCAAACAGAAAAGGATTCAAAGCTGATCCTTGATGTAATCCCACTCTCACCTTGAACCAGGCTGTCATTCTGTCCACCCTGGCCATCGGACCTTACTTATTCTATGTTAATTAATGTTGACTTATGTTTATTTTTTATTGTGTCTTTTATTTTTCTATTCATTTTGTAAAGCACTTTGAGCTACATTTTTTGTATGGAAATGTGCTATATAAATAAATGTTGATTGATTGATTGATTGATTCCTACCGTACACCTCACCGCAGTCACACTGTCCTCATACATACCCTAAACCACACTCACAGAATCCTTCCCAGAGCTGGCTCCCTAGTGAAATGTGCAAAAATCAATGCTAAAAGCAGTAGTCCTGAACGTTACCCTTGCAACAGTATAGCCGTGTCTTCTCCTCTTAGCTGTAGGCCTGCCTAGTAATAATGGCATTTTTCAGCAGATCATGTGTTGCACATCCTTCACAGTGAGAGCAGAGATAGTGAGAAGCCTCTCATCAGATGTGATGATGAAGTGAATCTGCCTTCAGGCAGTGAAATTGAAATGGACGGAATAGTGAGGATGTTGGGAGTAAAGCTGGTGAAGGTGGATGAGTTTAAATACTTGGGATCAACAGTGGACTGTGATGTTTGCTGATGACATTGTGATCTGTAGCGATAGTAGGGAGCAGGTTGAGGAGACCCTGGAGAGGTGGAGATATGCTCTGGAGATGAGAGGAATGAAGGTCAGTAGGAACAAGACAGAATACATGTGTGTGAATGAGAGGGAGGTCAGTGGAATGATGAGGAGGCATGGAATAGAGCTGGCAAAGGTGGGTGAGTTTAAATACTTGGGATCAACAGTACAGAATAATGGGGATTGTAGAAGAGAAGTGAAGAACAGAGTGCAGGCAGCATGGAATGGGTGGAGAAGAGTGTCAGGACTAATTTGTGACAGACGGATATCAGCAAGAGTGAAAGGGAAGGTCTACAGGACGGCAGTGAGACCAGCTATGTTATATGGGTTGGAGACGGTGGCACTGACCAGAAAGTAGGAGACAGAGCTGGAGGTGGCAGAGTTAAAGATGTTAAGATTTACCCTGAGTGTGACGAGGATGGACAGGATTAGAAATGAAGACATTAGAGGGTCAGCTCAAGTTGGACGGTTGAGAGACAAAGTCAGAGAGGCGAGATTGCGTTGGTTTGGACTTGTGCAGAGGAGAGATGCAGAGTATAATGAGAGAAGGGTGCTAAGGATATAGCTGCCAGGCAAGAGGAAAAGAGGAAGGCCTAAGAGAAGGTTTATCGATGTGGTGAGAGAGGACATGCAGGTGATGGGTGTGACAGAGCAAGATGCAGAAGACAGGAAGATATGGAAACAGATGATACGCTGTGGCTCCCTAATGGGAGCAGTCGAAAGAAGAAGAAGAAGTGAAACCGAAATCGAGGATGATGAATCAGAAAGTGACACTCACTCAGTATTTGCATCATTATATGTTTTACACTTCTGACTGTGTACTTTCAGTGTTTTAGACATTTTGCAGTAAAAAATAAAAATGCTTTTTACATGTTTTGTCGAGAAAAAAATGTAACGCTAACGTTTGTTGTTGTTCCACAGATCGTTTGCAAGAACTGAACACGTTTAATAATTTGAAAGAAGTCTGATCTTTGGCACTGTATGTAATAGTATACTAATGCAAAGTCTTTAAAATGTGACTTTTTGATGTCCACACATACTGCAGGTTTTTACAGAAAATTAACTAGCGTATATACTCACGGATAAGTCGGGACTTGATTTTACTGTATAATTTCTGGTATTTTATAATGTCAGTCGTATAAGTTGAATGTGGAAAACTCATGCTATTGGTCCAAGAGATTATGTTATGCTGATGCCCACCTGAGAGAGTAACCACGGAGCACACTGCCTTTTCTTTCCTACGTTGGGGTGGCAATGCGCTGTATCAGCATGTGCCCCTGTTAATTCTCTCTCTCTCTATTGTGGCTACGTGACCACACGGTAATACCCAAACTATTCCGAAGCGACGTTTGCACTGATTTGTGTTTTTTGTATCTCACACCCTCATACACCTTTATTGTAACAGCATCCCTTATCAATGACGGAGCATTCGATCAGAAGAAAATATGAAGATAATTTTAAATTAAAAGTTGTTGAAGTGGAGAAAGAAATTGGCAGTTGCTCAGCTGCAAAAAAAATCGATGCATCCAAGAAACTGATGAGAGATTGGAGGAGGCAAGAAGAGGTAAAAAAAAAAAATATATATATATATAAGCGTATTTTTGAATGGCCGTATAAGTCGGGGTCTTATTTTGTTATCGATTTTTTGGGTTATGAGACCCGACTTATACGCGATTATATACGGTAGTTCTTTACATTTATATAGCGCTTTTCTCACTACTCAAAGTGGAGGAGGCAAGAAGATATAAAAAAAAAAATATTAAGTGTCGAATTTTTGAATGGCGTATAAGTCGGGGTCTGATTTTATGATCGATTTTTCGGGTTTCAAGACCCTGTTTTATACGCGAGTATATACGGTATCCTTGCATGACAACACTCTGGCTGCATCAGTATTGGTATCGGTATTAGCAATACTGGCCTCAGTATCACCCGGTATCGGATCGAAAAGAAAATCAGCAGCATCGTCCACAATTTAGGCACAATTGCCTAAAATGTCTTTGTTCAAGTTCAGGTTCAAGCACTTTATTGTCATTGTGTAACACAACTAAATTACTTTTTGTGACAGCCCCAAGGTGCATTTAAAGAAAAGTCAAATATGTCATATACAGTGTTAAGTGATCAAGTAACCAGAGCAAATTATTATTGCTCAAAGTACAGCAGCATAAACTGTTATTGCACCTGTTAATGAATAGTACATTACATATTCTATATTGCATTACATTAGTATATTGCACATTACCAATACCTGTATAGCTTATTGCACATGTTCAATTAAAAATGATCTTAGACTGAGGAGATTCAGAGTTCAGAAAATTTATGGCAGATGGGAAAAAGCTATTTTTTAGTCTGTTTGTGCGTACACGGATTGACCTAAAGTGTCTCCCTGATTGGAGGAGCTCAAACAAAGAATTTCCAGGATGAGTTTTGTCCTTGAGAGTGTTTATGGCCCTTCTCACACAGCGAGTCTTATACAAGAGTTCGAGTGATGGCAGTTCAGTCCCAGTAAAGGCCTCTGCTGTTTTTACGACCCGCTGTTGGGCTTCTTAAGCAGCCATGTTGCAGCTGTTGTACCTGCAGGCCATCATGCAGTTAGTTAAGATGCTCTCTATAGTGCATCTATAGAAATGAACTAGCAGCTTCTGGGGGAGGTCAGCTCTCCTTAGCTTCCTCAGAAAATAGAGACGTTGTTGTGCTTTGCCTAGTATAGCCAAGTTGTTGTCAGCCCAGGACAGGTCCTCTGAGATGGTGACTCCTAGAAACTTAAAGCTGGAAACTCTCTCCACAGCATCTGCATTGATTGTTATCGGACTGTGATTGGTCTTTTTAGTGGTCCTAAAGTCCAGAATAACTCCTTTGGTCTTTTTGGTATTTAAGACCCGGTTGTTGGTGTTGCACCATGCTGTCAGATTCTGAACCTCTTCCCTATATGTTAGCTTCACTGTTGTCTGTTACAAGCCCAATGACAGTCGTATCATCCACAAATTTAACAATAATGTTTGATTGGTGGATGGGTTGACAGTCATGGATGAAGAGTGCATAGGGGACTTAGTACACATCCTTGCAGCACACCAGTGCTCGGGGTAAGGGTGGAGGATGTGTGTTTGCCCATCCTGACAGACTGGGGGCGGTTGATGAGAAAATCCAGTAACCAGTTGCATATGGACGGAGCAAGTCCTAGTGTATAGAGTTTTTGGATCAGCTGGTTAGGTGTGATGGTATTAAATGCAGAGCTGTAGTCAATGAAGAGCATCCTAACATAGGTGTTGGGCTTTTCCAGGTGCGAGAGAGCAGCATTTAGAGCCACACAGATGGTGTCCTCAGTTGATCTGTTTGACCGATAGGCAAACTGGTGTTGGTCTAGATCAGCTGGGATGGAGGCTTTGATGTGGGTGATTTCCAGTCGTTTAAAGCACTTTGCGATGACAGGGGTGAGAGCAACTGGTCGATAGCCATTAAGACAGGTTATCCTTGGTTTTTTGGGAACATGTTCAATGATTGTGGATTTCAGGCACAAGGGGACTACACCTGAGGAGAGAGAGAGGTTGAATATGTGTGTAAATACCTCCGCGAATTGGTCAGCGCAGGCCTGGAGCACACGTCCTTGCACATTATCAAGACCTGCTGCCTTCCTTGTATTGATGTTTTCAAGTGTCTGCCGCACATCATGTATGTGTATGACCAAAGTCTGTGAGTCTCCGGTCAGCTCGAAGCTGGTTATTGTCCTTGTCAAACCGTGCAAAGAAACTGTTAAGTTCCTCTGCTAGGTTGGCATTGTTATTGGCCAGTGTGTCTTGTACATCATTTTTCTTTTTGTAATCCATGATTAATCGGATGCCTTGCCATATCCGCTGTGAGTTTGAGTTACTTGTGTGCTGTAGCTTTAACAACAACCTTCAAAAGAACCAAAGGGCCAAGTTCGATTCCTAAAAAACAGCCCCAGGCCATTGTTTGTTCCTCACCGAACCTAACAGTAGGTATTATGCAGTCCAGAAGGCAGCCTTCTCCTGCCATCTTCCAAGCCCTGATTCGTCCACCAGACTCAGATAGTGAGTGAAGTTTGACTCATCACCCAGTGAAGATGTTTCCAATGCTCCATAGCCCAATGACAGTCACTCAGTCATTGTCCAACCCGCTTTATTCTAACACAAGGTCACAGGGGTCTGCTGGAGCCAATCCCAGCCAACACAGGGCGCAAGGCAGGAACAAACCCCGGGCAGGGCACACACACACACACACACACACACACACACTAGGGGCAATTTAGGATCTCCAATGCACCTAACCTGCACGTCTTTGGACTGTGGGAGGAAACCCACACAGACAAGGGACATGCAAACTCCATGCAGGGAGGACCTGGGAAGTGAATCCAGGTCTCCTTACTGCGAGGTAGCAGAGCTACCACTGCGCCACCGTGCCACCAGCCCAATGACAGCATTGCACATAATGATCTTAGGCTTGTGTTTAGCTGCTCGGTCATGAAAACCCATTTCATGAAGCTCCCGGCACACAGTTCTTGTGCTGATGTTGTTCCTGGAGACATTTTGGAAGTCTGTTGTGAGTGACGCACAGGAGGGGCGGCGATTTTTACATGCTCTGTGAATCCACATGGTCTACCACTTTAGGGCTGAACTGTTGATGCTCCTCAATTCTTCCACTTTACAATAATGACAGTTACCAATGACTGGAGTAGATCTAGCAGAGCAGGAATTTCACGTAGTGACTTGTGGCAAATGTGCCATCCTATGACGGTGCCATGTTTAATGTCACTGAGCTCTTCATTTTGTTTGTCAAGGGTGATTGCATGGAAATGTGCTGATTTATGCACCTAGTAACAATGAAACACCTGAACTCAATCTTCTGGAGGTCTGTCCACATAGGTTTGGCCATAAAGTGTCTTGAACATTCTCAAAATGAAATCTAATGGGTAGAATAAATACAGTATTATGTTCTGCACCTAAAAAGCATAATCATGAAAAGGAATAATTACATGTGCCACCCATAGAAATGGAAGTAATGGCATTACATGTATTCATATAGCCAACGTTGTTTTAACTCTTTGAAGGCTGAATATGTTTTCCAAAAATCAATTTCTAAAAATCAACGGTTTCACACAGAAATCGAGATAAGACGTCTGTTGCTGCGTGCTGTGGCTGCCAGTTTGCGAAGAATGTACAGCAGATTTGCTGCCAGGCTGTCTTTGTGTGGCTGGGGTGGCAGTGCATTGCAATGTGGTTTCTACCTCGTATCATTGTTAAGTGGCAGTTCTACCTGGTGAAAATGGTCAGTGCCACGATTAGCTGGGGACCAATCGGCTGAAGCTGGAACCTCACATTCGTTTTCGATCACTTGTATCAAAATCAGAGTCCGACAAGTCATAGTCCAGTTCAGAGATAATAGGCAAAATGTCGTCTGCGGAGCATTTCGCTTTACGCCTTCGCTTTAATCTCTCGCCAGATGTCAGTACCATTTTTGCCGTTGTTTGCGCCTTGCTACTCACAGAAGCGCAGGACCTCTCGTCAGACCAATGAATCTAACGTTCCTTCAGACAACGAGAGTCCAACTAAAACATAACAGTTGGTTTTGTCACAGTTTACAGTTGATTGCCATTCTTCTTTTTGACAAAAGTCGACATCAGCCCTGAAAGAGTTAATCTAAAACTATGTAATCAAGTAAAAGAAGTTAGTGCTGCTGTAGTTTAGGCAAGCTGAAGCTGTCTCCATTATAAAAACTGCCTGATAGTAGCATTTGTGCACTGAAAGAGTTAATTCTTTACGGCACAGCAACCTAAAAGTCTAAACTATTTAAACCCTGGGGGGAGAGAGCTGTTGTCAACTTCCACTCAGTCATTTTCAAATGGCACTGGTTGCAGGATTTGGCATGCCAGCCGTGTTAACAGCTAATTTCAAGGGGGACAAAATATGATTTTCTGAGTGAAACCCAAAGGAGAACAAATGTTTATGTTACTAAGAAGTGAGAATTATAGAAACCAAAGACCGGATAACTGAGATTATTCATTAAACCTGATTAAGCTGGAATGCCAAGACTCACCAACTGTAAAGAAGCAACGTGTTATCACACCATTAAGGGAACCATGGCAGACTTCTATCAGTTTGTGTCCTGCTCCACTAAAGGAAACAATGATCTGGACCTGCGCAATTTAAATATTAAAAATGCCTTTAAGTTAAAATCTCTAGCACCTTTGGGCAGATCTGACCACACATTCTGATCCATCTCATTCTTGTAGCAGTCAGGTGCCGCTAAGTTTCACACCGTCGATAGGATGGTGATTTATTTATTTTTTTGGTGGGGATTCCAGGAACGCACCCAGCCTTGGCCTGACCCGCAAACACTCACAGGCAGTCACACGAAACAAAGAAATGAATAAATAATATATTAAATGGTGTGACGGACGGCTGGGAGCCTTGCCCAGTCGGGACTCCTTTCTGATGGAAGGACTCGGGGAGAGGACATGTTCACAGCAATACCTGCCCCGGAACACAAGAGTGCAAACCTCCTGGATTGGCTTGTGGCCACCACCAGGGGGCGCCTGGACAGTTCTTGAGCCATGGACTGCAGCACTTCCACCACACCCGGAAGTGCTGCCAGAAGAAGATCCAGGTGCACTGTAAAGGAGGGTGCTTCTCTCTGTTTGAGGAGTCAGAGTCAGGAGGTGGAAGACAAAGCTTGTTGGGAAAGGAGTGGAGACGACAGAAGAGAAAGAGAGAAGAAAGAGAGAGAGAGAAGGGACTCAGCTTTGTTTATTGTGTACTGTGCTCTGAAGCGGCAGGCTGGGGAATAGAGCTACCCCACGAGGACATAAAAGCATGTGCTTGGACTTGTGTCTCTGTGCCTGTCTGTGTCCGGGTTTGGGGAGCTGTACGGCCCCCGTTATTCCACAATGGAAAATCCAATACAGACAACAAAAATCAGACAAATCTACCCTTTCCCCTATGGCGATACAATTTTAACAGAACAATGAACCACGACAATATACACAGTCCAATGCGGCAAAAGGGGATGAAATGGCTTGGTGTGAAAATGAAAATCCTGGGAAATGCTTCCATAATAAATGAGTGAAACAGTCCTACTGGTTGTCCTGAGTGGCGAGGGGTGAGATTTCCAGCAGCGCTTCTTTTGAAGACGCACAACAACTAATCCACCACTATACACATGACAGGCAGGCATGAGACAGTTCATTCATACTAACGGGAAACGATCCAGGGCACAATTGACTTTTCAGTAGACACGTCGGACTGGTTACACAAAAAACACTGATCTCTTGCTGCTCCGCCATGCCCCTTTTTCATCTTTCCTGCTGGCCTTTCTCATCCCTCGTTCTGCTGTTATGCACCTAAAACCTGGAATAGCCTGCCAATAGGAATTTGCCAGGCTAATACGGTGGAGCACTTTAAAAAACTGCTAAAAACACATTACTTTAACATGGCTTCCTCATAACTTCATTTTAATTTAATCCTGATGCTCTGCATAGTCAATTAATTATCATAACTATTCATGGTGGCTCCAAAATCCGTAGTAATCCCTACTCTCTCTTCTGTTCTTTTTCCAGTTTTCTGTGGTGTCAATCTGCGCTGCCACCACCTGATCAAAGACGGATTAAAGGCCAGAAGTCCATGTGACCGTCATCATCAAGTCCTTCCATGAGAACCCTGAATACAAAGAGGACTGATCATTTATGTTAGGTAAAATGCCGTGGCCTGGATCCCCTGCAGATTTTATTTTTTCTCCAGCCGTCTGGAGTTTTTGTTTTTGTTTTTTCTGTCCTCCCTGGCCATCAGACCTTACTTTTATTCTATATTAATTAGTGCTCTCTGATTTTAATTCTTACTTTGTCTTTTTTCTCTTTCTTCATCATGTAAGCACTTTGAGCTACATTACTTGCATGAAAATGTGCTATAGAAATAAATGCTGTTGTTGTTGTTGTCCTCAGCAGCCCCTGCTCCCATTTCAGTCATCAAAAGAGGGCAATCCCCTTTGGGACTGCTGGGAAATGGAGTTTATCCCATGGTAGGACTGTTATACTCTTACTTACAAGATGTTCATTATCTATCTATCTATCTATCTATCTATCTATCTATCTATCTATCTATCTATCTATCTATCTATCTATCTATCTATCTATCTATCAAATAGTGCCTTTCATATCTATCTATCTATCTATCTATCTATCTATCTATCTATCTATCTATCTATCTATCTATCTATCAAATAGTGCCTTTCATATCTATCTATCTATCTATCTATCTATCTATCTATCTATCTATCTATCTATCTATCTATCTATCTATCTATCTATCTATCAAATAGTGCCTTTCATATCTATCTATCTATCTATTAAATAGTGCCTTTCATATCTGTCTATTGTCACACACGCGCGCATGGGAGGCAGCTAAAGGGCTCGAGTGAAGGCAGTTCTGAGGCATGCCGGGATGTGGCAGAGTGCACTAACTCTTTTTCTCACTTCCCTGTAGACCAAACCCAGGAGGCTCCACCTGGCTCTCTTGACATCACTTCTGGGACCGAACCAATGGAAACAGACCTTACCAGCTCCGGCCCCCCTGATGTCACATCCGGGCCTGATCCAATGAATAATGAACACGTGTCCGATCCTTATGACCTCACTTCCTGTCTTCCCCTTTAAAAGCCTACCCTTTTCCCTTCTCCCGCAGTCTGGTTTTGGACTCTGTTGTATGCACTTCAGTGCCAGTTCCTTTGAAAAATGACTTTTGCAGCCAGGATACCAAATTATATGGGTGGCTGCCCCAAACCTTTATCTGTCTTTTTTTGTGACACTATCTATCTATTAAATAGAGCTTTTCATATCTATCTATTAAATAGTGCCTTTCCTATCTATCTATCTATCTATCTATCTATCTATCTA
>JANRMT010062837.1:88320492-88335435 GCA_026402145.1 Polypterus bichir lapradei | reverse complement strand
TCACAATGCGAGCAACAGAGACACAAAGTGGCAAAAGGACAGCTGCTGTACAGGCTTTTAAATGATCAACGCACAGTTCAACAAACAGAGCAGGCAGCTCACCAGCAGCAGCAGCAGAAAGACAGCAGATGATGCGATGGCATCTGCTTAGCGTGCGTTCAGCCACCTCCCCTTCACAACGTAAGCAGCATTATACGTCCTGTGAGAAAGAGGTTTAACCACACCTGGGGCCGGAAATAAAGGATAAGTATTATTTTTACAAAAATTTTTAAAGTAAAAGTGAAAATAATGCATACTGTATATCGTGTCACACATGTGCACATGGGAGTCAGCCAAAAGGACCAGGAGAAGGTAATTCCACGCCAGGCCAGGGGTGTACCAAACCTCCCTCTTTTAACTTTGCAACCCAGATATGGAAAATTATGCCTGAGGCCAAAGACATCACTTCCAGTTCTGGCACTGAGGACGTCACTTCCGGTTTCAGCCCAGACAATGTCACTTCCGGCTCCAGCCCAAATGATGTCACTTCCGGTTCCAGCCCAGACGATGTCACTTCCAATTCCAGCCCAGATGATGTCACTTCCTCTGACAAGACCTTAATTACCCACCAAATTTCCCTCCATTGATCTGTTCTGTTTTGGACTCAACACTGTACTCATTTGTGCTCAAAAATGTGCCTTTTGCAACCAGATTCAAGTATACAGGTGGCTGTCCTTTAAAAAACACTGCCTTGATTTCATGTTCATTAGATGGGATGCCTGGATGGACCCAAATGCTTGACGATCATCCTTTCCTATTTTACAATATATAAAAAGAGTTATCTGCAGCTATTATTTTAAAGTGTAAAGTAAAGTGTAAAGTGATTAGAATTGCACATATTTATCAGTAACAGTTTCATAGTACAGGATGTCAGCCATTGGCATGGCATATCGCACGTTGGGTCATTATGTGTTAAGATGTCTGCTTAACCAGCTCAGTACCATTGCAGTTACTCTTTATGAAGGATACCCAGAGATCTATGACCACAGAGAGTCAGAACCTCGGTTTTACATCTCACCCAAAGGACGGCGCCATTTGTACAGCACAGTGTCCCTGTCGTTGCACTGGGACATCGGGGTCCACATTCAGACCACAGTGTAAGCGCCCCTTACTGGCATCACCATTACCTCATCCAGCAGCAACCCAAGCTTTTCCTCGATGGTCTTCCACCCAAGTACTGGCCAGGCCTGAACATGCTTAGTTTCAGGTTGGTGACTTATTCTGAAGTGCGTGTGGTGTGGCTGGTAAATAAATGGCAAACGTGATAACAGCATAACTGTGTGACACAATGCAAAACAAAACTGACCAAAAATAATTAAAATGGTAACTTTATCCTTTGAATTCCTGACAGATGGGATTCCTAGGAGCTGTAAGTAAGAAGTGCCAACCAATGCCACTCTTCTGTCACTCTGTGTCAAAATTATACATAAGCATAGAACAGTTCCTAATGAATTTGTGTATGTAATTAAATCAAAAGGAATACAATGAAGCAATGAGCCAGACATTCGACTAATAAAGCCAGATAAATGTGCGCTGCAGGTGAATTTGAATTGCCTTGTGTTTATTCTCTCAAGTGCTTTCAGAAGTGACAGATGCGCTGCGACTATTTGCTATTGTCTAAATATTTTTAACTTGAGGTAAAACGAACAGATTCTTTACGTCGTGTTTAAATTGTTGCGTAACCAGATGCACTTCTGGACCCTTCACTTTTTAATAACTGGAAAATGGAAACCTTGGCAAATACCTTTCACATCCTTATTATCTGTGAGTTTAGTTGTGAATATAATGGATATATAATGTTCGTGCCACTTGATACTGCCATGTGTAGGTACAGCTGGTAATTAAGTGTTCAACGTGAAGGCAAACACCGCCTGTTTTATTCTTCTTGTCAGCAGTTGCTTGTGGAGGCCATGCTTTGGAATATTAATGTTAGCCAAAAGAGGCGAGGAAAATCCTGTCATATAATGTTGTGTATTAATAGAAATAAGACTGAGGCGGAACACATCAAAACATTTCATTAGCAGAAAAGAGTGGAAATAAGTGGCTACTGCACTCACGGGTCTTGAATATTATTCAATTCATAGGGAATTCTTGAAAATCAGATATTAATACAATATAAAAATGAATATTGAAGAAGCTGACCCCTTTTTGCGTACTTCAGGCATTTATTTAGTGACTGCTGCAATCAATAAACCATAGAAATTTCAGCAGCTGCAATAATAATAAAGCTTCAGTAACAACGTCACTAGCAAACTAAGTGCCATTGTAAGTTTAAGCGGATTCTGGTTATGCCGAAAAAATAAAAAAAAAAAAATCAATAGATTCCAAAGTCACCCTTTTCAAGCTAAAATGGAGGTTTAATAGCCAAAAAAAAAGCACACTGAGAGCAAATTCTTTTCTACTCTTATGCTTGAATAGAAAAATAGCAGCATGCACAAAGGATTGTAAGCAGCACAATGCTAACATTATTACTCGGGGTACGCAGTTCCGGCTGTTTTTCCATCCCTCGTTTCTGTTCGGTCCACACTCTGTGCTTATTGCCTTGTATGAATAAACTCACTGTGTGTGGTCTTTGGCACAAAAAAAACAACCCGAAGACTCCCAGGCATTTTTACTGTATTTTAAATTACATATTAATCAGATTACTAGGACAGCATTTTTTCACTTAAGAAATATAGCAAAAGTTAGACCTCTTATAACATTGCAAGATGCTGAGAAATTAGTTCACGCTTTTGTTTTTAGTCGGCTAGATTACTGTAACGCACTCCTCTCGGGACCATCCGAAAAAGAACTCAATCAGTTACAAAGAGTGCAGAATGGAGCTGACAGTATCCTAACTAGGTAAATAAAATCCAAACACATCACACCAGTGCTGACGTCACTACACTGGTTACCTGTGCCATTTAGAATTGACTTTAAAATACTGCTTATGGTTTTACAAAGTCTTAAATCATCTCGCGCCATCCTATATCTCCTAACACTCCAGATCGTAACCTTAGATCTTCAAATGAGTGTCTGCTTAGAATTCCAAGAGCTAAACTTTAAAGAAGTGGCGAGGCGGCCTTCTGCTATTCTGCACCTAAAATCTGGAATAGCTGACCGATAGAAATTCGCCAGGCTAATACGGTGGAGCACATTAAAAATCTGCTAAAAACACATTATTGTAACATGGCTTTCTGATAGCTTCATTTTAGTTTGTTGCTCTGTATATTCAGTTAATTATCATTATCATTCATGGTGGCTCTGTAATCCATATTAACCCCTACTCTCTCTTCTGTTCTTTTTCCGGTTTTCTGTGGTGCCGATCTGCGCACCCCCCCTTATCAAAGCACCATGATGTCCCTACATTGATGGATGAAAAGCCAGAGGTCCACATGACCGTCATCATCAAGTTCTTCCATCTGAACCCTGAATACCATGAGGACTGATTGAAGTCATTTATGTTAGGTAGAATGCCTAGAAGGGGCTGGGTGGTCTCGTGGCCTCGGAACCCCTGCAGATTTTTTTTTTCTTTTTCCTACGGCTGTCTGGAGTTTTTTTTTTTTGTTGTTTTTTCTGTTCTCCCCTTTTATTCTATTTAATTAGTCTTCCCTAATTCTATTTTCTTATTTATTTTGTCTTTTTTCACTTTCTTCGTCATGTAATTTGTTGACTCCCCAAAATAGGCATGACTATGACTATTACACTCCCCAAATATGTGAATCTCTCCACTCTTTCCAGCTCTTGACATTTATATTCTAATCTGCTTGTTTCTACTTTTTACCAGTCTTCATTCATTTTGTTTTGGCTATGCTTATATTTAATCCCAGCTTCTCTGATTCCAATCCAAATACTCTCAACAGCTCTACTAATGCCATCAGACTCACTGCCAAAAGTGCTGCATCTCTCTGAATATACAATGGGAGGTCTGAAAATTGAAAGTCCACCTTATGAGAAGGATTTAGGAGTCGTAGTGGACTCAACACTGTCAGCTTCTAGGCAGTGTTCAGAAGCCATTAAGGCAGCTAACAGAAACGTTAGGTTATATAGCGTCTTGATGTGTGGAGTACAAGTCACAGGAGGGTCTGCTCAACCTTTATAATGCACTGGTGAGGCCTCATCTGGAGTACTGGGTGCAGTTTTGGTCTCCAGGCTACAAAAAGGACATAACAGCACTGCACAAAGTCCAAAGAAGAGCAACTATGCTGAATCCAAGACCACCAGGGATAAGTTATGAGAGAAGATTAAAAGAGCTGAGCCTTTACAGTTTAAGCAAAAGGAGATTAAGAGGGGACATGATTGAAGTGTTTAAAATTATGAAGGGAATTAATACAGTGGATCAAGACTTTTATTTTAAAATGATTTCCTCAGGAACACTGGGATACAGTTGGAAACTTGTTAAGGGTAAATTCTCAAGTTTTTCTTTACACAGAGAATTATAGACACATGAAATAAGTGACCAAGTGGTGTGGTGGACAGTAGGGCTTCAAGAACTTTCAAAACTCAACGCAGTTTTGGAAGAATTAAGTGGATAGGACTTGTCCAGCTTATTCAAACGTATCATCCATGTATTCAAGATCCATCCATCCATCCATTATCCAACCCGCTGAATCCAAACAGGGTCACGGGGGTCTGCTGGAGCCAATCCCAGCCAACACAGGGCACAAGGCAGGAACCAATCCTGGGCAGGGTGCCAACCCACCGCAGGACACACACAAACACACCCACACACCACGGCCAATTTAGAATTGCCAATCCACCTAACCTGCATGTCTTTGGACAGTGGGAGGAAACCGGAGTGCCCGGAGGAATCCCACACAGACACAGGGAGAACATGCAAACTCCACGCAGGGAGGACCCGGGAAGCGAACCCAGGTCTCCTAACTGCGAGGCAGCAGCGCTACCACTGCGCCACCGTGGTATTCAAGATCTCTCATGGGAATTCCGCTGATATCTAGTCTATCACTATTATCTATTTCATTGACCTCCTTCAGTTCATGGTCCAATGCCACGTTGAACAAACATGGTGACAGAATGCACCCTTGTCTTACTCCTGTCCTGACTCCAAACCACCGAGACCTCATGTATACATCTTCATTCTCGTACAGTTTGATTACCATCTCTAATATACAATGTTTTCTCATTATCACCCAAAGCCCCTCTTTCCATTCTGAATTGTAAGTGGAGTGGAGGGGGAGCATGCACTGACGTAGCACATTGCCACATCCACCACACAACGGACCACCTCAGGATCCCAAAGTTTCAAATATTTGAAGCACAAATAAAGCTTTTGTGTAAACTCTACCAACTTCTCCATAATTTGACGCATTGTGAATACATGATCTTGACGTTTACGGCCCAGTCTTAATCCACATTGGTTTTTATGCACGACTTGGTTTTTCTTTGCAAAAATTCAATTCAGGAGCACTATATTGATTTTATGCACTTTCTAATAGCCATACTAAAATCTACGTATCTATGAAATACTTCAGAATATGTCAGTCTGTCTTGGGACTGTCACGTGATTACTCGCAAACCACTGGCGCAACAACCTTGAACTTAGTTGTAATCAAAAGCTTAGGATGAGATTGAGGCAAGTGAAGCACAACATTTTGCTGATTACAAAGCTGCCAAGTCCCCAAGTTATCAGAGTTTCCATCTTTAATTACGGCAAACTGCATAGGCCAGGGATCGCCAGCTTCCGAGCGCTACTGCAGGTTTTAATTCTAATGCTTTTCTTAATTAGTGACCTTTTTTGCTGTTAATTTGCTTTCATTTTAATTGATTTACTATTTAAGACTCAGACCCTGTAATTATTTTTTTTGGTCTTCAATTAGTACCCAAAATATAATAAAAAAGAAAACGAGGCAACACATGACCAGCAACTTGTGTCCATCATAAAATATCCGTAAAATAAAAAAAGTTGAAGATTTCATTAATTTTGATCTGCTCAGGTCTACAAAACTTTTTATTGGGGGTCTTAGGAAACAGAAAGTCAACCATTAGAGTCCTCCCAGGGTGAACGTTGCTGTAGGCGTATCAGTTACACGAGCGTGTTCAACACTACGATCAGCTGGGGTCCAATCAGCTGATGTAGGTACCTGTTTTTCATTTGTGATTTCCAGATCGATTGCATCAAAATCCGAGTTTGATAAGTGTCTGTTTAGTCCTTCTAGACAAATGCTTCCCTAGGCATATCAGCTGCACGATCAGCTGGGGACCGATCAGCTGAAGCAGGTACCTGACTTTCGTTTTATATCTCCAGATCAGGTCAGGTCAGGTTGGGGAGCAGGCACTGGCACAGCGCGTTGGGACCCACCCACCACATGATGAAACACTTCAGGATTCCAGTTGGAAAACCCCCGGGCATTAATGCCATCCAGTAAGAGATGACCATCTATCTGCCGTAGCCAGGTGTTATGTGGATGTCCACTTGGCCTGGTCCAGCCCCTCAGGTCCTGAACAATAATCCAGATCACTTGCAAATTGGAGTTTGATAAGTCAGAGTCTGATTCAGCAATAATACACTAAAAAATAAATAAATAAACAAATAAATAAATAAATGAATAACAAGCATGGAGTATTTTGCTTTGTGCATTCACTTTGCTCTCTCTGCAAATGTCGATGCCATTCTAGACGTTGTTTACTCTACACTACTCCCGTACACGCAGGAATTCAACGTCAAGTCAACGTGTCTAACAGTCCTCCTACAACAGAGGGTCTGCCTATAACGTAACGATGAGCTTTATCGATGTTTACAGCTTTTTTTCATCTTCAGCCCCTGAATGTCAACTTCATTCGACATCTGCCCTCAGTGGTATGTGTCGACAAACATCGACATCCGCCCTAAATGAGTTAATTAACAAGATTTGGCTTGGAGTTAAAGGCCCTGACTTAGCTGGTCATCTGTTGGCTCACTTCACATCTCATATCTGCTTTTAATTCAATCCAACCCCACATTCTAATTGATCATTTCAAGAATTGTATTCCAGCTATTTTGGAATACCTTTCGGAGAATAAGCAAGAATTGACTTATTTTCATGGCTTTCTTGTTTTGTTCCACTACAAACCAAAGAAACACATATGTGGATACCAAAAGATCTTAGAATATCAGTACTTATTAGAAGAAAATGCAATAGTACCAATATTTTTGGCCAAGTCTGGAGAACGTTTTGAGCATGACCTATCTGGTCACCTTCACAGCTTATTTACATTATTTATTTTCACATAATCAGCTCTTGGATGCTTTCTGCATGGAGCAAGTAATGGTCTCTCAGGGGTCTGGTCCTAGATTTCTCCAGCTGCTCAGACAGGCTCAGGCCCTCTCCGTGTCTGTGTGGGTTTCCTCCGGTTGCTCTGGTTTCCTGATGCAATCCAAGGTTAGGTAGGTCAGGTGAACTGACACTGCTAAATCGGCCCTATGGTTTGTGTTTATATGTGCGGGTGTTCATCCTATGATGGTCTTTAGAACATTAGAAAGATTTAGACAGGAACAGGTCATTGAGCCTAAAAAAGCCCTCCAGTCCTATCCAATTAATTCTTCCAAAATAACGTCAAATCAACGTGTCTAAAAGTAGGGTCTACCTATAACGTAACGGTGAGTTGTTTCGACATTTATAGCTTTTTTCGCCTTCAGTCCTTGAATGTCAACTTCATTCGACATCTGCCCTCAGTGCTACGTGTCGACAAACATCGACATCCGCCCAAAATGAGTTAATTAACAACGAGAATCGGCTTCTAATTAAGAAACCGGTTAGAGTTTAAGGCCCTGACTTAGCTGGTCATCTGTTGGCTCACTTCACATCTCATTTCTACTTTTAATACAATCCAATCCCACATTCCAATTGAAAAACTAATTCATCATATCAAGAATTTTGTTCCAGCTATTGTGGAATACCTTTTGTAGAATAAGCAAAAATCGAGTTCTTTTCATGGCTTTTTTGTTTTGTTCCACTGCAAACCAAAGAAACACATATGTGGATGCCAAAATATCTTTGAATATCAGTACTTATTAGAAGAAAATGCAATAGTACCAATATTTTTGGCCAAGTCTGGAGAACATTTTGAGTATGACCTATCTGGTCACCTTCACAGCTTATTTCTATATAATTTTTCACATAATCAGCTCTTGGATGCTTTCTGCATGGAGCAAGTAATGGTCTCTCCGGGGTCTGGTCCTACATTTCTCCAGCTGCTCAGATAGGCTCAGGCCCTCTCCGTGTCTGTGTGGGTTTCCTCCGGTTGCTCTGGTTTCCTGATGCAATCCAAGGTTAGGTAGGTCAGGTGAACTGACACTGCTAAATCGGCCCTATGGTTTGTGTTTATATGTGCGGGTGTTCAACCTATGATGGTCTTTAGAACATTAGAAAGATTTAGACAGGAACAGGTCATTGAGCCTAAAAAAGCCCTCCAGTCCTATCCAATTAATTCTTCCAAAATAACGTCAAATCAACGTGTCTAAAAGTAGGGTCTACCTATAACGTAACGGTGAGTTGTATCGACATTTATAGCTTTTTTCACCTTCAGTCCTTGAATGTCAACTTCATTTGACATCTGCCCTCAGTGCTACGTGTCGACAAACATTGACATCCGCCCTAAATGAGTTAATTAACAACGAGAATCAGCTTCTAATTAAGAAACCAGTTGGAGTTTAAGGCCCTGACTTAGGTGGTCATCTATTGGCTCACTTTTCATCTCATTTCTGCTTTTGATACAATCCAACCCCACATTGAAACTAATCGATCAGATCTGCTTGATGGGTTTTGGGGGTTCTGGACTTTTTAACTAACAGAACACAAAGAGTGAGTATTAACGGCTGCATCTCTGCTAGCCTTAATTTATCCATGGGATTACTTCAAGGCTGCTGTCTGCCTCCTCTTCTTCTCTGGGCTCATCTTCTCTGTACTGATGATAACATCGGGCTGTGTCTTGCCTTATTTTCCTGTACCTGTGTAACAATGCTTTATGTTTTTGTACTCTTCTGCTGCAAATAAATTCCCTGTTGGCATAATACAATTCTACCTAACTTAACCTAACCTTGGGAACTGGGGTTATGACCAACTGTGGCCACACACAGGAAGAACATTCAGACTCCACAAAGGCTTTGGCGGGTTGTAAGACTCAAGCTCGAGGATGCTGAAATCAAGAGACAGCAGTGCTAACCACTGCATCATCACATCAGAAATACAGAAGCTGGAAACAGTAAAGAAAAGCTCATAGTGTCAGTGTCACTGTAAGGAGCCAGCCGACACAAGGTCACATCTGAATGACTATCCCGTTGTTTGGGAATGCCATTTGATATGCAGCAGGGTAGTGTGGCCAAGCAAAGCCTGATGGGTAATCACATGATGGAGCTGCTTAAACATTTCACTAGTCAACACCACTAGAAACACTGCCTGGGAAGAGTTATTTGTGCATCGTTAGTATGCCCAGGAAAGGGCAAGATGGTCAGCTGACGTAGGTCAGTAAGGGACCCCCAGGGGTTTGCTTTTCAACATGATTTATGTCATGCCAGAGCTTTTGTTTAACTCTTTGTTCACCTTTACATATACACTCTATGCGTAATACAGAGTGTGTTCTAGTTGAGACCCCTGAGAAGAGCCCATCCAAAAATTTGATATCAAATTTATCTAATACAGTTCAGCGTGGTGAGGTCCTGAGCTTATCTTAGCAGTGTGAGAAACGTATTGCAGGATCACACCCTGGAGGGATCACCAGCCCATTACAGGACACACTCACATACAGCACATGGCCACATTCATTCACTTAAAATAAGAAAAACAAAAGTTCATTCAACATCCAACCATCCATTGTCTAAACCCACTTATACAGACTAGGGTTGCGGGGAAGCTGCAGCCTATCCCAGCAAGCATTGGTCAGGCAAGGTGGGAAAAATCCCTAGAGGGGATCCAAGATCAACCATTTCATCAAGGACACAGTTGGAAACAAGTTGAATGTAAATTTCATACAAACATTCAGAAGTCTGTGGTGGGCCGGCGCCCTGCCCGGGGTTTGTTTCCTGCCTTGCACCCTGTGTTGGCTGGGATTGGCTCCAGCAGACTCCCGTGACCCTGTAGTTAGGATAATAGCGGGTTGGATTATGGATGGATGGACATTCAGAAGTTTATCCTTACACAGAGAAGGTTATGCATTGAGGTTCTGCTGAAGCTTTATAACACACTGGTGAGGCCTAATCTGGAGTACTGAGTGCAGTTTTGGTCTCCTGGCTACAAAAAGGACATAACAGCATTAGAAAACGTCCAGAGAAGAGCGACTAGGCTGAGTCTATGGCTACAGGGGATGAGTTATGAAGAAAGATTAAAAGAGCTGAGCCTTTACAGTTTAAGATAAAGAAGATTAAGAGGAGGCATGACTGAAGTGCTTAAAATTATGAAGGGAATTAGTCCAGTGGATCGAGACGGTGACTTTAAAATGAGCTCATCAAGAACACGGGGGCACAGTTTGAAATTTGCTAAGGGTAAATTTCATACAAACATTAGGACAGTTTTCCTTACACAGAGAAGGTTATGCATGGAGGTTCTGCTGAAGCTTTATAACACACTGGTGAGGACTCATCTGGAGTACTGTGTGTAGTTTTGGTTTACTGGCTACAAAAAGGACATAGCAGCACAAGAAAAGGTCCAGAGAAGAGCGACTAGGCTGATTCCAGGGCTACAGGGGATGAGTTATGAGGAAAGATTAAAAGAGCTGAGCCTTTACAGTTTAAGAAAAAGAAGATTAAGAGGTGACATGGTTGAATTAGTCCAGTGGATCGAGACTGTTATTTTAAAATGAGCTCATCAAGAACACGAGGACACAGTTGGAAACTTGTTAAGGTCCCACAAACATTAGGATGTTTTTCTTTACACAAAGAACAATAGACACTTGGAATAAGTGACCAAGTCGTGTGGTAGACAGTAGGACTTTAGGAACTTTCAAAACTCTACTTGATGTTATTTTGGAAGAATTAATGGACAGGACTGGTGGGCTGTATTAGGTTAAATTGCCTGTTCTCATCTAAATCTTTCTGATGTTCTAATTCTTTTAAAGTCCATCATAGGGTGAACACACACATGCAAACACACATCAATTAAACAACGTCAATTCATCTAACCTGCATGTATCTGAACTGTGGGAAGAAACCAGAGCACCCAGAAGGAACCCACGCAGACACGGAGAGGGCCTGAGCTTATCTCAGCAGCTGGAGAGTCATACTGCAGGATCACACCCTCCAGGGAGCACCAGCTCATTACAGGACACACTCACATAGAGTACATGGCCACATTCATTCACTTGAAAAAAGAAAAACAAAAGTTTATTCAAAATCCAACCATCCTTTGTCTAAACCCATTCATCCAGACTAAGGGCGCAGGGAAGCTGAAGCCTATCCCAGCAATTATTGGCCAGGCAAGATGGGAAAAATCCCTAGATGGGACTCAGGTGGATCAAGACTGGTATTTCAAAATGAGTTCATCAAGAAGACAAGGACACAGTTGGAAACTTGTGAAGGGTAAATTTCATACAAACATTCAGAAGGTCTGCGGTGTGCTGGTGCCCTGCCCGGGGTTTGTTTCCTGCCTTGCTCCCTGTGTTGGCTGGGATTGGCTCCAGCAGACCCCCATGACCCTGTAGTTAGGATATAGCAGGTTGGTTAATGGATGGATGGCATTCAGAAGGTTTTCCTCACACAGAGAAGGTTATGCACGGAGCCCATTACAGGACACACTCACTCTCTAGAAAAAAGAAAAATAAAAGTTGATTCAAAATCCATCCATCCATTGTCTAAACCCACTTATCCACACTAGGGTCACTGGGAAGCTGAAGCCTATCCCAGCAGGCACAGGTCATGTCATGCAAGGTGGGAACAATCCCTTGACGGGGGACAAGTGAATTGAGACGGTGACTTTAAAAACAGTTCTTCAAGAACGCAGGGGCAAATTTGAAAACTTATTAAGGGTAAATTTCATACAAATATTAGGAAGTTTTTCTTCACACAGAGAACCAACGACACCTGAAATAAGTGACCACGTAGTGCGGTAGGCAGGAGGACTTTAGTGACTTTCAAAACTTGACTTGATGTTATTTTGGAAGAATTAATTGGATAGGACTGGCGAAGTTTGTTGGGCTCAATGGCCTATAAGTTTTGTCGCAGTTAACAAAAGTCGACATCCGCCTTCAAAGAGTTAAGGTATAAATATTATGACGTCCCTCCAAATAAAACACACTCAGGAGCCGTTTGTCCGGGTGAGTCTTCCAAATGCCGACCGACTTTTTATTGGATATGCCACGATATAAACGATGCCCCACCACCACCCATTATCTGGGTCACGGGGACACCTCCAAAATAATAAAAATAATTTGCCTTCGTCCTATCTACCTCCTGCTCTTTAACTGTTCGCTCCCTTCTCAACCTGACCCTGTCTTCCTCCAACTCCAACAACAACTACCACTTCTGACCCTGATCCCTGCCACTGAGCTCTCTCTCCTTCTCTGGGGAGGTTCCCCGAGTCCTGACAAAGTGTGTTCCACCAAGACTCCACCCAAATACTGCTTCCACTCCATACAGCCCATGCATTGGCATGACACGTCATAATATGTTTGTCCATTTAATTTTTATTGTTTAGTTATTTAAAATAATTAGTTTGGTCATAAAGTGAAAGCAAAGTTTCTGTTCTATTAAATGACTACTGCAATGCGGTGTTCACTGGCTGTTCAAACTGTTCTCTATACAGCCTCCAGTTAATCCAAAATGCTGGTGCAAGAATTATTACAAGAACAAGAAAATACGAACACATAACTCCAGTCCTTAAATCCTTACACTCGCTCCTGGTTAAGTTTAGGGCAGATTTCAAAATCCTCCTTTTAACATATAAAGCATTAAATGGCCGAGGTCCGGCTCACTTGTCTGAACTTATCATGACTTACAAACCAGAGCGCACATTAAGATCTCAAGATGCCGGTCTGCTTATGATTCCAAGAATTAATAAAATAACAGTGGGAGGTCGAACTTTGAGTTACAGGGCCCCTAAACTGTGGAATGGTCTGCCTGATACTATAACAACAACAACATTTATTACTATAGCACATTTTCATACAAATAATGTAGCTCAAAGTGCTTTACATGATGAAGAAAAGAGAAAAAGGTCCGATGGCCAGGGAGGACAGAAAAAACAAAAAACTCCAGACGGCAGGAGAAAAAAAATAAAATCTGCAGGGCTTCCAGACCATGAGACCACCCAGCCCCCTCTGGGCATTCTACCTGACATAAATGATCAGTCCTCTTTGTATTTAGGGTTCTCATGGAAGGACTTGATGATGATGGTCATGTAGACTTCTGGCTTTTAATCCATCAATGTAGGAACATCACGGTGCTTTGATTACATGGTGATGGCGCAGGTCGCCACCACAGAAAACCAGGAAAAAAAAACAGGAGAGAGAGTAGGGGTTAGTACGGATTTTGGAGCCACCATGAATAGTTATGATAATTAATTGCATATACAGAGCATCAGGATTAAACTGAAATGAAGTTATGAGAAAGCCATGTAAAAGTAATGTGTTTTTAGCAGTGCTCCACCGTATTAGCCTGGCAAATTCCAATTGGCAGGCTATTCCAGATAAGAAATGCCCCTTCGGTCTCAGCTTTTAAATCCCAGCTGAAGACTCACTACTTCAGTGTAGCACACCCTGGCTAGAGCTGCTGATTAACTGTACAGACCGCATCTCTGTTGTCAGTCATTAGCACTAAAACATAACTAGCATGATTATAATTTGATACTAACCCTCACCTATTCTGTTTCTCTTCTCGGCACTCAAATGTGGCACTTAGCGCCACGGTCCACCTGCCAAGTTGTTTTGCCTGCCTAAGATAAAGTCATCCCTGATGGAGGATCACAGGAATCATGGGAAAGAGGGGTCCTTTCATTGGATTAGCGCTATTTCAGCTGTGGAATGGCCAAATGGGGGAGGCAGCTTGATGAATGAGGTCTCCAGGACTCCAAATCATATTATGTGATATCATCTACTGTTAAATTCTACTCCGTACTTCTAAAATTTTTATTTTTATACTGTATTGAGGATTTGTTCTGTTCTGTGTATTGTATTGTATTGTATTGACCCCCTTCTTTTTGACACCCACTGCACACCCAACCTACCTGGAAAGGGGTCTGTCTCTGAACTGTCTTTCCCGAGGTTTCTTCCATTTTATCCCTGCAAGGGTTTTTTTTGGGAGTTTTTTCTTGTCTTCTTAGAGAGTCAATGCTGGGGGGCTGTCAAAAGGCAGGGCCTGTTAAAGCCCATTGTGGCACTTCTTGTGTGATTTTGGGCTATACAAAAAATAAAATGTATTGTATTGTATTGTAAATGTGATAGAAAGAGTTGTGAATAGCAAATACGTTTGTGAGTTTCAGCTTAGCTCAGTGAAAACTGTGAGATTTATTTATTTTTTTTTAAGTGAAAGGGCACTGATACTTCCTACCTCATCTGTGCATAGAAATGAATTGTCATTGCTGTTTCTCATTCTGATATGGCTGGCGATGTTTACTGTGGTGACACGCCATTGTTTCACAGGGTCGTCTTTTCTTTTTTCCTCCCCCATCTTCTGTGTATTTTACACTTGTGTCTGTAACATGAACGTACCCTGTGCCACTAACCTTGACAGAATTGGAGCTACCGTACCGTACGCTGCGCCTGAACTCGAGAAACCAAAGGTTCCTGAAACAATTCCCATTGCAGCAAAGTAATAAATCTAACTCATACTGCAACAAGCACTCATATTAAGACCTCGGAGACCACTCAGCTGGGAATTCCGTTCCTTACAAATGAAAAGAGAGCACATTATTTGAAAATGATCGGCTCACTTAACAATGCCAGTGGACAGATGATTTTATCTTTAGGGCTCAGAAGAAATCTGGTAAAATGTTCTGCACC
>JANRMT010062837.1:88284330-88300492 GCA_026402145.1 Polypterus bichir lapradei | reverse complement strand
AAGACAGAGGGTCATGTAGTGAAGAAAAGACAGAGGGTCATGTAGTGAAGAAGAGACAAAGGCTCATGTAGAGAAGAACAGACAAAGACTCATGTAGTGAAGAAGAGACAGAGGGTCATGTAGTGAAGAAGACAGAGGGTCATGTAGTGAAGAAGAGACAAAGGCTCATGTAGTGAAGAAGAGACAGTGGGTCATGTAGTGGGTAAAGACAGAGAGTCATGTAATGAAGAAGAGACAGAGGGTTATGTAGTGGGAAAATTACCACCGACTGCTCAATTTGGCCCAGACAGACAGCTTTAGGAAGCGTTCCAAGCTTCTTCCATTTAAGAATTGTGAAGGCTGCTGTGCTCTTTTTTCTTCTTTTTCTGTAGCCTTCACCAGATTGATTGATGCCTCCAGTTTCTGCAATCAGTTCCATTGACCTCATGGCTTGGTTTTTGCTTTGATCCACGTAGTCAACTGTAGGACCTTCTAAAGTCAGGTGTGTGGCTTTCCTAATCCTATGCAATCAATTGAATTGACCACTGGTGAACTCCAAACAAAGTGTGGAAACATCTCAGCAATGATTGAGACAATGGGATGTACCCGAGCTAAATATCAAGTGTCATAGAAAGGGTCTGAACGCCTGTGTCAATAGGATATGTCAGTTGAAAAAATGTCTCAAATCCTGTTTTCGCTTTGTCATACTGGGGTATTCACTGTTGCTTGACGAAGAACAAAATGAATGTAAACAATTTTAGCATAAGGGAGCAAACTAAAGACAGAGAGAGAGAGAGAGAGGTTAGGAGCACGCTCTGATACAGCGCATTGCCGCACCCACCACATGACAAACCAACTCAGGACCCCAGGTTAGGACCCGAGTGCAGCCCTGCAATGGATGACACCTCAGCACCACACTAATTCAGATGGAATGGAACCAATGTGAGGTTTTTAAATGGTGGCTAAAGTGCCAATTCTGCCACCAACCCTCAGGTTTTTCCCTGCAGGTTTGAGGGCCTACCTACAGGCTGGATGCAGATTAACATCATACCCAGCACGGGTATGAGACAGAATTCACCTTAAAAAATTACTTGTCCTATTAAACAGTCTGTAGTTAGAGTTCAATTTGTCAGGATGTTACAAAGGGAAATACAGCGTTTCAAGTCACCTGGAAATGTCAAGTCATAAAATATGGATTAGGTAAAGCAGGGAGAGAAGTGAGAATGACAAAAAGGTGAGCATGTAAACCCTTAACGTGTACAAAAGGAACTTCAAATTATATGGATTGGTGGTAATTATTATGACTAGACAGCTATCCGCACTCCATTTACGTAAATCAATGAGGTGCATTGTAGAAAGTCATATTCTTATTCTTGACCACAGACGCGGGCCGCTGTCATAGTTCAGCATTCATCTTTGGAATTCCTCAGAAAATCATCACTCTATCGATTCCAACGTTAAAAGCCAACTTAAAGAGGTGCTATGCTGGCTGTCAGGATATAAAGGTGTGGAACTGCTGAAGCTCCGTACTGGAGATACGGTCTAAATGTACATATCGGCGACAATAGGGATCAGGTGATTGAAACCACAAATTTTAGTTATATATTTTGCATATTGTTTACATGCAAATGTCTGAGGTTTGTTTTAGCCCAATGTATTTTAAATATCCATTAAGCCATGTTCTAAAAATTAATATTATCACTTCTGAAGGGTGCCCCCTGGGGACCTCACCCAGGCGGGATGCCCACAGCGTTGAAATATGGAGGGAGATAACATAGCCTATCCTGGTAGCATTGGTTAGAAGGCAGGAGCCAGTTCTTGAGCCAGGGTGCCAGTCTATCTTATGGCCTGGCCTAAAATGTACACTGATACTTACACTGGGTCCATTTGGAATTAACCTTAAATATATTGTGCAGGCCCAGGAAATGAATTTGACAAAAGTATCTCATATTCTGTGCATAGTCTGTATTATAATTTGCATAGTAATAAAAATTAACACTCTCAAATCAAGGGTAGTGGAGGGTTATATTCTATCGTAGTAATATCAAGCATCAGGCAGGAACTCGACTTTGTACTGTAATGCAGTTGATTTGGATAACAGCATACAGAATGCAAATGGTGGTCACAGTTCACCGAGCAGTACACATGACAGGCTCCATCAGGTTTAATAGGCCCCGACTCCCCAACATTCTGAACAGTGAAGCTGACTTGTTTATGTTACGCCATGTTTTGGTCAGATGGAGCTCCATAGTATTGAATTTGGTTGATTATCTCTTAATTTCAAGCACTACTTGTCCCCAGTCTCTACATACGAACATAAGGAGAAGACCATTCACTCCACTAAACTCATTTGTTTAGCTAATGGCTCAGCTGTCCCAGTATCTCATCCGAATTTCTCTTAAAGGTTCTCAAGGTTTCTGCTTCAGCTTCACGTCTCCGTAATTTGTTCCAGACTGCCAAAACTCTTTTGCTAAAGACATACTTCCTGGCTTCAGTCCTAAATGCACTTCCCTTTAATTTCCACTGGCATCCTCGAGTGTGCGATTAAGATTAAGAAAATTCTTCTGGATCTACTATACCAATGCTTTTGAAAATTTCGGAAAATCTAGATTAGTTTCCCATGCAGTCTCCTCTGGAAAGTCTGGCAATTGACCAGTTTACCATTGAAGATTCTGACATTTTTATATTGCTGGACTGCCCTTTTAACTGTAGTTGCTTTTAGAACACGAGAACATAGGAAATCTGGCAAACGAGAAGAGGCCATTCAATTCATCAGGTCTGCTTGTTTAGGTAATAGCTAAGCTGCCCCAATAGCTCATCCAGGCACATCCTAAAGGTCAGCAAGGTTTCTGCTTCAACTCCATGTCTTGGTAGTTTGTTCAGAGTCCCACAACTCTTTGCATAAAGAAGAGCTTCCTGGCTTCAGTCTTACATGCACTCCCCCTTAATTTCCACTGATGTCCTCGAGTACCTGATTCACCATAAAGATTGAAAGAATTCTTCTGGATCTACTTTACCAATGCCTTCAAAAATTTTGGAAATGCTAGATTAGGTCCCCACGCAGTCACCTCTGCTCGAGACTGAACAGGTTTACTTCTCGGAGTCTGTCACAGTCCCATGATACACTTGGTTCCTCTCCTCTGCACAGCCTGCACAGCCTTTATGTAGCATGGTGACCAAAACTGCACACAATACTCCGGATGCAATCTCACTGTTGTGTTACATAGTCCGAGCATAACGTCCCTTAATTTATATTCAACAGTTTTTATGATATAACCTAACATTTTATTTGCCTTTTAAATTGCTCCTGAACATTGCTTAGAGGATGAAAATGTTGTCGACATAAACCCTTAAATCCTTCTCTTCCTTTAGGATGGTGTCTCCCATCTTGCATTTATAATTAACACTTCTGTTGCCTGCATGTAGCACTTTGCACTTCTCCACAGTAGTTTGTTCCTGATTCCACCAACTCTTTGTGTGGTTTCAGTCCACTTAATTTCCATTGATGTTCCTGAGTATGTGGTCCACCATTAAGTTGAAAGAACTCTGCTGGATCTGATTTGTCGATGCCTTTGAGGATTTTCATTTTTGCTAGTTTAGCCTTCTGTCTACCGTCTCTAACAACACTTCCTCTTCAACATTAAATGACATTTTTTCAAGTCTTCCCACAGGTCTGAAGGTTGTCCAGGTCTTTTTGAACATTTTTAGTGCCTTCTCACTTTCTGCCATTGCTCCGATTTTAGTATCATCTGTGAATTTCACAAATTTCAAACAACTATACCATAATCTATGTCATTAATGTGAATCAAAAAATATAACAAACCTCTGAGGGACTCCACTGATGACCTCTCTCCACGTGTAGCCTTCTCCTCTTATCTGTTCTCTTTACCTCCTGCCATTTAACACTAGAATTACCAGAGCCTACGAAAAAACTCGTAGATCGGTCCCACCTTAAAACGCTTCTCACCTCTCCGTCAGCGTCTTTTGTCCTTTAAATGTGTTAATAAGCAGCAAACAGCAAGCAGTCTGCTATCACATCCCCCCACCGGCGCACAGTTTTCTCAGCTCAAGTCTATTTACCTGCGTGTCAGTTGCTTGGAGTTGTATAGAGTGAGAAGTCAAGCAAAATTACACCTTTTATAAATACTATATCATTATTTGGAACACATGCATTTCATGTGTGTTCTGTGTCTACAACAATCTATGTACAGTAAACACATTGTTAAAACAGAAACGTTTTTCATGTTTTAGTAATAATTGACAAAATGTAGACATGTAGAAGTGTATAATGTGTTAAGTCTGATTTCCAAATATCAAATAAACACTTTCACAAAAGGTACAAATATAACAGAACAATTGCGCTTCTATTCAAAAATATAACTGCAGAAAAAAATTATGCGTTAGCATGCGACATTGAAGAATAAAAACATACATTTGATTTCAGTCTGTAACAGCCAGTGTTATTTATAATACTTGTAAAGGTTAGCTTTGCTTTTTTTTCTTTTATTCAGTTTCATTCTCTGCTTTTTTCACATAAAGGCATGCTATAGCTCGCATCTTATTTATTTCGCCAAACGCTACACCTTCCAGATCTAAACACTAGCGTGGTGTATGTGCCTAAAAAAAAGTCTAACTGCATTCTCGTACCATTGCTCGTGTACTAAAGTGTCAGCAGGTATTTTTCGTGACATTACACGGGTAATTTGTGAGCATGCCCTTGACGATCAAACAGAAGAAGCTCTGCAGTTCACTTGTGACTTTATGCTGTAGAAAGATAAGTAAATAAATCACATAAAGACACTCTGTAGCTCGAATGTTATTTATTTGGATCACATAAAGATGCGCTATAGCTCGCATGTTATTTATTTGGATCACATAAAGACGTGCTATAGCTATTTATTTATTTATTCCCTAAGCTGTTTTTTTTATATCTATTATACAGTGCCTTCCCTGTTTATTTATATATCTAGTGACTTCTCTATCTGTCTGTCTATTATGCAGTGCTCTGTCTGTCTGTGTCTTATGGATCTTAAAAATAACAGTTATAAAGACAATTGTTCATGTTAATTGCAGTCTCAATTGTTAAAAATAATATTTTAAAAGGAGCATCCCACTGTGGTGGGCTGGCACCCAGCCTGGGGTTTATTTCTTGCCTTGCACCCTGTGTTGGCTGGGATTGGCTCCAGCAGACCCCCGTGATCCTGTAGTTAGAATATAGCGGGTTGGATAATGGATGGATGGATAAATGGAGCATCCCACATGAAAATAAAATGATCTGACTGACTGACAGTGCATACCACTTTATATGGTTAAAAAGAAAAAAAAATAACACTTTCTCCCCAGAGGGGAATCGAACTCGGGTCTCTAAGGTACGACAGGCCTGCTGCGCACTGATTGACAGAGCAGTCTGTGTCAACTATCCGCGACTTTGTGATTGTGATTTAGAGAGAATAAAAGGGGAAAAAAAAGGTAACTTTTACAAGTCCTATAAACATACACTGTGTGTTACAGATGCAATCCAAGTGTAGGTGTGTACTGTATAATATTAACAATAAGAGCAGCTCACTACTGAAAACAGCAAATATAGGAGCAAGTCGGGATCAAACCGGGGACTCTTGATTACAAGTCAGCAAATCTTACTGCTACGCCACAGAAGCTGTTGTCTTTTCCTTGAACCATTTGTGAAAGTGTTTACTTGATCTTTTGACTTCAGGCTTCATACATTATATAGTTTATGCCTATATTTTGTCATTTACTACTAAAATATGAAAAACGTTTCTGTTTTAAAAATTACACAGATTACTGTAAAAACGGAACACACATGAAATGCGTGTGTTCCAAATAACGATCTATTATTTCCACTCTAAAACTCCACTTCACTCCCAAATAATCAATCAAGGCATAAGCTGGGAGAAGTTCATGCACGTTCTAAGTTGGTGGGGAGATGGAATAGCCGGCTGCTTCCAGCTTGTCTTTATCGGCACATTTAGAGGACAAAAGACGCTGGCAAAGAGGTGCAAATGGATTTAAGGTGGGCTGGATCTATGAGTTTTTTCATAGACTCTGGTAATTCTAGTGTTAACCAACTAGTGGTCCACATTTGTAGGTTACCTCTGAAGCCCACAGATTCTAATACTTAGAATTAATTCAGAGTCCGACTGAGTCTAAGGCTTTTGAACAACTATGGACGTCCTGTCGTATTCTTTGTTTTTGTCAACTACTGCAGTTGTCTGGTTTAAAAAAATCTAAAAGACTGATTTGGCAAAAATCTTTTGCTCTTCAGTCCATGCTAGCTGCTATTTGGTATGTTATTTTCATACAGCTACTTTTTAAATTTATTCCTTATTATATTTTCCATACTTTAGCATGGTGCACAAGTAAGACTAATTGGTCTGTAATCGCCAGGTTTCACTGTGTCTCCCTTCTTGAATACTGGAACCACATTTGCAACTCTCCAGTTGTCCTGTATTTCTCCCATCTCAAATGACTGCTCAGATATACCTGTTAAAAGTTTATAGGTGACATCTTTCATTTCTTCCAGTATGACTTGTACAATCCCATCAGGCCTGGGGGTTTTATTAGTCTCTGGTATTTTGAGGGACTGAAGCACGTCTGACTCGTCTATTTTTACTTTCACGCATACAAAATATAGAGAAAGTATAGTAATCATGAAAAAATTCGACCTCAAGATTTTGATGAATCTTGACATTTTGGACCTCCCTGAGTCTGGAAAAACTGCTTTTCGGAGTTATGTCTGTGTGTGAGTAAACACAATAAGTCAAAAATGCAAAGAGATAGATTGATAAAATTTGGCATGTGGTTGTTACACCAAAATTGTAGATCTGTATTAACTTTTGGGCCACATCCATTTACCGGAAGTGGTACTTTACCTGAACACATACTCGACTTCTTTTTATTCATGCAGCTGCAGAGTTCAAACTTTACTTTTAAAATAATTGTTCCATATATTATTAATTTGATTTGATTTGTTGTTGATGGTTCTTTAATGTACATAACATAAAAATATTATCATATTATTTCTCTATTATAAAAGAAAATCTTGAGACGAGACAAGACTATTGCCAAGAGATTTTGTCAAGTCCCGCCCTCCTCTCAATCATTTACGGTTAACGGCCCATGCCCGCGGTCCTCTCACCTCTCATTCGTGTGAATGTTTTTGACAGACACAGTTCCTGCTCTCTCAGCTCTTATAAATTTTTTACGTTTTCCTCACTTTAAGTTCCCAATAAAAGAAGACGTATTATGTCCAAATCTTATTGGAGAATTTCATCCCAAAGAGTTATCAACAGAAGAAATGAATACACGGGCAATCCTAGCACTGAGAAAAGATGAAGTCAAATGAATTAATGCAAAAATTGTTGATTGATTACACGGCAAATTGGTTAAATGCGTATCAATAGACTATGCTGAAACAGTTGGTGGTGATGGTGCAGAAGCTGACAACATCAAATTACAATATCACGAAGAATATCTACAACCATTAACACCGTCTGGTCTTCCACTGGCCGAATTACTGTTGAAAGAAGGATGTATCATAATGTTACTGCGTAATTAATGTCTGAGTGATGGGTTATTCAATAGGACAAGATTAATTGTATTCAAAATTGGTCAAACAATTCTGATGTAAAATTTTAACAGGTGACAAGAAAGGTAATGTAGTACATCTCCCGTGGATAACATTAGACACCAAAGGAGATCTTGACATGCCATTCGTATTAAAACGTTTACAGTTTCCTGTTAGAATAGGTTTTACTATGACAATTAACAAAACACAGGGACAAACATTCGAAAAAGTCGGTTTATTTATTAGAGAGAAAGAAACGAAATTCACTCACGGGCAGTTATACGTTGCATTGTCACAATGTAAGTCCAAACACGGAATCGAAATTCAATGCAATCTTGACAAAAAGTTAATTCCAAATATTGTTTTTACTGAAGCTTTACAGTAAAAATGTAAGTTTAAAAAGTATTTGCATGTTAATTTCAAAGCCAAACAGAATGAAAATATATAGCGCAACGAATACCTCTAACGCAACATGAAACATAATTTTTTTTCAATTTATTACGTTTTACTATTTTTTACTATGGTTAATTACTCGCTGTAATGTGAAATAGTTAGTTCTGTTATGCACATGTAAAATTCCCATGAAAATAACAATCTGTTTAAATTGTAAATCCGCTTCCCCATACGTGAGCAGCAGAGCCGCGAAGTGGCTAGTGCATAGCACCTGCTTGGGGGTTGCCGAGCGAAGTGAGTAGGGGTGCAGAGCCCCCTAGTGTTATAAAACTATAATCATTGTCTTGTGGTTTACTCCTCAAATATCCATCCCCATATCTGAGTATATGAGAGAGTCGAGGGGAGTCCACTCACGATTTTCAAATTTATGTTGTTATTACTTCTGCAGGCGGCATGGAGCCCACAAGTAAGATGGGGTGCCACCTGAACAGGGTTGCCGAATTGTGTTGCTCTTGACAATGTGTTTCTTGCTCCCTCATGCCATTGGGAGTTCTTCCAAGCTGTGTGTTTCTCTCTCGCCACCTTTCCTTACCTACCTGGCTCACTCAATGCCACTGCAACATGCTTGTACTTCAAAATTGGAATATAAACGGACATTAAGAAGTCATTGAGGCTGAATGCAAACTGTATTTCAGCAAAATGAATGAGATGTCTCCCAGAGTTTGCAAATTAAAAAACGGGAAATAGCAATATACATCTTGAAATTACTCAAGTCACAATTTTATGAAACTCACTTAAGCCCCTACCGAGACGCTGCTCGACAAACAACAAGGCATCCACTGAATTAGTCCATACGAATGAGGAAATCTTAGATAACAAGAGCAGAGTCTGGCAAAAGTGAGTGAGCAATTTAGAAATGAGTTTCCAAAGTTAAAATGACATCTTCACTCCTCACACATAAACATCTCAGGAGCTGCCACATTTAATTGTTTAAATTGATGCTGCAGCCTACCAAATAAATAACTGCTGGCGTTAGATCAATTGATGGAGCTACAGAAGAACGAATCTGAGCTTTTCTAACAGGATCCTCAAAACAATCACTGCACAACTGAAGTCAATAGCTGGCTGATGATAAATAATGAAGTTGTCTCAATTACTAAAGTTTTCTTATTGCGTGAGACTGCCCAGCACGCCATCCTCGGATGCTTCCCTCCTTCCACCCAATAATGCTAAAACAGGCACCCTGAACTGGAAATAAGATGGATTAATGATATAACATTTGATTTTATTCTTCTCGCTAGTTGGCTGGGGCTGCACCCCATGTCAGAATGTGGTATATCTTTATTGTTTTTGTAGATTAACCTGTGGAAAGCACCTTGAGTTGCATGTAAATTTCTGATAAGAGAGAGAGGTTAGGAGCATTCACTGGTACAGCACGCTGCCGTACCCATCTCAAGGTCCCAGATTAGGACCCGAGGCAGCCATGCGACGGGTGATGCCTCAGCACCACACTAGTTCAGATGGAATGGAACCAGTATGAGGTTTTTTATGGGGGTTGGAGTGCCAATTCTACCATCAACCCCCAGGTTTTTCCCTGTATGATGGAGGACCTCCATGCAGGGCTGGATACAGATTAACGTCATACCCAGGACAGAACAATTGCAGGTTATCATTGGGCTCGCTCAAGGACCCAATGATGTAGAGTCACTTCTGGCGTTTACGGGATTTGAAATGGCAACCTTCTATTGCCCGTGCAGATCCCTAGTCTCAGAGCCACCACTCCACCCTGTAATAAGGTATGGTATAAATAAAGTTATTATCCATCCATCCATCATCCAACCCACTATATCCTAACTACAGGGTCACGGGAGTCTGCTGGAGCCAATCCCAGCCATCACAGGGTGCAAGACAGGAAACAAACCCTGGGCAGGGTGCCAGCCCACTGCAGGGCACACTAGGGACAATTTAGAATCATTAATGTACCTAACCTGCATAAAGTTATTATTATAATTATTATTACTATTATTATTATTTTCATTTGGGCTTTATCAAATTCTTATTTTCAACTCTTACATGTTTAGAAGGTTACTAATTGTCATGCCCGGTTCCAGTCCAAAATGCTAGTGGGGGAATAATGTGATCAAGTCCTAAATATCCACAATGTAACAGTATTCCCGACAGCAGGGCTGACATGTTAAATGCTGGTGCCAGAGGCAAGATACATTTTTGCTGCCAAAATGTAAAATCTTTGTTTTGCAAGGACAAGGCCTAGGAAAAAAATCTTTTTTTTAATAAAGATTTTATTTTTCACAAACAAAAATGACAAAAGGAATAATCCAAATGGGTTTGCCTAAGGAAAAGCAACCCACAATAAACAATTCCAATCTGTTATCCAATCCTTAGTCAAAATACAGAGCAGAAATATTAAGAAGAAAAAAATAATCAATCAAGCACTCACTTTAAAGAACGACACTCCACTAACTCACAGTGCCAATCTGGAGGATCAGACTCTCCACCTCGCATAAACAGGTAGAGGGTGGTGGCCCTCTAGATGATTGTCCCGGCCCCCCAATTTTCTACTTTAAGGGGACAGGGTACATAATTAAACATAAAAATATTATCACTACTATAAACATAATATATGCCACAGCAATAATAAGTAAAATATTTAACACATAACACACTTTACTATGAAGCCCAAGTCAAGTCAAGTCAAGCTGGGGAGCATGCACTGGTACAGCGCGTTGCCGCACCCACCACACAACAAAACAACTCAGGATCCCGGATGACAACCCCCCAGGCAGACACGCGGTCCAGTCCCACCCTCTGGAAATGACCCTCTATCTGCCGCAGCCAGGTGTTACATGGGCGACCTCTTGGCCTGGTCCACCCACTCGGGTCCCCAACAATGAGGATCTTACGAGCCGGATCACCCTCGGGGAAATGCGCCACATGGCCATAGTGCCGTAACTGACGCTCCCTCACAATTCAGGTAATGTGCCTCATTCGGGACTCCATGAGCAACACAAAGTCAAACCAATGGTACCCAAGGAGTCTCCAAAGAGACACAGTACCGAAGGAGTCCAGTCTTCATCTCAGGTCAGTGGATAGCGTCCTTGTCTCACAACCATATAGCAAGATAGGAAGCACCAGGACTCTAAAGACTTGGACCTTCATCCTTTTGCAGAGATGTCAGGAGTGCTACACACCCCTTTCCAGTGACCTCATGACCCCCCATGCTCTCCCAATCTGTCTACTGACTTTATAAGAAGAGCCACCAGAGTCATGAATGTCACTGCCAAGGTAAGTAAACCTCTCAATGCGGTCGACACTCTCTATGCAGACAGACACACTGCTGATGGCCGTGCCCAAGAGGTCATTAAAGGCCTGGCTCTTGGTTTTTATCAGGACACTCGCAAGCCCAGACACTCAGACTCCTCACTCAGTCTCTTGAGCGCCCCAATCAGAGTATCCATTGACTCCGTGAAGATCACAGCATCATCAGCAAAGTCAAGATCCGTGAATCCTTCTTCACCAACAGATGCCCTGTAGGTGTCAAAAAAAATTCAGTTTGAATGAATTACTAACTCGTTTGAATAACTGCAAAACTTATTCGAACAGATTATTTTAATTTTTTTTCCCCTTATTTCAGTAGTATGGAGCTCTGTTCCATATTAATTTGTTCAAACAGATTATTATTATTTTTCCACCATGCAGTCCAGTTCTTATTACACAGCCCGGTACGGTTTTCCTGGCCTACGGTTCAGTGCTGTTTAGTGTGTGACATGTTATTTGACACCCACTGCACCTAGATGGGGGTCTCACTTTGATTTGCCCCTCCCAAGATTTCCCCCATTTGTTTTATCCTGCAAAGTTTTTTACGAGTTTCTTCTTGTGTTCTTAGAGAATCAAAGCTGAGGGACTGTCAAACAGGAACTGTAAACACTTAAACTCGAATCTCATCGAGCTTGTCAAGATTCGACATACGAGAAAACTCGTATCAATGAAATCAACAAAACGAGTGTGCTTTTTATTCAAGAATAAAACTGAATAAAAACTGAAGAAAGGAAATCGCACATAAAACCCCCTTGTTTCGTTATACCACATTTTTATTTAAAAACTAACAGTGTCAGATCTTGGGAAGCGTGAATGTGTCTGAGAGAATAAAACTGAATCTATACTAATAAAAGGCAAAGCCCTCACTCACTCACTGACTGACTGACTGACTGACTGACTGACTGACTCATCACTAATTCTCCAACTTCCCGTGTAGGTAGAAGGCTGAAATTTGGCAGGCTCATTCCTTACAGCTTACTTACAAAAGTTAGGCAGGTTACATTTCTAAATTCTTCGCGTAACAGTCATAACTGAAACCTACTTACGTAGATATATACGGCCATAGCCTGCAGCTCGGTCGCCGTGTGAGGTGGAGTTGCGTCCCTCATCGTCACGCCTCCCACGTAATTGAGTGCCTGCCCATATAAGGCCGTCTGTCAGCAGCAATCCAATAGACACGCTGCCGCTAAATATTCGCGGGTGAAGGACTGTGCTTATGCAAATGAAAATGAGATGGTCAGGGATAGACTAGTGTTTGGCACAAACCCAGCGAAAGTGCGAGAGAAACATTTAAGTGCCGGGTCTGACCTAACATTAAATAAAGCCATGGACATCGCAAGATCGCACGAGATAGCACAAGCACAGCTGAGAACCTTCGATGCATGTACTCCGAGCGGATCACGTGAACTGACTTTGCAGGACTGGGAAAGGTAAACCCGTGCATGCAGTGTGTGATGTCTCAAATAAAGAGGAAGACGAGCTGCTTATTGATGCAGTAGGAAACAAACAACCCTCTGACGCTGAACAAGCCTTTGTACACATATCAATACGAAAGCAAGGTGTAAAGCTTAAGTTTAAATTACGTTCATAGACACGCTGCCGTTAAATATTCGCAGGCAAATCCACAACTTAATACCAGGAATGCCTGTTAAACAGCTATAATTCACGAGTACCGATTTTGGTAGTGATCACTTCGATGAATGAAACCTGTTATCTTTACAACGGTTGACAACGAAGATGAGATGGTCAGGGATAGACTAGACAAACACGGAATGTAACTTGAACACAACACATCCTCCAAATGCAAACCTGATTGAAAGAAATAATGATAATCAAATCCTTGATGACAGCAACACTCATAACAGTGACAAAACAATTACTTTGACAATCATGTTACGTTATTTTTAAAATGTTTCCTTTTCTTTTTCATAACTTCTTTAACACACGACTTCTCCGCTGCAAAGTGCGGGTATTTTGCTAGTAAATATAATATAAACGCTAACTTTTACAAGCACCATAACTTTACACAGGCTATTAAGACGCTAACTTACGTGCAATACCACAGTGCTGCCATCTAAATATTTTTTTTGGTGGAAACAGCTTGCGGAAAACAGTGTTATAAATGGACAGTCCATAGGCATGTTGTTATAAAAAAGGTATAAAGCTCTTGATGTTTTGAAACAACTAGATTTGTTGCAATATGAATACTTTGATGATAATGACAGAGATCGAGATAGTGACAATAAATGGGATGATGTGAAGCCTGTAGGCCGTGGCACTGAAGCGGGGAGCTGCCCAGAAGACGTTTCGTCATCATGACTGCCAGAATATTCTGTCACCCACTGAGTGAAAATAGTCACCAACTACCAAATGTGTTGTGTGCAACGAGTATGGATTGTGCAAATAATAATAATAATAGTAATAATAGTAATTCTCCCACTACTCAAAGCACTAACGTGTAGCATCCATCTGGATGATGCGATGACAGCCATTTTTGCGCCAGTACGCTCACCACACATTAGCTGTTAGGTGGTGAAGGGGTGAGAGAGATAGCCAGTTAGAGACAGGGGATGATTAGGACGCCAGTGTGACTAGGCCGTGGTGGGCAATTTGTGTTGGTGTTAGAGCAAACGGGATTAGAGTCATGCCAGTGCCATATTGGAAACTGCTGGCGACGGAGGGCCACTGTGACTGTTTATCAAAGGTTAATCTTTCTTCTTGTTTTGCTAAATTACAGTGCTTGATGGTCTTTATATGTACTCCAGTAGTGGATGCAGAAGCCAACCTTGGCCATGTCCTTCTAAGCCAGAGTCTTTTTATAGTTTTTGATACTTCTTGGGACATTAAAGTACATTTTGAACTCTGGACACCTAAAATGCATTTAAAGCCTAAACAGTAAAGTTTGGGGTCAGGCTACCTGTGGTGAGGCCTATTCTCAACAGTTACTTTATATTTTTGAAAGAGATACTGTTTATAATAAAGACATTGCTTTCTGTGGAGCCGACCCGGACACAGACAGGCAGACATGTTGGTAATCACCACCACACGTTTATTATATATAAATATTTACAAAAGTCAAGTCACTAAGACACAGTCCAAATAGTGCACAAACCCCAACACACACCATTCTACTCAATGCCTTTCTTTGGGCCGCCTCCACTCTCTCTTCTCGTGCCTCGTCCTGCTTCCACCCGACTCCAGCCGATGACTGGAGGGAGGAGGCCCCTTAAATAGGAACCCGGATGGGCTCCAGCTGCTTCCCGGCATTCCTCTGTAGCCACGCCCCGGTGTGGCGGAAGTGCCGGCTGCGCACCTGGAAGCCGTTCGGGTGTCCCCTGTCGTCTTCCCCCCAGCACTTCCTGGTGTGGCGGAAGTGCTGGGCTCCCGGGATATTTAGGCACTGGGGCGCTGCCTGGCGGTGACCACAGGTCCCTACAGAGCTGGGCTTCCAAGCCCTTTACCCAAGGCCCCCAACATAACCAGGGCGGACGCCCCCTCGCGGTCTGGAGGAGGCACAAGCCCTCCTCCGGTCCTCCTGGGAGTCCCGGCCGGGGACCACATTTCTAATATATTTCTTTACATTTATGAGTGTTAATAAGAGTTTGTTATTTATCTTACAATATACGCATAGAGCTATGCTGCAGCATCCCGGTAATAAATGGCCAAAGCAGTTAATGTGTTAAAGGGGCCACCGAGGCATTTTTTGTGTGATTTTGGGCTATTTGAAAATAAATAATTGTTGTTGTCAACAGCATCAGTCTGACAGCACGGGTTTAAAGTGTTAGAGGACTCCGGGGCTCCATGAAGAACACGCTGACAGAATAAAGAAAGGAACCCAACTTGGAAATGAACTAAAAAATTACACCTACATTCTTGAATTAACAAGAACTGCAATCATCAATAAAAATACTAAGATTAAAATTAAAAAAAGGCTTCTTCAAAGGAACCTGCATGGAAGATGCATTGTGTACGGCACATAAAAAAGACAGTTGACATAAATAGTGTTGCTATTTACAGCCTTTTCTTTTCCCCTTCATTCATCCTAATGTGACAGGAGGAAAATAACAGAGGATGAGCAGAGAACATCTGCTTAAAAAAGACAGCATTTGCTAACTAGCATGGGTGACGGAAGAAATACTTCTTTATGATTATCAATAAAGTCCTATTATTTGCACATTTCGTGATCATTGTTTGTGTGCTGCTATTCAGCCGGAACGAGAGTAATTCTGAATTCTGATACTGTCTGCATTGTTAGGGTGCATTTTAATTTTGTCAAGAATAAACTAGAAGGAGTTCAACTTTGTGGGCCTTGACACACATCCAATATGATTGAACAACATCCCCATGGATTAAAAAAAGGAAAACACATTCATGAAGAATTCATTGTCAATAATAAGAATGACATTTATTGTGGACATTTTTTTGGTTTATGAATTGTGACAAATTTTAATGAAGTTTTGGAAACATTATTAAAAAAAACTATTTGATTTTCAAGGCTATATAAAATGGCAAACATATTTTGAAGAGAACTCTCCAGACTCTTCTGCTTCACTGTGAGGCTGTCAAGGACATCAAAACGGCAGAGGTGCGGTAACTGAATGGCAAAGGTGTAATCTCTGAAGGTTGTTTCTAAGGAGCATTCATGATTACAAAAAGAAAAAAGGACAACAGATTCCAATTATTCACTACAAAACTTGGAAAAGAGCTATCCAGCACCAATAAAAGTAGGCATTATATTTATTCAAGGAACAGTTGAAAATCGAATTTGAAAGAACAAAGCACAAGAATATTTATACCACTTATCACTTCTTACAGAAAATGTATTTAAATATATACATATATATATATATATATATATATATATATATA
>JANRMT010062837.1:88131030-88159676 GCA_026402145.1 Polypterus bichir lapradei | reverse complement strand
ATAGATAGATAGATAGATAGATAGATAGATAGATAGATAGATAGAAACAGATTATAATAACATACGACACCTAAAATTGTGAACAAGCAGATTTTCAACTTGTTTTTTTATGAAACATAGAGAGCACTGGAGAGTTCTACATGGAGCAATCACCTCTAATTCTTTTTTGACTGTGATTTGGTCTAGTAATGAAGACCACTGTTCATTCTGTTTTAAAAAGGAATTGCGTTTTATTTTCTTTGTTTTTTATTTAGCATAAACTTTCTGATTTGAATGTTTGGATTACTTTTTAAAGAACCTAAACTGAGATTTTGCAGTTAACACTTTTTGTTTATGGCTTTATGGTTTCTATTGAACTGAGTGCTTAACTTGCCAATTTTTTGCTTTGTCAGGCAAAACTAGCAATTTTAGAAACTAGAAGAAACAGAGTTAAAAACACTTTCACAACTGACGCAGTACTAATGTTTAAAGTGCCAGGTAGAAGTAGATTAAAAATTGAATTTGCACATTATAAACTCATCAACGATATCAGTATGTTTAAAAGCATCTGGGGAGTTGGGCAGGTTTTGTGTTTGGTTTGTGAAGGGGAACTCCGCAAGGCCTGGAGACTGGGGTTTAACCAGATACTCAAAGGTGTGGATTAGCTCCATTTATATTCTTATATATGTTTGTTATAATTGGAGGAGCTGGATAAACACTGTGTTCGAAAAATATTTATACATCAAGTTAATATATTGGATTTCTATGTTTATCTTGTTATCTGACTGAATAAAAATTATTTAAAAATAACATATCTATCTATCTATCTATCTATCTATCTATCTATCTATCTATCTAAGAACATTTCCATATAATGCATTTTATAGCATCGTATCCTTCTGATACATCTTAAGTGACGCTAACCCTACACTCCTTCTTCACTACAACTCAACAATTCAAAATCCGTTAACAGTTTCCTACAAACACAAAGAATATCCTGAAAAAACAACTCTAACAAAAATGATCACAATGCTACACAGCTTCTTTTATCCCATTTATTTCCACATCACTCCAGTGAGGAGAAAAAATACAATCCTTTACATTGCGTCCCACAATTTTTTTATTTCCCAAACCCTTTAATCAATGAATCGCAGATTCATTTTCAGCTCTGCTTTGTCAGTTGAGCAGAGCACCCGCTTTACCTGCACTTATTTTTTAACTTTCACCAATGGATGCATTAATTTAGAATAAGTAAATTGCCAATTTATCATGGAGCGATCTTCTTCTTCTTTCCGCTGCTCCCGTTAGGGGTTTCCGCAGCCGATCATCCAAAATTGTTGTCCACATATTGATTTGGCAAAATTTTACACTGGACACCCTTCCTGACGTAACCCTCCCCATTTCTTGGCTCCGGCACAAAGAAACACACTGGTTTGTGCATCCCCCGTGGCTGGGTTTTTATCATAGAGCAAACATTCAACTTAAAAAAATTTTAAAAATATCTTGTACAATGTTTATTAGTCCATCTTTTTTTTTAAAATGGCTAATTTTTTTCTTCCCCTAAGTGTAAAATTAGCAATCGATCCTTATACCTACTTTTCTTATTTTTTTAGGCAACATAGATAAACACAACATTATTAAATTTGGCTATTACTTTTTTACATGTATCACTAAAAACAATGAAAAAGCAAATCTCTATCTAGTAGAGTCTAAGAATAAATGGAATATTGCTTCTTTTTGTATACAGTATATATATATATTGTATATATATTGTGGCAGATGGGGGTGCTGTCGTCCCCTTGAACCCTCGGATCAGACGCCAGACACCAGATAAAAGTCCAAAATGTTGACCTTTTATTTTAATAATGAGCACAAAGCATCCTCCACTCCACAATACTCATTAACTATAACAATACTCAAAGAACAATAATCAATACAATCCTCCACTCCCAGAAGCGTTGTTCCCTTCCTCCCAACTCAGCTCGCCCGTCTGGGATCTCCCACAGTCCTTTATAGTCTATGACCTGGAAGTGTTTCTCTTCTCACTGTCCATGTGACTGGCAACACTTCCGGGTCAGATGAATACTCCTTTTTTCTTCAACCCGGGCTGTAGGGAAAATAAACGTTTCTGTGTCTCCCTGCAGCGTCCCCTGGCGGCACCGACGTTATCCATCAGGGCTGTGCATTAAAACTCCATAGTCCATGATTCCCTGCTGGCATTCAGGTGTGGAGGACTCCCGGCTTCCCATGCCAGTCCGCACCCCCAGGCCGCCAGGAGGAGCTCTCCCGACAGCAGGATCGTGCCCCGAGGTCCAGCAGGGCCTTATGGACTTTGTAGTGTTTATACACAGCCCTGCTGGATACCTTGGGGACCACCAGGAGTCGCTGTGGGGGGGCTTATGGGCTCTGTGATGCCCTATAACCCGGGAGTACGTCACGGTCACGTGACGGAAAGGAACGACGTGCTCCCGGGTTGAAGAAAAGGACTGTTTGCCCTGACCCGGAAGGAATAAGGAACTGTGGACTGTTGGGACAGGAACACCTCCGGGTCAGGGGCTATAAAAGGACGGTGCCTAAGTCCAGACACTGAGCTGTGCTGGGTGGGAGAGGAGCAAAGTGTCTGGGCGAGGAGGAGAGAGTGTTGAGTGTATTATAGTGGTTTATTGTATGAGTAGTGTGGAAGGTGCTTGGTGCACTCTGTTAAAAGAAAATAAAAAGGTCGTGGACTTTTACCTAGTGTCTGGAGTTGTACCTGAGGGTTCAAGGGTGCACTACTGCCCCCTACTGCCACACAGGGCACTTCCATGCTGCAGGGAAGGCTCCCTCTGGCGGCCTGGAGGTATTGGCCGGGATAAATTGTTGGCCATAGTCCACAATATATATATATATATATATATATATATATATATATATATATATATAAAATATCATGGCTTAATTATCTTTTAAAAGGAATTGGTACCAGTTGGTAATAAATCAGGTCAGCTGCCATGTGTATTCCTTTGAAAATCAGTTGTGCAGTCTGAAGAACCCCAGTGGCTCAATCCAACCCATCTGTGACTTGACGTGACAAACAAATTTGATTTTGTCTTAAGTAGTATGGATGGTTTCTGTGTAATTAAGGAGTGCTCACCAGGAGTGCAATTCATGTAAAGCAGCAACAAGGAATAAGGAGCATCGGTGCTTGGATCTCACAAAGAGAAAAGAGACTCGTCTGTCTGATGTTCCATGTTTACATACCAAGACAGAATGGAAGAAAGGAAAAATAAAAAAAACTGGTCTGAGATGGCAGCTGAACTTGCTGCACATGAAGAGCCTTCACACTGCACTGGCTTTATCAGGTGGCATATCATTGGCTGTTAGAAAAAAAAGGGTGAGCTTGTAATACTTGGACATGACAGACAATGTTGGAAATCCTTCACAGGGTTGTGTCATTTTTTAGTCATGTAATCCAGCGTTTCTCAACCTTTACGTATTTGCGAGTTTTCATGACAGTTTTAATTGCGCCCCCCTAACATTTTTTTTTGAAAGGAGCCCACTAATACCAATTTGTTCTTTTTTAATTAATGATATATCATAGATGCATATTTTATTATACCTACTTAACTTTTATCGACATTTATCTAACTCTATATTTATTTTTCTAGGGTTAGGGTTAGGGTTAATTTGTTTTGGTTGCAATAGATGTATTTTTCATATTTTTGATTCTTGTTTTCTTTTTTTCACATCTTCACGCCCCCCCCCTTTTTGTCACTACACACCCCCCTAGGGGAATCCACCCCACAGATTGAGAACCACTGATGTAATCTAACATCCTCAAAAACACAGTCTTCAGGTTTGACATCCCCTGCAACTATAAGTCGTGTAATGTAACGCCAGGATAAGGAGCAAAACGTTTGTTGTCTGACAACAAGATATGACTAATTATTGGTGTATTTTATCAGTCTTTAGCTTAAAGGAGGCAATGTGATTAGAGCAGTTGACAATTTGTAACATAACACCTTTCTCGTTCTTTCCTCAAGATTCTTTTTCTCACTTTTTATCCTTTAAAAACCTCTGTCATCACATCCCTGATTTACAATGTATACGTGGATTTTTATCTCTTTGATGGCAATTGTTCAACTATGACCCAACAATGCCGACTACGCTATTTTGCCACTTTCGGAGGTTTGAGGATTGTCTCAGGGTACTTCTCTTGTCGAATGCACCTTGACAATTACAGTTTTTTCCTCTTTTTTTCATGCTTCTTCTGCCTTTTTATTCCTCACCACATTTTATTAATAAATTATATAGGAAAATATTTTCTTCCATCATAATCTACGGTACAAATCAGGTTAGAAAAATATGTTAACGTGTACTGAATTTTTATGAATGCTGGAAGGGAACGATATAACTTCATAATACCCTGGATAATTCATTTAATTAGACTAAGCTAATAATATAGAGTCACCAGTCAGTCTAATCTGCATATTCTGAAGAAAACTGGAAGAAAAATTCACACATGCAGAAAAAGAGGTGAGGCAAAATATAGACAGGTCACTTTCCTAGAAATGGAACCCTGATGCCATGAGGGAATAGTAATATCCGGAACAGGACTGCACCATGCTCAGAGCTATACAGCAAATTATTAGGTTTTTCAAGGTGTTCTCCATACATTTCTTAATATCCTATAGAGGTTTTTATTGCTGGTGGGTCAGAAGGATGTTAGTAATTTTGGGTGAAACTCTGGAAGCAGCTTCTGGTCTAATGTCATTTCCAAGGTTTAACTGGTTTGATCAATAAAGGAATGAAACTGTGTGCGATCAAAAAAGCCGCAAATTTGACAACTGGAATTGAAGTCAACGTTATTTGCTGAAGTATATTCTTCTATTCACTGATTATCTGTAACATGGATATTTTTTTTTTGGATTATTTCCTGCAGAGATCTTTAACATTGCATCCATGTGAGTCTGCATGTGGAGGTCACTTTACTGTATTATTCTCTGCAGTATTTAGTTAAAACGATGAAAACTATCTCATTGAACACTTTTTGTTCCTATTAATTTTTTAAGCGATAAAGCAATTCAGATTATACATTTAATTTTCACAAAGTCACCATTAAAATAAAACAATTATTGCCACATTCTATTCAAATAACAAAGGTCCATTTGTTATTCTGCAGGTTAACTGATGTGAGTGTTAAATGGTCCCTCGTGCATTATTAGAACATTTAATAGACCCTTTCTGTTATTTTATAAATTAGCATAGCATTTAATGAAACAAAGGATTAAACACATTAACGGAAATGCATGCACGACCTCTGTGGTGACAAATTGATAATTACAGCAAAACATGGGAATTTTTAAATTGTGCTGTATAGAAGACTCAGTTGACTTTGACAGATACACAGTGGTGGTCGTTCAGCAAGCCACAATAATAATAATAATAATAATAATAATTGTCCAGATGCCATGTACTGGTCCAGAAGGAATATCTTGAACATCACAACAATGTCAGTATGTACCTGCACTGGGCATTATGTCAACAGTCGGGTGTTCTGACAAGTGGTACAAACATATACTAGATGCAGTTCTTGACACCAGAGACTGGGTCTTCAAGTGGGACAAGACTATTCCCATAGACCGTACCAACACTGCCAGTAGACCAGACATCATGTTCCATGATAAGAAGAGCAAGTTGTGTATCTTCATCGATGTAATAATCCCAGATAACAACAACATCCTGAGCAAGGAGCCAGAGAAAATCATCAGATATGAAGACCTAGAGATTGAAGCCAGATGCAGGTGGAACACGAGGACAAGAGTGGCTCCAGTAGTCGTAGACTAACTGGGAACCATCAAGACCAGGTTCCAAACTGGACAACTAGACAAACTCTCATGTGGATTCCATGCGAAAGAGATCCACAAGATCGAGTCATTGGAATGACCCACATTCGTAGATGAATACTCAGAGGAACAACAATTCAAAGCCTGAGAGGTCTGGTTAACCTCTGGCAAATGCACTAGCATACCGTAGAGAGCTGAGATGAGGGTATAATAATAACAATAATAATAATAGTCCAGATTCCATATACTGGTCCAGAAGGAATATCTTGAACATCACAACAAGGTCAGTATGTACCTGCACTGGGCATTATGTCAACAGTCGGGTGTTCTGACAAGTGGTACAAACATATACCGGATGCAGTTGTTGACAGCAGAGACTGCATCACCAAGTGGGACAAGACTATTCCCATAGACCGTACCAACACTGCCAGTAGACCAGACATCATGTTCCATGATAAGAAGAGCAAGTTGTGTATCTTCATCGATGTAATAATCCCAGATAACAACAACATCCTGAGCAAGGAGGCAGAGAAGATCATCAGATATGAAGACCTAGAGATTGAAGCCAGATATAGGTGGAACACGAGGACAAGAGTGGCTCCAGTAGTCGTAGACTCACTAAGAACCATCAAGACCAGGTTCCAAACTGGACAACTAGACAAACTCTTTATGTGGATTCCGTGCAAAAGAGATCCACAAGATCGAGTCATCGGAATGACCCAGATTCTTCAATGAGTCCTCAGAGAAACAACAATTCAAAGTCTCAGAGGTCTGGTTAACCTCTGGCAAATGCACCAGCATACCGTAGAGAGCTGAGATGATGGTATAATAATAACAATAATAATAATAATAGTCCAGATGCCATATACTACCCAGAAGGAATATCTTGAACATCACAACAAGGTCAATATGTACCTGCACTGGGCGTTATGTCAACAGTCGGGTGTTCCGACAAGTAGTACAAACATATACCAGATGCAGTTGTTGACAGCAGAGACTGGGTCTTCAAGTGGGACAAGACTATTTCCACAGACTGTATCAACACCGCCAGTAGGCCGGACATCATGTTCCATGACAAGAAGAGCAAGGTGTGTATCCTCATCGATGTAACAATCCCAGATAACAACAATATCCTGAGCAAGGAGGCAGAGAAGATCATCAGATATTAAGACCAATAGATTGAAGCCAGATGCAGGTGGAATACGAGGACAAGAGTAGACTCATAGACTCACTGGGAACCATCAGGGTGAGGTCCCAAACTGGGCGACTGGACAAACTCTCATGTAGAGTCCACGAAAAGAGATCCAGAAGATCGACTCATTGGAATGACCCGCAATCTTCAATGAGTCCTCAGAGGAATGACAATTCAAAGCCTGACTTGCGCTTGAAGACTTGTTTCTTTTTCCTTAATTAGCAGCCAAACAATAATGAGATACAAAATGAGCCAAAACATGACCAGCAAACTGTGACCATCATACAGTATCTGAACATAAAGAAAGATGATGGCCTCTGGAATGTTGATCTGCTCAGATCCCCAAAACATTTTATAAGAGCTCTTAGGAAAAAGAAAATCAGCAGTTTCAAAAATTTCTGCTATTGCACAAAGAGAGCAACAAGAAGCCATGGAATTAAAGAACAGGTTAAATTAACAAAAAGACTCTGTGCCAAATTGAGCAACTGGTTGGAGTTTGAGGCCCTGTCTTAGTTGGTCTTCTGTTGGCTTATTCTCTTCACATTTCATTTCTGTTTGGGTGCCATTTAAATAAAGAAATGAAGAAATTCAGAGGAATGATGAAGAAATTCAAGGTAACACACAGTCTCCAACCCATATAACATAGCTGGTCTCACTACCGTCCTGTAGACCTTCCCTCTCACTCTTGCTGATATCCGTCTGTCACAAATCACTCCTGACACTCTTCTCCACCCATTCCACTATCTTTTTCACCTCTCTTCCACTATCCCCATTACTCTGTACTGTTGATCCCAAGTATTTAAACTCCTCCACCTTTGCCAACTCTACTCCCTGCCTCCTAACCATTCCACTGACCTCCCTCTCATTCACACACATGTATTCTATCTTGGTGGTCCTACTGACCTTCATTCCTCTCCTCTCTAGAGCATATCTCCACCTCTCCAGGGTCTCCTTAACCTGCTCTCTACTATCGCTACAGATCACAATGTCATCAGCAAACATCACATTCCACTGGGACTCCTGTCTAATCTCGTCTGTCAACCTGTCCATCACCACTGCAGATAAGAAAGGGCACAGAGCCGATCCCTGATGTAATCCAACCTCCGTCACTCCTACCGTAGACCTCACCACAGTCACACTTCCCTCGTACGTATCCTGTATAGCTCTTACATACTTCTCTGCTAGTCCCGACTTCCTTATACAATACCACAGCTCCTCTCAAGGCACCCTGTCATATGCTTTCTCCAGGTCCACAAAGACACAATGCAACTCCTTCTGGCCTACTCTATAAGAAGAGACTTATGAGACTACCGGGTTATTTAGATAGATAGATAGATAGATAGATAGATAGATAGATACTTTATTAATCCCAAGGGGAAATTCACATAATCCAGCAGCAGTATACTGATAAAAAAATAAATAAATAAATAATAATAAATATATATATATATTAAATTAAATAGTAAAAAAAATGCATGTAAAAGCAGACAATAACTTTGAGCAATGTTAGCATTTACTCCCCTGGGTGGAACTGAAGAGTCGCATAGTGTGGGGGAGGAACGATCTCCTCAGTCTGTCAGTGGAGCAGGACAGTGACAGAAGTCTGTCGCTGAAGCTACTTCTCTGTCTGGAGATTACACTGTTCAGTGGATGCAATGGATTCTTCATGATTGACAGGAGTTTGCTTAATGCCCGTCGCTCTGCCACAGATGTTAAACTGTCCAACTTTACTCCTACAATAGAGCCTGCCTTCTTAACAAGTTTGGCCAGGCGTGAGGTGTCTTTCATCTTTATGCTGCCTCCCCAGCACACCACCACGTAGAAGAGGGCACTCGCCACAACCGTCTGGTAGAACATCTGCAGCATCTTATTGCAGATGTTGAAGAATGCCAACCTTCTCAGAAAGTATAGTCGGCTCTGACCTTTCTTACACAGAGCATCAGTATTGGCAGTCCAGTCCAATTTGTCATCCAGCTGCACTCCCAGATATTTATAGGTCTGCACCCTCTGCACACAGTCACCTCTGATGATCACAGGGTCATGAGGGGCCTGGGCCTCCTAAAATCCACCACCAGCTCCTTGGTTTTGCTGGTGTTAAGGTGTAAGTGGTTTGAGTCGCACCATTTAACAAAGTCTTTGATTAGCTTCCTGTACTCCTCCTCCTGCCCACTCCTGATGCAGCCCACAATAGCAGTGTCATCAGCGAACTTCTGCACGTGGCAGGACTCCGAATCGTATTGGAAGTCTGATGTATATAGATTGAACAGGACCGGAGAAAGTACAGTCCCCTGAGGCGCACCTGTGTTGCTGAACACAATGTCAGACCTGCAGTTCCCAAGACGCATATACTGAGGTCTGTCTGTAAGATAGTCTGTAAGTCCACGATCCATGCCACCAGGTGTGAGTCTACTCCCATCTCAGTCAGCTTGTCTCTAAGGAGCAGAGGTTGGATGGTGTTGAAGGCGCTAGAGAAGTCCAGAAACATAATTCTTACTGCACCACTGCCACTGTCCAAGTGGGCAAGGGATTGGTGTAGCATATAGATGATGGCATCCTCCGCTCCCACCTTCTCCTGGTATGCGAACTGCAGAGGGTCGAGGGCGTGGCGGACCTGTGGCCTCAGGTGGTGAAGCAGCAGCCGCTCCATGGTCTTCATCACATGTGACGTCAGAGCAACAGGCCGGAAGTCATTCAGCTCACTAGGACGTGATACCTTTGGGACTGGGGTGATACAAGATGTTTTCCAAAGACTCGGGACTCTCCCCTGTTCCAGGCTCAGGTTGAAGACGCGCTGTAGAGGACTCCCCAGTTCCAACGCACAGGCCTTCAGCAGTCGTGGCGATACACCATCTGGACCCGCTGCTTTGCTGGCACAAAGTCTCCTCAGCTCTCTGCTCACCTGCACTGCTGTAATTGTGGGTGGGGATGTCTCACCTGTACTGTTATCAACAGAAGGATGGTTGGAGGATGCAGTACTCCGAGATGAGAGTGGGTTATGGTGATCAAACCTATTAAAGAAGTTGTTCATTTGGTTTGCTCTCTCCACGTCTGTCTCGATGGTGGCACCCCGCTTCGAGCTGCAGCCAGTGATAATCTTCATCCCATCCCACACTTCCTTCATGCTGTTATTCTGCAACTTCTGCTCCAGCTTTCTCCTGTACTGCTCCTTCACTGCCCTGAGCTGGACTCGGAGTTCCTTCTGCACGCGCTTGAGCTCATGCTGATCACCGTCTTTAAAAGCCCTTTTCTTCTGGTTCAAAAGGAGTTTGATGTCACTTGTAATCCATGGCTTGTTGTTAGCATAGCAGCGTACTGTTCTTACTGGAACTACAATGTCCATACAGAAGTTGATGTAATCAGTTGTGCATTCAACAGCCTCTTCAATGTTCTCACTATGTGACCCCAGCAATACATCCCAGTCTGTAGTTCCAAAGCAGTCTCTCAGAGCCTGCTCTGCCTCAGGGGACCACTTCCTGAATGAGCGTGTGGTTGTAGGCAGCGCCTTCACTCTTGGTTTGTAGTGAGGCTGAAGCAGTACCGGGTTATGATCTGCTTTCCCAAGCAGAATAAAATCTAAGAAGCACGAGACTAAAGAACACGTCTCCATTTTCTTTCTTTCCGAGCTCATGTTTGTTTAGGAGAAACCGTAAAGATATTAAGGCGATCTCTTTTCTGATGTTTCATTCCTAGGAGTTTGCATTAAAACACAAAATTAACATTTTTCTTCCCCATCACTATAACATATATGGGGTAAGTGACATATTTTTTATTCCCTTAATGGTATGTAATAAATCGAGATTTTTTTACACATTTGGCTTAAGCACGTTTTATAACCTCGAAGTCCAGTAAACCTTTTCTGATGATCTACTACTATTCCACAAACATCCACATGTTTGATGGTGTTCGCTGTGAAAGGCACCATATAAAATAAAGGCTTCATTGATCATTTGCGGATTACCGAGCATTTTACATTTTGGATACAGCCATATGCAAAAGGCACTTTAAAATAAAAGTTTCAAAATAGCAGCCCAAGCCATATTTACTGGAGAAAAACACATGGCCTGAATACATTACCGAAAATATGTGATGAAAATCTCGTCTCATCAGGAACACAGGCTGACAATGACCTTCAAGTCTGACAAAATGCTCGACGGTGCCTCCTCCACACAGACATCTTGGTTGTGCTGTCATTAAGGACTAACCCCTGCTGCTGCTCCGGCATTTCAGACCACAAGAGCAGCCATCTGCTTATCACCTTTGAAACGTGGCTTACAAGTACTGTACTGTGAAAAGAGTAAACTCCAAATAGCAACTGAAAATATGTTCGGAAAAACAAGACTAAAATAAGAACTTAAATAAGTGCAGATGATTTACATTTGAGCTTCCGCAGAAAGCTGCAGGCGGCATTACTAATGCATCTGAACAATTTTTCACTGCCATCTTTAAATTAACTTTCCTCATACTGGAAATTATCTATTTATTTGTTCCATCAAAACATATCTAGTGCCCAAAAAAATGGGAGGAAATAAGTTTGACAGCAATATTGAAAATAAAACAGTTTGCCTTAAAGTTTAGAAATATCTCTAAGAGAGTCGTGATTGCCATAACCCAAATAAACAAGGAAAAGGATGACAGCATTGCCGTACGCTAGTCTGCAGCCGTAAATGAGCCTTGAACCGAAAACATCCACCCTTCAGACTTGTTTAATCCGGTTTAGGGTCACAGGATGTGGAGTGGACTGAAGCCTGCTGGGAGCAAGGCAGGAATCAGCCATGGGCGGAGCGACATAAAAGGAGCTAAAAAGTTGGGTCAAGCACAGAAAATAAAAAGGTTTAGGGTGAGAGAATTAGGGGGATGTTAAAAGTGGTGCTGGCCAATGGGCATCACTCAGTCTATCCTTTATACAAGCAGGATAATGCACCATGTCACAAAGCACGCCTCATCTCGGCCTGGTCACTTGAATATGAAGCTGGCTGCAGTTGACTCTCATAACCAGCGCTGTCCCCAGGTCTCAATCCAATAGAGTGCCTTTGGGATGACGTGAAATGGGAAATCACAGCATGAATGTGTGACGAAAAAAACATCAAACCTCCCTAAGGAATCTCTACAGTATCTTTCTGAGTCTACACTGTTCAGGCGGTGAAGCTAATACAACACAGACGGACCTCATTGATGGCCATGGTGTGTTTACAGTACAGTGCCCTCCATCATGTTTAGGGACACATTAAGCCCTCTGCTCCACAGTTTCAAATTACAAATCAAACAATTCAGACAGGGCGGCACGGTGGCGCAGTGGGTAGTGCTGCTGCCTCGCAGTAAGGAGACCTGGGTTTGCTTCCCGGGTCATCTCTGCGTGGAGTTTGCATGTTCTCCCCGTGCCTATGTGGGTTTCCTCCGGGTGCTCCGGTTTCCTCCCACAGTCCAAAGACATGCAGGTTAGGTGCAATGGTGATCCTAAATTCTGCTTGTTGTGTGTGTGCGTGTGCCCTGCGGTGGGCTGGCGCCCTGCCCGGGGATTTTCTACTGCCTTGCTCCCTGTGTTGGCTGAGATTGGCTCCAGCAGACGCCTTGTGACCCTGTGTTAGGACATAGCAGGTTGGATAATGACCGACTGGCTGACAATTCAGATATCGTTGTTAAAGTGCACATTGCAAACTTTCATTTGATGGGATTTGCAGACATTTTTCGTCACATAATACTTTTTATACATGGCCCCCCATTTCAGGACACACAGCAATGGCAGGTCTATTAAAGCTGTTGTCATATTTAGTTCTTTGTCACGTATCCCTCACATGCTATGACTGCTTGGATAGGGTCTTCTCTGGTGATGCTCTGCCAAGGCTATAATGCAGACATTTTCAGCTCCTGCTTGTTTCAGGGGGCTTGTCCCCTTAGTCTTCTCTTCAGCATATGGAAGACCTGCTCAATTGTATTTAAATTGGGTGATTGTCTTGGCCATTCAAGAATTCTCCATTTTTTTTGCTTTTGCATTGCATTAGCAGGATGTTTGGGGTCATTATCTTGTAGGATGAATTGCCATCCAATGAGTTTGGAGACATTTATTGGAACTTGAGCAGATCAGTTGTTTCTGCACACCTCAGAATTCACTGTGCGGCTGCCGTCAGCAGTTCCATCAACAAGAAAGAGAAGTGTGCAGAACCTGTGGCAGCCATACATGCCCAAGCCAAAACACCCCCATCACCATGTTTAACCATGAGGTGGTCTGCTTTGGATCTCGGGCATTTCCTTTTCATCGCCACACTTTGCTCTTGTCATCACTCTGATGGTTCATCTTTGTCTTTTCTGTTCACAAGACCTTTTCCCAGAATTCTGCAGGCTCTTTGAAGTCTTTTTTCTCAAACTGTAATCTAGTCATCCTGTTATTGTGGCTAACTACTGGTCTGCATCTTGCAGTGTGTCATCTGTGTTTCTATTCATGAAGTCTTCTGCTGATAGTCGTCTCTGACACACACACCTCGGCCCCCCGAAGACTGTTTCTGATCCGTCAGACAGGCGTTTGGGGGCTTTTACTTTACCATAGTGAGGATTCTTCTGTCATCAGTAGTGGGGGTCTTCCTTGGCCTAACAGTCCCTTTGTGATTACTGAGACCACCAGTGTGTTCTTTCTTCTTTATGATATTCCAGACAGCTGATTTTTGTCACCCTAAGGTGTTACCGATGTCTCTAATGGTTTTATTCTTGTTTTTTAACCTCATAATGGCTTGTTTGACTTTCATTGGCACAGCTTTTATCCTCATGATGAACAATGGCAACTACAGACTCCAAAGGGTAGAAGTGAGCCGAGGTATCTTATGAAGCAATGAAACCCACTTGAGGAATCAGAAACACCTGTGACACCAAACATTATGGTGCCCTGAAATGGGGGGACTGTGCACATCAAGTGTTGTGTGCAAATCCCATTAAATGGAATGGTCTGCAATGTGCACTTTAATCACAATGTCTGAAGTGTTTGATTTGTAATTTTACACTGTGGGGCAGTGGTGCCTGAATGGTTTAGCCCCATCATATCTTGCTGACCTCTTACACCCTTACTCTCCCTCGCAGTCACTTCGGTCGTCTGACTAGATGTTGCTTCTTGTGCCGAGGTCTCTACTGAACCCCAGAGGGGATGGTGCCTTTGCAGTAGATGCCCCTAAGTGTTGGAATAGTATGCTTTTTTATATTAGGACAGCACCAATACTGGCCACTTTTAATTCCAGTATGAAAATCTGTCTTGTCTCTTTGGCTTTTCAAACTAGCATGAGAATACTTACTGTTTGTCTTCCTTGTTTATTTTATTTTATACTAGCTATCTCCCATGGCTCTGACCACATAGTAGTGAAACAAAACAGTGAAGGGGCCCTGCCCGGCTCCCCACTCCTGACATCACACTTCCCCCTCCCCTCGGCCCACAACCTCGGATTAGCGTGAATATATCACTCCTGCAACCGAGCTATGATACTTAGCGCAATAAGAAAGTCGCAAAATCAGCTGGAATGTTCAAGCAAATCATAGAAAAAACCTCGATCTAAATTCGTTAACTAGTTCTCTCGTTCACTAGTTAAGCGGATGTAAGATATGCCCCGAGGCTGGCGCTTGAGTGAGGATGGCCCTTGCCCCCCTCCCCTCGGCCCACTGAATGTCTCTTGGATTTGTGCAATAAATCATTACCACAAGCGAACTATGATTCTTAGCGTGAAGAGAGAAGTCGCAAAATCAGCTGGAATGTTCAAACAAATCTTAGAAAAAACTCGATCTAAATCTGTTAAGTAATTCTCTCGTTCACTAGCTAAGCGGATGTAAGATATGCCCCGAGGCTGGCGCTTGAATGAGGACAGCCCTGCCCTCCTCCCCCCCTCCTCTCAGTCCACAACATGTCTCTCGAGTTCGTGCAAATAAATCGGTACCGCAACCGAACTATGATACTTAGCGCAATGAGAAAGTCGCAAAATCAGCTGGAATGTTCAAACAAATCTAAGAAAAAAACTCGATCTAAATCCGTTAAGTAATTCTCTCATTCGCTAGCTAAGCGGATGTAAGATATGCCCCGAGGCTGGCGCTTGAGTGAGGATGGCTCTTGCCCCCCTCCCCTTGGCCCACTGAATGTCTCTTGGATTTGTGCAAATAAATCATTACCACAAGCGAACTATGATTCTTAGCGCGAAGAGAGAAGTCGCAAATTCAACCGGAATGTTCAAGCAAATTATAGAAAAAAACCCGATCTAAATCTGTTAATAGTTCTACTGTGAAAGCAGACAGACATATAGACAGACAGATGTTAAATTTTATATATAGAGAGAAAATGTATATATTGGTCTATTTGTAGAAACAGTACAGCACTTTGGTCAACTGCTGTTGTTTTAGATGTGCTCTATAAATAAAACTGACTTGACATGACTTGATTTAAGACGAGGTACATCGATTAATCTTTTTTGCCGACTTTATTCCATATTCAGCGCCACGAGTCAGGTGACTAAGTTAAGGGACCATTTATATGGCCCTTTCACAAATCATCCCATTCTCATGCCGCCATTTATAAAGACCAATTCATTTCTCTCAGCTTTAGCAGATTTCACAATAAGCCTTCTCACTGCCGGGTGCTACGCCTCCAGAGTCGGTTCCTTGTTTTGAATGATGCATATTGTTTTATTAACAATATGTTTTCTTTCCCGTTTTCTAGTTTAATAATATTCCATGAAGTAATATTCTTGAATGGAAACAAAAACATTTACTATTTTTTATTATATGACCGTTACTTGTCTGTGTACACTTCTCCTGATAATCACTTCTTGGGTCCCAGAGTGTTTTCTTATTTGAGTCCTTGGATTAAAATGTTTAAGAGCCAGTGATTTTAACCTCTTGAAAGATCTAAATAATTAACCACCATAATAACCATTCTAAATTCACAGTGTAACGAGACTCCCCCATTTCTTCCTCACATTAGATATTTTCTGCCCTTCTCCACATTGATTTTTCAGCTTTTATGCCTTTTAGCCGAGCAGATGATAGCTGGTAATTGGTGTTCACGTGGCTCGGAATTCTTAAAGAGACAAGCACCAGTTTCCAATTTTGGGAATTAAATGCATGCTAAAAACACTCAGCTTTGTAGTAACTTAGTATCCACAAGTAAATGTATCCATGAAAATTAGGGTTAAGCAAGTTTAGCGAATAGATGGATGGCATGTTGACGTAGCGAGTGGTTCTCCCTGACAGGACTGGATATGAATTTGACTTCCGATTGGGTTCTTTGCATGTTCTCCCTGTGTTCATGGAGATTCTTTGTGTGGACGTTACTGCAATTTCCCCCCTTACAATGCAAATTAGTGCACTACTAAAATGTCTGTACTATTAAAATATTACAATCGTTGTACTACAATTACAATAATTACAACAAATAAATAATACATACAATACAATAATTCAACTGTATTGCTATGTAACAATTACAATTCTTGTACTATTAGAATAACTGTAATGTTCTAATGTACTGTACAACTACTGTACTTTTACAGTTGCTCTTTTTATTGTACTACTGTTATTACTCTATTATACTCTTAGCATTTTAAAAGTAAAAGAACAGTTAAGGAGGTGGTGATGTGCATCATACAACCCCAAATCAGAAAATGTTGGGACAGTGTGGAAAATGTGAATAAAAAAATAAAGCAGTAATTTACAAATTTCCCTTAACTTTTATTTCATTGCAGACAGTAAGAACACAAGATAATTCATGTTTTTTTTTGGTCAACATCATTTGATTTGTAAATAAACATCCATTCTTGCCATTCAAGCTTGCAACACATTCCAAAAAAAGTTGGGATGGGGGCAATTCAGGGGTAGTAATGAGGTATAATAACTAAATAATGATGTGATTTGAAACTGGTGATGTTAACAGGTGATTACAATCATGATTCGGTACAAAAACAGCATCGAGGAAAGGCCTACTCCTTTAGGAGCAAAGATGGGCAGAGGATCGCCAGTTTGCCACCAAGTGCGGGCAAAAATCTTTGAAATGATGAAGAAAAACGTTTCTCAAAGACAGATAGGAAGAGATTTGGGCATTTCTCCCTCTACAGTGCATAACATAGTGAAAAGAATCAGGGAATCTGGAGAAATTACCGTGCGCAAAGGCCAAGGGCGCAAGCCTAAACTGAATGGCCGTGATCTCCGAGCCCTCAGACAGCACTGCATTAAAAACCGTCATTCATCAATAAATGATATAACTGCGTGGGCTCAGGACTACTTCAGGAAGTCACTCTCAAGCACTACAGTACGTAGTTACATTAGGAAATGCCAGCTAAAACTGTACTGTGCCAAAAGGAAGCCCTACATAAATAGCGTCCAGAAGCGCCGTCGACTTCTCTGGGCTCGGAGGCATCTGGGATGGTCCATTGTGCAGTGGAAACGTGTATTGTGGTCAGACGAATCGATTTTTCACATCTTTTTTGGAAGAAATGGACACCGTGTGCAGCGAACCAAAGAGGAAAAGGACCATCCAGACTGTTACCAGATACAAGTCCAAAAGCCAGGGTCTGTCATGGTATGGGGTTGTGTCAGTGCCTTCGGCAAAGGTAACTTGCACTTCTGCGATGGCACCATCAATGCTGAGAAGTATATCTCAGTTTTGAAAGGAACAAATGCTGCCTTCAAGACGACGTCTTTTCCAGGGACGCCCATGCTTATTTCAGCAAGACAATGCCAAACCACATACTGCGCGCATAACAAAGGCATGGCTGCGTAAGAAGAGGGTGCGGATGCTTGACTGGCCTGCCTGCAGCCCTGATTTGTCTCCTATAGGGAATGTTTGGCGCATTTTGAAATGAAAAATGCGTCAACGAAGACCCCGTAACTGTTGTGCACCTAAAACGTTGTCTGCAGGAAGAATGGGACAAACTAACAGCTGCAACACTTAGTCACTTGATTTCTTCAATGCCTAAACGTCTTTTAGTGTTGTTAAAAGACAGGGGAACTGTACAAAGTGGTAAATGCTGTACTGTCCCAACTTTTTTTGAAATGTGTTGCAAGCCTGAATGGCAAGAATGGATATTTATTTACAAATCAAATGATGTTGACAAAAAAAAAAAACATGAATTATTTTGTGTCCATACTGTCTGCAATGAAATAAAATTTAAGGAGAATTTATAACTTGCTTTTTTCTTTTTTTATTCACATTTTCCACACTGTCCCAACTTTTTTTGATTTGGGGTTGTAAATACTGAAGGAGAATTGAAAAATACAGACAGTGAACTTGCATTTTTCTGAGGTCTTTACATGTGAGGAAGTTGATAACCTCCCCTCAGTAACAGGGACTACTAAGGAGGTGATCTGGAAATTATAGAGGGGGAAGAGCTGCTGAGATTAAATAGGCTGAAATGAAAAAGATCTGCAGGACCAGAAAACATTTAACCTCGGATTTGTAACGGGGTTAAGGAGTACATGTATAAAACTTGACACATATATTTAGGAAGTCACTGTGCAATGGAAAAATTCCAAAGGACTGGAAAATAGCAATTATTATGCCATTATATGAAGAGGGTGACCAGGCAGATCCACACAACTACAGGCCAGTAAGTTTAACACGGCAAGAATAGGAGTTCTAAAGAACAGTCAGCATGGGGTCAGAAGACAGAGGTCAAGTTTTACTAACATGCTGGAATTCCATAAGGAAGCAACAAAAGGTTGCGATCAAAGTGGAGCATATGATATTATTTATCGATAAGGTGCCACATGAGAGGATGGGCATCAAACTAAAAGAGTTAAGAGTGATGTTTGTAGATGGGTGCAGAATTGGCTCAGACACAGAAAGCAGAGGGTGACGGTGCAAGGAACCTCGTCAGAATTGGCCTATGTTAAGAGTGGAGTCCAGCAGGGGTCAGTGCCAGGGCCACTGCTATTTTTAATATATATAAATGACTTGGATAGGAATATCCGTAACAAGCCAGTAAAGCTTACAGATGATACCAAGATAGGTGTATTGGCAGATTATATGGAATCTGTTGAAACATCACAGGGAGACTTGGACAGCAGACAGCTGAGGGCAGATTTGTGGGAGATGAAGTTTAATGTCAGTAAATGTAAAGAATTACACATAGGAAGTAAAAATGTTAGGTCTGAAAATCGAGGATACACCTTATGAGAAGGATTTAGGAGTCGTAGTGGAATTGACATCATCAACTTCCTGACAGCATTCAGAACTCATTAAGAAGGCTAATTGAATGTCAGGTTATATAGCGCCTTGATGTGTGGAGTAGAAGTCCAAGGAGGTTCTGCTGAAGCTTTATAACACACTGGTGAGGCCTCATCTGGAGTACTGGGTGCAGTTTTGGTCTCCAGGCTACAAAATGGACATAACAGAGCTAGTAAAAGTCCAGAGAAGAGCAACTAGGCTGACCCCAGGGCTACAGGAGATGAATTATGAGGAAGGACTAAAACAGCTGAGCCTTTATAGTTTAAAAAAAAGTTTAAATGGGACCTGACTGAAGTATTTAAAATTATGAAGGGAATTAGTCCAGTGGATTGAGACGGTGACTTTAAAATGAGCTCATCAAGAACACGGGGACACAAATGGAAACTTGTTGCAGAACCAAACATCATGACATTTTTCTTCACACAGAGAACCACAGGCACATGGAATAAGCTACCAAGTAGTGTGGTAGACAGCAAGACTTTAGGGACCTTTAAAACTTGACTTGATGTTATTTTGGAAGAATATATAGGATGGGACTGGCGAGCTTTCTTGGGCTGATCTCATCTAGACTGTTCTATTGTTGTAATGTTTCTGTACAACTACTGTAATTGATATACATGTACTATACAATTACAGTAATTACTGTACTGTAATTACTGTAAAATTTCAATTACTCTACTATTATAGTTATTTTCTTCATAAGTCAGCTTAACTTTTTTGTGTGAAAAACCTAAATGAATCAATTTTCTAGGTAAACCACCACATTGCATTAAAAATGTCTACTGAATCCAGTTAGTAAATTATTTAATTGTGCAGTTATACAAGAGGTAAAAATAAATGTCATCGCATTTCTCACATGAATTCAAGGAGTTTCCGGGCCTCATAGTGTCTGAAGTGCTCGGTTCTAAAACCATCCTGACTTCTCGCTCCCAGAGTGATGGCAGCTGCTGTCCCTGGTGGCTCATTAGCCCAGTCTGGAGTCACTCCCAGGTGTGGTGAAAGGCCAAGGTAGTAGGGCTCTGCAACCTCGACAGCTCCCCCTGGTGGCATCCACAGAACCCAACAGGGGCTGCTGTGAACTCCAACTCCCAGCATGCCCTGCGGGAATCTGTGGTGCCACAGCAAACCAGGAGAGCTGCCCTCTAGCATCCTGGGGGAGGTAATGCCCCAACCACGCTCTCTCTCTGCTGGTCCTTCCACCATAAATGTGTCCCAGTTGTGCAAGGGTCCTGGCCGTACGTGACAACTGTTACAGGTTGTGGCACTAACTGGTTGAAATGACTTCTTTTTATGTATTTCCCTTGAATTTGGGGAAGGCTGTATATAAATAAAATGTATTATTATTATTATTATTATTATTATTATTATTTCCTATCAGGTTACAGGACCTACAGTAGATAAGCTCCCATATAGGACTAGGCTGGTGTTTTTGTTTTTTCAGTAGCTGCCCTAGCAGTTTTGATATGTTAATGTGTACTCTAGATGGGGAATGTTACTTAATACAAAAGGCTTTACAGTAATTTACTTCCTTATTTTTTTAACAAAATGCAGAAACTCCTCAGACAGCAGATGATCTCAGAAATCAGACACTGTCAGTTTTGGTTGCAGAGTATCAATGGCTGTTGCAATTGCTGAAATGGAATTCCTGATCATTGCATTTGCCCTCTTCATATTCTGTCTCTTTGCAGCCGCTGGAATCTACGCAGAAAAATGCACAAATGCCTCAGGTATGTATGTTCAACTAACAGTCAGCTAAGTAAGAAGCTGCATCTGTCGTATTTGACAGACAATCAGAAGTTAGATGTCAGGGAGTGAGAGGCTGGGGGCTTCTTTGTCATCTACTACTGGGAAACCTCAAGTAGTTCAGAAGGCAGCAATGTGGGCACAGGTTAGATTGAGGTGTTGGCTGGCAGTCGTCATAGGATCTCATAGTTGCAGAATCAAATACGATCTGGTTACCATTTTCATGAATGTTCTCCAAGTGTCTGCATGTTCTTCTTCCTCACAGATATCCTGATATTCCTAGGACCGCCATTAATATGCACACATTAAGTTTATTAGTGATTCTAAACTGGCCCAGTATGTGTGTTTCATATGTGCGCTGGCACCCCACCCAGGGTTAGTTCTTGCCATGCACTGAATGGTGCTGGGAAAGCCTCCAAGACTTTGTCACCCTGAATTGGATTATGCTGGTTCAATTACAGAAAGTCAGATTTTTTGCTCTTTAAATCTCGTGCTTCACTTCTTCTGCGTTATTTTTTGCTTTTGTGAAGTTTCAGTGTTAGCACACTGGCAAGTTCAAACGCAGACATTTTGTGCATAAACTCTAAATTGTGGTAACTGCACTCCAAATCAAATAAATTTTAATTGTCACATACACATTATTCATACGGTACAATAAGTGGTGGAGTTGCTCAGTTCCAATGCCTGTGCCTTTAAAGAATATAAAATGTAAGTGCCATGGAGGAGAGGTGGGCATCCCAGCATGACCACTTCCCAAAACGGAAGGTGCCAAGGGATAGACGAGCAGAAGCAGAAGGTCAGGACCACTTCCATCCCCCATACGTTAATTGACACTTATCCACTTGGATACCCACAGGGGTTCATGGGAAGTGGAGCCTGGAAGTGAAGCCTAGTTGGGGTCTCTGTGTGCCGAAAGGGGGGCACAGTCGGGAGAGGACTGGCCTGGTTCCCAAACTCCTCACAAATCATGCCAGGTAACTGGAAGTCTTCCCATGTTGGGAATAAAAGGAAGAGTCAGAGACGGGAGGCAGCGGGCAACACTCAACTGGAGGCGGAAGGAGAGGGAGGGTTTTTCATTGTTTTTTGTATGATTATCGAGTATGTCCAATGTATAAGGCTTGGATGATTAAAAAAGAATCCATTATTTGAACTTGTAACTCTGATGGGTGCTATTAGTTCTGGGATTTGGGGCTCGGTGGTGCCCCCTACGGGTTACAAAAGAGACAATAAGAGTAATACTTGCCTTTATAAATATTTACTAATCATTAACAGGATTATAAATATGTAATAAACAATTCATAACTAAATGAATGACTTAACAAGAGAGAGCTAACAACAGGGCATCATGTAGCTGTAGACACTTCCCTCATTCACGATGATGATGGACTCTGGACAGTCTCTCTCTGAGCTGAACTTTAGGTAGCCATAGCAGTTACTCGACCACAGCATAGAAAAGCTGTTGTTGTTGGGATGGCTGGCATTTCAACTACCATAAATACTTGTGTATAAGTTGGGTCTTGAAACCAAAAAAATCGATCATAAATTATACGTCCATTCAAACATACAACACTTAATTTTTTTTTTTTACACCTTTACACCTTCTTGCCTCCTCCAATCTCTCATCAGATTCTCAGACACATCTAATTTTATTGCAGCAGCGCAGTTACCAATTTCCTTCGCCACTCTAACGACTTTTAATTTAAAACCAGCTTCATATTTTCTTCTGATCGAACGCTCCATCGTAGATAAGGGATGCACTTATGATAAAGGTGCATGAGGGTGTGAGATACAAAAAACACAAAACAGTGCAAACGTCGCTTCGGAATAGTTTGGGTATTACTTTGTGGTCACGTAGGCACAATACATACAAAAAAAGGGCGTGTGCTCCGTGGTTACTCTCTCAGGTGGGTGTTAGCTTATCATAATCTCTTGGACCAATAGCGTGAGTTTTCCGCATTCGACTTCCACGACTGACATTATAAAATACCAGAAATTATACAATAAAATCAACTCCCGACTTATCCACGGGAGAACTTAAATGCGAGTATATACGGTAAGTAGTTTGTTCCTTAAAGCCAGAAACAGCCCTTTTTATCGCTTCACTTTTCTCATTAGAGTTTTTAAATGTGGACTGATGTTTAGTTTGATAATGTCTTTGTACACTTGACATACAACACACGACACTTTCACAGCATAATGCACACACAGCATGATCCTTTTGTTGCACAAATCCATATTCATTTGTCCAAGAGTCTCGAAAAGAGTAATAACAATAATAAGAATAATAATAAGCGGTTTGTTTTAATGTATCATGGCCTGTACTGAACACATGATTTCCTTTAACATTTGAGTCGCATGCGCAAAACATAGGTAGGGACGTGGAGCGCAAATTCATTCGCGCTGTGATTAAAATACAGGGTGAGTCAAAATGATGTTAACATTTGAATGGCGGAAACAATTTATTCACAAATCATACTTCATATGTGCAAGATGAATTGCAGTTATGTCTCAACCTGTTCGCCATCATGTTCAATGCACATAAATTGTCCACACAAATTGTATATAAATATATACAAGGCAGGACCATTAGTGTTAACATAATTTTGACTCACCCTATATGATAAAGAGGTTTGTTTTAACGTACCACGGCCTGCACTGAACACATGGTTTCCCTTCACATTTGAGTCAAATGTGGAAAACGCAGGTTACAGCGCAAACACGGGCAGTGTAATTAAAATATAATCTTTTACTATATTTCAATTCAATCAGAGTGCCATGAAAAAATCATTCTGCATGCCACGCTTGGTATGCGTGCCGTGTTTTGCAGATCCCTGGTGTAGGAGTTGATGTAAGCTTGAAAGAACTGTCATATTCATGAAAATATGCATTTGAAGTGAAGGGTGTGTCACACCCCGTTAAAGGACTGCTGTTAAGAGAGCAGATAACGACGAGCCACAGGAGATGCCGATTTCAGTTCTCAAAACACCCGAATTACACAAATCTGCCTTACGACACCAGCAGAAGAACAACGAGGTTGCACAGCACCCATCTTCTGACTGCACACAACTAAAGAAATGTAACATTCCTGTTTTACTGGAAATGCAAACACCCCTGTCTTAACAAAATAGTCACAGTGTTTTAACATGTTGTGTATCCTGTGATAAAAAGCAGACGGCAGACAGAAAAATGTTTGGGGATGGCCACCCCATATACTGAAAAATGGTGAAAAATAAAAAAAACACGGTTTACAGTGCGAGTTCAAAATGGAATTGACTAACAGGAAAATTTCTGGGCTTAAATATGGAGGAAAAAAGGAAGAGGTGGAGTCAAGAGTGGATTCTGGGAATAGGAAATGACATCATCTGTGTTGTCCGGAAATGACGTCATTAGTGGATGGGTTGGTGGTGATGTCATCAAGAGGCCAGGTCTTTGGGTGAGCTTCAGTGGAACAAGAGGAGAGAGGATGAAGTGAAAGCGCCAACCTCCGGTTTGGCTGACAGATATCAATATTTGAACTCCTATGTGTACGTGTGTGACAATCTGCAGATGACAATGCTTATCCAAACTCTGCTGTTGTTATGTGATATGGTGATGTAATAGTTAAAATGACATTCACAGCAGACAGAGGCACTTCTCAAACACGTGGAGCCCAGTAGCTGCGGTGGTATCGGTGTGTTTGTGTCTGTCTTTCTCCGTCATCATGGTGCTTATTGCAACATGCAAATTAATTATTAAGCTTGTACTACCGAGCTCCTGAATGGATGACAGCAGCTTCAGCCTTTCATTTTTTCTCAGCGTCGAGTCTTTTCACTCAGTATCTTTAGCTCTCTTTCCCTGAAACCCCGCTGGTGGTTTAAAATGCATGGACTGGAGGAGTTGGGCTGGAGAGGGGCTTTAGGAAGAAGCCCCTGTGGGTGTAGCCTTTGCAGCATATGATTTTGCTGCTATTCATTACACATGGGATTCCCCCGGATGTGTAATCCATTTGAGAATCATGCGTGGGCCCCCCCATGAGACCACCACAGGGCTGATCTTTTTTGGACCTCTGGAATATGACTCACTGTTACACAAATATGTAATAAGTAATGCTATGGTAACAAACTCTTTCAGGAAGGGATTAGAAAACTTCCAAACCGGCTCATCAAGTTCCTGAATGCACCTGCATGTTACACCATGACAGTTTTTTTCCATCTTGTATTTTTCTTGTCAGGGGTTTCAAAGTTGCTTTCAGCACGTTCTCTCAGTTAGTTCAAATCTGAAGCTATTTTCTATTCTTGCCTTGCAGTGCGCCATGCCAATTGCAAATGGTCAGTTTTGCTTGAAAGTTTACAAAATTAGATCTTGATCTTGTCTCGTCACGCTTCATGAAATACATTGACCAAGCTCAGGGCTGGAGTTTCACTTCTTCATACCATGTTATAGCTGATGCAGGTTACATATTGCACATGTGCAGCCTGAGCGTTTCTTTCTTTCATTTTGTGTAATGGTAAAGTACAGTATGCTAGTACAGTAGGGCCTTTGTGGTTGGCACTGGCATTAGCACTGTTGCTTCATTGGTCCACCATCTTCAGGTTGAATACTGAACCCAGCAGCTGTTTGAATGGAGTTTGCAATTTATGGCTTTGTTCATGTGGAACGTTTTAGGCGCTCTCGATTCCTCTTCTTAACTTTGTATGAGATTGTCATGTTGTAAAATAACTATGAGGGGGGAGTCAAGCTAAAGTTAGAAAATGGAACAAACCTTAACAAAACTGATCATGTCATGATCATGTTATTCTGCTGGAATCCGGGCACTGCCAGGCAGGTGGCATAAGTGCATTGAGAAGGGTGGAGATGACATTGAGAAATGACATGATTAGTTTTGTTAAGGTTCATTCCATTTTCTAATAAATCCCATTTTATAACTTTAACTTGACTCCGCCTCATACATTATTATTGTAGGGCTGTGCAGTCTTCCTGGCGCGGCCTCAACGGATTCACGTTCTTTACATTGCTCTCTGAGGTGGCTCAATGCCCTTAAAAGAACAGCTTGCTTTTGCTGCTGTTTTGTCATCATAGGTTCCTAAGTGGGCAACAGAAGCATCAATTATAAATTGTGATCGAGAAGAAAGTCACAAATACAAAATAAAGGTTTGGGGACCGTCCCCGTATATTGTCATGCAGACAATATTGAAAAAATGAAATGATACAAAGTCCTGAAAGTACAATGAACAACTTTACTGAAACAAAATGGCGGTTTTATAGAACAAAAAACAGGTGACAGGAAATGGTTGGCAAAATGGTGACGTGGCAACAGGAACCAGAAGCGACGTCATTTTGAGGAGCCGGAAGTGAGGTGATTTGTGGGTGCCGGAAGTGACGTCATCAATGTTGGCCGGAAGTGACATCATCACGGCCATTTTGAGAACCCGGAAGTTGCGGGATTATTACTCTTCTTGTTTCCTGTTGGCAAAAGAGAGTTCAGGTAAGTATCACGTGACAACCCCTTATCTCGCGATGTTTTACTCACCTTTAGGCTCTTTGACTGCCTCCTAATCGTACATGTGTGACAAAATACAAAAGAAGAGATACTGTGCTACAGCGAGCATTGTGCAATTCTGTGTGCAGTTCTGGCCACCATGCTACAAAAAGACATAGCAGCACTTGAAGCTGTGCAGAGGAGAGCAACCAAGTGCATCATGGGGCTTAAGGACATGTCCTACTGTGACAGACTCAGAGAATTAAACCTGCAGAGGAGGTCAAACCTGTGTGAGGTTGTCAAATTTCTCATAGGCATCAATTAAGTAGATCAGGCAGGATTCTTTCAACTTAATGATGAATCGCATACTTGAGGCCACCAGTAGAAATTATCCAGATTGAGCAATGGCTCAATGCTGGCCAATATTTACCACTTTCATTTGGCCCACACATTGTCTTGGAATAATAGCGATGAAGTCACCCATGTTTTACTTCCATAACACAGCCACAAATCATCTCTTATCTTAGGTATGCTATGGACATGAAATGACATTGTATGAACTTAGAAAGCAAAAGGCATGCACAGGGTATCCCAAAAATGGTAGATGAGGACGTACATTGTAGGTGCCAGTGAGGAAGGACAGGCCTCCTGGTCGGAATAAAGAACGGATTCTTACTCAGTCAGGAGGCCAACAGGCTCAACAGGAGCAGTTCTTTCCCCTAAACAACAGGTGGCAGGTGATGGCATCCCCAGGCTGATGCAACTTGTCAGTGCCATTACATTATTATTATTATTATTATTATTATTATTATTAAAACCCACCTGTCTGCACTCTGTGTTACGCTGGTCCATTTGCCAGAGGTAAACCAGACCTCTCAGGCTTTGAATTCATCTTGCTGTTCAGCTGAGGACTTGTCAATGGATGCAGGCCATGCTGTGGACTCTCACGTGGACTCTACATGAGTGTTTGTCCAGCTGCTCTTGGAACCCGGTAGATTGGGATTGACTTGAGATCTGTTCTCTGTCTGGGTACTGCCCACATGATGAAGGGAGCATGTTGTGTGAATGGGACTTCGAATGGGCACCTGCTACTCTGGCTCAGATCTTCTTGAGAAACCCAGCTGCCAGATGCGGCAGGCACATTTGTAACTCGGTGGCTCCCCTTTACGTCATTGCTTATCGATCTTGTGTCTCTAGTATTCATGGCTGTTTGGTTGCCTGCTCTGTTAGCCATCCCCTGGGCTTGGCGCAGGTCAACTGTTCCCTGAGCAGGTGAACACCCAGGGTGTTTATGTGCTGCAGTCAAAGACTCAGGAGACTCCCAGTCAGCACTATGAGGAAGTAGTGCTAGGACTATGACAATCTCATTATTATTATTATTATTATTATTATTATTATTATTATTATTATTAATATTACAATAGAGTCTCACTTATCCCACCTTTGCTTATTTAACATTCTGCATTATCCGACATCCCACCGCAAAAAAAAAAAAAAAAAACGCATCAATCGGCAACAAGAACTGCAAGTTGCCAGCGTGAGCGTAGTCTATTTTTTGCTGCTCCCGACTTTACTGCAGCTAATTACAGTGGAACCTCGGTTTGCGAGCATAATTCGTTCCGGAAATGTGCTTGCAGTCCAAAGCACTTGTATATCAATGTGAATTTCCCCATAAGAAATAATGGAAACTCAGATGATTCATTCCACAACACAAAACTATTCATATAAAAATGATTAATGCAAAATATAAAGTAAAAATACATAAAACAAATTAACCTGCACTTTACCTTTGAAAAGAATCATGGCTGGTGTGAGTGAGTTTCTAAACTCTTGTGGGATTCCACCCAATGGGATGACACGGGAAGAGCGTCCCATAGTAATCGCAGTCTCCCAGCGCTGTAGCAGTTCGCCATAAAAGCGAATCCAAAAAGATCGCGGACATGCCCGCCATCGATGGGTAATACAAGGAACAAAGAACATTATAAATGCGCAGGGCACAGTATTACTTTCCCCCAGACCCTGCCTGACTGCTGTCTGAATCACAATCTGATTGTATGGGTGGTTACCTATCTACCTAGGGGCTTCGTCTCTAACGCTGACGTCCGAGGTTCGATTCCCGAGAGGGAGTGCAGTGAGTGTGTACACCTGATGAGCCCAGAATTAGGGCGAAACACGTGTCGTGTACTCTTTGCATTATTTGACAGTAAAACTATTTCAACCATTTATATATATATATATATATATATATATATATATATATATATA
>JANRMT010062837.1:88110024-88130630 GCA_026402145.1 Polypterus bichir lapradei | reverse complement strand
AAACATTACCCCTATCCTCCAAAGAAATGCGATGACTATAGGTGTAATGTTTCTAGTGGCCACCAGAGGGCCTCTACTGGCTGGTTCCATTCCTTCCCTCAGTCTCTTTTTATATTTACATTTATATTTATTTGCTAGGCAGACACTTGTATCCAAAGTAACTTGCAAATTTGGTAAACATAACATTAAGTGAGGGCTTGCTTGTTCAGTAAGTGTAGAAGGACAGGTAACTAAAGTTGATTGTCACAAGTGAAAAGATGTAATAAGTAATACATTTACAATCATGGGTTACAATTGATAAAGCAATTAAACTTAATCTAAAAACAGATTAACCAACAATATCAAATATCACAGTTATGTTTTTTTTTCTCCAATCAATTAGACAGATATTCACAGAACAGATGGGTTTTCAATCACTTCTTAAATACGGTACATTGAGAAAGTCAGCAGTGTGGATGGAGGGGGGCAGCTCATTCTACCAACTAGGAACTACACAGTAAAAGAATTTGGACTGAGATTTGATACCACGCAGAGGCGGCACCTCCAGACACTGTTCTCTGGCAGATCTGAGTGGTCAAAAAGCAGTACAGGGCTTCACCAGTGTCTCCATTTATTCAGGTGCTGACCCATTGACTACTGTGTAGGCAAGCATCATGGATTTGAATTTATCGCATGCTGCTTACAGGAAGCCAATGTAACCTCAAGGGAGGAGTGAAATGTGCCCGTCTTGGCTGGGCCTGACGGCACATGTGGGTACTCCAGCCAGGAGTGAGTTGCAGTAGTTCAGACGTGATAAGACCAAAGCCTGGACCAGATGTTGTGCTGCATACTCTGTCACATACGCCATAATCTTGCAGATGTTGTACGGTGTAAACCTGCATGAGCGAGAATCAGTCTCTGGTCTGACTTGGTCTGGCTTGGTCCGTCTTGTCTTTGATCCAGCATACAGTCTGAATAGGGCAGCAGAAACAGCCTCTCCTCATAATTGAAAATGGCACAGAAAAAATGACCATGAGTGCTGCTGAGTGTTGTGTGTGGCAGTTAATTATTTTTCTTCTTTATCTATAGCTATTTCCATTTTTTTAGGGGGTCGCAATTTTTTTGACTAGCCTTCTCTAATTAATTAAACTGTAATATTTGCTTTTGGTTGCCGCTGAGTAGCTGAGCAGGATTTTGTTACAGTATGTTTTCCCTTAGATGGTTAATTTTGTTGCTTTTTAACCTGCACAGGAGCAAAGGTAATAGTCTTTGGCAGTGGCTGAAAATAGAGTTGTGTTTTTGAAAGTGTATGTGTGTTAATAGGGTGCAGAGCACTGCAAAGCAGGTAGTATGGCGGACAGCTGGGGTCCATGCCCGGCCGGGATGCCCATTCGGTATATGTTCAGGAGGAGCAGCCATACTTTGCAATACCTCCCCCTGGACGCCAGATGGCAACCCCCCTGGGTTGCTGCAGTGACTTGGTTTCCCGCAGGGCTCTATGGGAATTGGAGTTTGGTGGAGCCCTGTTGGGTCCCGCAAGGGGCCGCCAGGGGGTGCTGCATTGTTTTCGCCACACCCCAGAAGTGCAGCTGGAACTCGGCAATCAAGCACCTGGAGCACTTCCCAGTGGACTATAAAAGGGACCAGCAGCCACCACTCCAGCAGCCTGAGTCGGGAGGAGGAGAACTATGCTTGCCAGGAGGAGCGGTGGTGCAAAGAAGTACAGTGTGGGTTTTGTTTGGTATGCTTGGAACTGTGTTGTGCCTGTGGGTCACGGGGAAGATGTGCCCCACAGGTGAAGAAAAATAAATCTGTTTGGTTCATTTTATATATGTGCCTCCAGTGTCAGCCTGTGTCGGGTCGGCGCCAATAAAGCACCTTTGTTACGGTAGGGATTCAACACAAGCAGTAGTAGAAAATGACAGGACAGGACAGGAACTGAATAACCAGCACTGGAGCTAATAGTAAATAGTGAACATGTCTACTTAGTGACAAGGAATTATGGTGTAGAAAGAAAAACTAGATAAAGCAGTTCATATCTCTCATACTGTTACTGTTAGCACCCAAAACCGACTTACCAGTATGAGAAAACTCCTACATATGACATACCATTCGACACGCTCTGACTTCTAGCTTTTTAGGGTTCCCTCCCTATTTTTAGGCCATTTTAGTACCATATTTTGTACTGGAAATTATATCCTTATGATAAAGAGTAAACCAATTGGTGTCTTCAGCACAAATGATCAGAAGAACCTGAAAGTATGCAGGTCACATCAACCAACCCCAGGGGTTCAGCCTGTTATGGGATGTGAGCGATCAAAGTTACTTCTTTTCACAAACTTTGGTTGGGATGAGTAATGTACGAGGCATGTGGAGTATCGCATTTTGCTATTTCGAGGTTGGGAAACATGAACATGATCACATTTTTTGATATCTGATTCTTTACTGGTGGTCGGAAACCCTCTAAGAGAAGGTTACAAAGAACAAATTTCAAACATAAGCATGTAGAGTATAATTTTAGACTATTTCTGTATTAGTGATTATGAACACAATGTTAGTTTTGATCCTTTACTAGGTATTGGTGGAGTGGTGGCTCTGAGGCTAGGGATCTGTACTGGCAATCGGAAGGCGCTCTGCTCTGTTGGGCCCATAAGCAAGGCCCTAAACCTACAATTACTGAGCACTTTGAGTAGTGAGAAAAGTGCTATATAAAAGCAAAGAATTATTATTATTATTTAGCCCTGTGTGGACCTCAATCAGAGTGTGAAATATGACAAACTTCTATTACAATCGAGAATATTTAAGACTTTACACATTTAAATTGAAGCACACATTTGAATATTTCAGATTTTATGTACTACCGTATATACTCGTGGATAAGTTCTCCTGCGGATAAGTCGGGACTTGATTTTATCGTATAATGTCTGGTATTTTATAATGTCGGTTGTATAAGTTGAATATGGAAAACTCAAGCTATTGGTTCAGGAGATTATGATATGCTAACGCCCAGCTGAGAGAGTAACCACGGAGCACACTGCCTTTTTTATCAATGTAGATGCGGCAATGCAGTGTATCAGCGTGTGCTCCTAACCTCTCTATTGCATCTACGTGACAACACACTAATACCTAAACTATTCCGAAGCAACGTTTGCACTGTTTTGTGTTTTTTGTATCTCACACCCTCATAACACCTTTATCATAAGAGCATCCCTTATCTACGATGGAGCGTTCGATCAGAAGAAAATAGTCATTGAAGTGGCGAAAGAAATTGGTAACTGTGCTGCTGCAACAAAATTTGATGGGTCTGAGAAGCTGACGTGAGATTAGAGGAGGCAAGAAGAAGTAAAAAAATAAAAATGTAAGTGTTGTATTTTTGAACGGGCGTATAAATAGGGGTCTGATTTTATGATCAATTTTTTGGGTTTCAAGACCCGACTTATATGCGAGTATTTACGGTAGTTGAAATGCCAGCCATCCCAACAACGACTGCTTTTCTATACAGTGGTCGAGTAACTGCTATGGCTACCCGAAGTCCAGCTCAGAGAGAGACTGTCCACAGTCCATCATCATCGTGAATGAGGGAAGTGTCTACAGCTACATGATACCCTGTTGTTAACTCTCTCTCGTTAAGTCATTCATTTAGTTATGATTTGTTTATCACATATTTATAATCCTGTTAATAATTATTGAATATTTATAAATGTAAGTGTCGCATTTTTGAATGGGCGCATAACTCAGGGTCTGATTTTATGATCAACTTTTCGGGTTTCAAGACCCGACTTATACGTGAGTATATACGGTAATTAAATTTTCTGTACTTCGGCCTCACGAACAGTCTGGTTTTACGCCTATGAAGTCTACCATCGACCGCATCCTGGCACTGAGGGTTCTCATGGAGCACAAACGCAAATATTGGCAGAGTTCCTTTGCAGTCTTTGTCGATTTTCGTAAAGCGTTCGACTCAGTTGATCGCTCTGCCCTGTGGGACATCCTGAGGGTTCGCGGGATCCCCTCAAGGTTGCAGGATATCATGGCCTGCCTGTCCACTGGTACTGAGTGCTGTGCAGAGTAGAGGCAGGACCTCTGTGTTTTTCCCAGTTGATTCTGGGGTTCGTCAGGGGTGTGTTTTTGCTCCTACTCTGCTTAATACTTGCATGGACTGGGTGTTGGGCAAGGTCGTGGGGTTCAGTGGCTGTGGGGCATCTGTTGGTGAAGAAAGATTCACGGATCTTGACTTTGCTGACGATGTTGTGATATTCGCGGAGTCAATGGAGGCTCTGATCGGGGCGCTCGAGAGACTGAGTGAGGAGTCTGAGTGTCTGGGCTTGCGAGGGTCCTGATAAAAACCAAGATCCAGGCCTTTAATGACCTCTTGGGCACAACCATCAGTGTGTCTGTTTGCGGAGAGAGTGTTGACCTTGTTGAGAGGTTTACTTACCTTGACAGTGACATTCATGACTCTGGTGACTCTTCCTGTGAAGTCAGTAGACGGATTGGGAGAGCATGGGGGGGTCATGAGGTTGCTGGAAAGGGGTGTGTGGCGCTCCCGATATCTATGCAAAAGGACGAAGGTCCAAGTCTTTAGAGTCCTGGTGCTTCCTGTATTGCTATATGGTTGTGAGACATGGACGCTATCCAGTGACCTGACACGAAGACTTGACTCCTTTGGTACTGTGTCTCTCCAGAAAATCCTTGGGTACCGTTGGTTTGACTTTGTGTCGAATGAGAGGTTGCTCATGGAGTCCTGAATGAGGCACATTACCTGCATCGTGAGGGAGTGTCAGTTACGGCACTATGGCCATGTGGTGTGTTTCTCCGAGGGTAATCCGGTAAGATCTTCATTGTTGGAGACCCGAGTAGCTGGACCAGGCCAAGGGGTCGCCCACGTAACACCTGGCTGCGGCAGACAGAGTGTCATTTCCGGAGGGTAGGACTTGACCACGTGTCTGCCTGGGGGGTTGCCAACTGGGATCTCGAGTTGTTTCACCATGTAGTGGGTGCGGCAACACACAGTACCAGTGCATGCTCCCCGACTTGACTTGACTTGGCCTCACGAAGTAAATAATTGCATTGCTTATGAACACCACGAATTAAAATGCTAACTCAGACATTTTCTGCTTATTTTTCAGAGGTGGCCATGATGGAAGCCACACTTCCCCCCCTTGTCGTTCATAGTTGTACTCCAACATTCACTCCAATACAGCAGGATGGATTTGACATTGCTATTATAGATTCTGAGTTTAATTTTGCAGCTGTACTTGCTGATGGATCTCAACTGTTCAAATGTTAATCTTACTTTAGCTTGCCTGCTCTTAATGTATTGATTGGACGGAGTCCTCGATCCTGAAGACTACACCCAAGTAAATAAAGGTGTCCACTTGTTCAGTTCCAGCACCATAAGTGACTAGTCTTGCGCTCAATGAATTGTTCTTCACGCTGATCTGGAGTTCAGTTTGATTTGTATAATGACTGAGCCGCCTTATCTTCTCCTGCATGTTATCTTGCCTGGATGAAATCTGAGCTATACCATCAGCAATGTCGAGACCTTCTTGTGGCAAGAGCATCAACCACACGATGCCTCTCCTCTAGTCACTGGTGGTCTGTTTCATCAACCAGTTGATGACATGAGATTAATGCATCCCTGTCTTACATCAGATTTAACTGCAAACCAGTCGGTACCTTTGACATTCAGGATCAGAGTCCATTCAAAGTCTGGATAAAAGCATTTTATGAGGGTACCTGTTTTAACTGGAATTCCGTATGGTCTTAGGATTTTCCACAAAGTCTCTCTGTTTATGCTATTAGAGAAAAGTCAAGCAAAATGACACCTTTTATTGGCTAACTAAAAAGATTACAATATGCAAGCTTTCGAGGCAACGCAGACCCCTTCTGTTTATGCTGTTGAAAGCCTTCTTAAAATCAATGAAATTTATGTATAGGGGTGCCTCCCATTCTATGCATGTGGTAGGCCTGTGTCTTGGGTTTAGTTGAAATTAAGGAATTGACAAACCAAGTGAAGCGTTTTTGTACTTACCTGAAAGGAGCGAGTGAGTACGTCACTGCAGGGAGGTTATGCATCATGGGTGTCAGTCAAGGATGCTGGGCCAGTACATGGGTGTAGCGTGGAGTGCCAGCATGAGTGGCTGGACAGCTGTATGGGAGTGCATAATGGATGAAGTTTGTGGATGAGCATGTGGCTCAAGTGGCCTATTGGGCCATGTATGAATTCATGGTCTTACTTGGAAACCTGAAGAGGTTGAATGATAAGTTAGCAGCACACTAGGAAAGAGTCATGTGAGAAAGTGGAAGGAGCTGGAGTGAGGGTGTGTTCAGAAGAGAGATACCTGAGCCGGGTTCAGGAGAAGTGACTAAACTGTGGATACATCTCATGCATTGACATGCACAGGCATGAGGATCCAATGCCCCATGTCGCAGGAGCTGTAAAAAATGGTGCATGGTGACGTGCAAGCCTGTGGGTAGGATTGTGAGAGACGTTCAACCCGGATTGACTGCAAAATATTTAACAATGCTATGGTGGCTAGAGAAGGGAGAGAATGTTCACCATTCATCTGTGAAGTTCTGCCATGCGTCAGTGTCTAGGAACCTTCTGTAATTTCCATGCTAGTAAAAGAGGGTCAGGTTGTGCTCAGGTAAAAGTCCTCTGATTTATCACTGGAGTGGAGGTAGGAGCTATGGTTGAAGCAGGGCTACAGGAGCTGGATGGATTGGAAGAAGCCTTCGAATAACTCCATGTTCAGGATGAAAGAGTGCCTTCAAGTAAATCATGTAGAGTGTGAAGATATTGCATTGCTGGGGAAGTGAAGACCTGACATGAGTACCGAAGTGCAGACAGCAGAGTGAACGAGTTGTTGGAGTAAGCTAAGTATCATCCTCTCATTTGTTTTTACTTTCATGTATATGAAGAATAGTGAAAGTATTGGAATCGTCCAAAAATTCGATGCTGTGATATTGAAGAATCTCAACGTTTTAGACCTCCCTGACTTTCTCGTATATGAAGTATAGGGTAAAGAATTGCAATCCTCCAAAAAGCCAATTTCAAGATCGTGATGAATCTTGACGTTTTAGACATCACTGAGTGTGAAAATACAATTTTTTGAATTATGTCTGTCTGTGTATGTGTGTGTGTGTGTGTGTAAATGCGATAACTTGAGTACGCTTTCACTTAGGTCAACCAAATTTTGCATACAAGTACAAAACTGTCAACTTTGAGCTATTTCTGCCAACTGGAAGTGATACTTTACCTTTCATTCATGCAGCTGCAAAGTCTGATTTATTCAACTTTACTTTTTGGATAATATATGTATTATTAATTTAATTTGGTTTGTTGTTGATGGTTCTTTAATATACATAATTTAAAAATATAATCATTGTCTTGTGGTTTACTCCTCAAATATCCATCCCCATATCTGAGTGTACGGAAAAAGTCGAGGGGAGACCACTCCCGATTTTTTTTACATTGTGCATGGGTGAAATTCTCTTGTCTGGAGTATCTTAGAGAAAGAAGAAATATAAGGGGAAAAGGAAGTAAATGGGGTTTACTTCATTTATTGCTTTTTTAATTATGCCTTGTTTTTTCATTGTATCAGTGCACTGATTTTACTGAGAATCCTTTGCTTGACGCAAGACTATGATTTGAATACATGTAAAATAAAAAGCATTTGTAATTTTTTCTTAGTTTTTTTGTGTCTTTGTCTCTACATTCTCTCACTCTGGTTGCTCAGATACAACTCCAGATGCCCAGAGTTGTGTGTAAAAGTGCCAATGCATGGGGCATCACAATTTACTGCTCAGTGATATTCTTCAGCATAAAGATTTGTTCAATGAACCTCTTCCTTCCCTAAATCCAGCTTGTTCAACTCTCAGAAACTCACCCATGTGATACCCCTACACTTGTTGCAGTTTCCTAGATTGCCTTTCTTCTTATTCTTCCTTTTCCTCTTCTTCTTTCCCTATTTCTATGTGGAGTCATTGTGCTTGATCAACCTTCATCCATACAGCTCAGTCTTGCACCTCCTCCACAGTCAAACTCTTCTCTTTCGATCTTCTTTTACTTTATCCATCCACCTCCGTTTTGGCCTCCCTTGCTTTCTCTTCTCCTGGACTTCCATTCCCATCACTCTTTTGTCCACATATTCCTTGTCTCTCCTTTTTACATCTCCATACCACTTCAATCTCTTTTCCTATGCTTTCGTAGCAGTCTCTCCCACCTTTGTTGTACCTCTGATGGTCTAATTTCTTGTCCTTTATTGTAACTCCACACATCCTTCTCAGCCTTCTCATTTCATCCATCTTTCCCTGCGCTCCTTTTTCCTACCTATGTCTCAGCTCCATACATCATTGCTGGTCTCACTGCTGTCTTACCATTTTACAGTAATCTCAAAAAAAGACATAGCAGCACTAGAGAAAGTTCAGAGAAGAGTGAATATGCTGACTCCAGGACCACTGGGTATAAGTTATGTGGGAAGACTAAAGGAGTTGAACCTTCTTAGTTTAAGCAAATAAAGATCAAGAAGTGACTTGAGTGAATTTTTTAAAAGTATGAGAGGAATTAGTCCAGTGAGCTAAGACTGTTATTTTAAAAAACACTCAATAAGAATATGGGGGACACGGCTAGAAACTTATTAAGGGTAAATTTCACACAAATGTTAGAAAGTTCTTCTACACACAGAGAACAACAGATAAGTGGAATGAATTGCCAAGAAGTTTGGTAAAGAGAAGGACTTTTGGGACCTTGAAAACACGACTTGATGTTCCATCCATCCATTACTTAACCCGCTATATTCTAACTACGGGGTCTGCCGGAGCCAACACAGGGCGCAAGGCAGGAAACAAACCCCGGGCAGGGCACCAGCCCACCGCAGACGACTTGATGTTAATTTACACAAATTACGTGAATAAGAGTGGATTGCCTCGTTTGTTCTTAACAAAACTTTTCAAATGTTCTCAGTGATTGACTGGTTGGCCAAGATAAATTTGTTCTCACAGTGTGTGAACGCTGGGGGTCACTGTTGCCCCTTTAAACCCAACAGGCAGACATGCAGGACATGGGATAAAAGCACCAAGAAGACTTTTAATTATTTTTCTTCTAGGAATAGTGCCTCCTAGCACCACAGCCATATTAAATGGGCAAATAAATCACTAATCACTATAATAATAAATACAATTCTCTCCTCCGCACCTCCCAGCAAGCTTTGTCTATCTCCACCCAACTCTGGGTCGCTTGCTGGGTCTCCAGCACTCCTTAATATAGTCCTTGACCCGGAAGTGCTTCTGCCCTTCCATCCATGTGACTTGCTAGCACTTCCGGAGTCAGATGGAGAACTGACTTTTCTTACTTTGGAGATTCCATCCTCGTGACTCGTGAGTACTTCCGGGCTATGGATGAGGCATGGCTCCTTTGGTCCTTTCACAGCTCCTCCTGCCAGCACCCACAGTACCCAACAGGGCTGAGAAACCACACTCCAAGTCCCAGGATGCCCTGAGGGGATCCGGGACACTGTTACATTCCAGGGGAGCTGCCATCTAGTGTTTTGAGGGAGGCAGTGTCCAAAAGTAGCACCCCGACTGGGTTGAGCTGCCGGCCGTCTATCACAAGTGATATATTTCTGCACACTATACTGTGATTTACTCTTTTTTTTTTTTTAGCCAGCACATTTTAGTGCCTCCAGAATGAAATTTCCCATTTTAAGTGCTCTTCAGCCTATCAATTCAATTACTGCCCCTGAGGGTTTTCAAAACTTCATGCTTGGTAGCACAGAAAGCCAAGCAGGCACTTATGTAGCAATATAAGCGTATCACATAGTGAGGACCATCAAGAGAGAAGAACAAAAAATGTGACTTTATATGCTATGAAATGCAAGATGATGACAGCATTTTATTTTACACCAGATACAACCAGACAGAAGTTAAAAGCATAGTTTGGTCCACATTGTGAAAAAGACAACTCACTAGTGACACATGGTCGGTCATTCTACCTATCTAGAAACATTTGCCTCACAATATCAATTCTTAAAAAGTTTTTAATACATTGTCACAGCTGGGAAGAGCCATGGAGCCCATGATGAACATTGGGGAGTCAGATGGGCAAATCCATTTAACGTGAACCAAACAAAAGTATTATTTACGTGAAAAGAAGGAAAATTTAGCCAATCCATTCCCCAAATCGCTTAAAGAAAAGTACAGCTTAGTACAATTTTAAGTTCTTGTAAAGCACTTTGAGCTACACCATTTGTATGAAAATGTGCTAAATAAATAAATGTTGGTGTTGTTCAGGCAGCGTGGGAGCTCCTTCCACATTGAGGTCCTGGATCAGACTGAAACATTCCAGATGATGGGCTTGATAAATGTTGGGATCATAGCTGCTGGAGTCTCCATCATCTGACAAAACCATTTAATGTGAGCTGGGAAGATGGAGAGTAGAAGACACGTGGGTTTGGGAGACCGAGAGGGAGAGAAAAGAAATCCAGTGCCTGCACGATTTTATTCAGGGAATCAAACTGTTCTAATGATTTGCAAATTTGAACCTTCACAAAAGAGAAGTAGAAGATTTTTTATGAAGATCTGCACCACACTGATTTCCACCTTGGGGTGTTTAATCTTGCGATCTTCGCACAGTCAATGGAGGCCCTGATCGTGGCGCTCGAGAGACTGAGTGAGGAGTCTGAGTGTCTGGGCGAGTGGCCTCTTAGGAGTAATTCTGAGATGCTTGATAAATACGTACACCAGCTCAGTTTTGTCGAGGAGAATTCTTGCCTCCACTCTGGTTATCTCCACTGCCTCGAAGTTACAAAGCCTTGCATGCAAATCACAACTTGTTTGTGGCCTTGTTTCCGTGTCCACGTGAGTCTGCTGCAGGTATCCCAGCTATCTGCTTCATCCCAACGGCACATGACTTGAGTTAATCCCCTGATGCTGAGCTGGATTAATTGTGTAAAGACATGAATGGATGGAAATGAACTCTGGATCTGTACTTATGAACATCACACTAGAGAAAGGCACCACGTAAAGGAAAGGATGTGCTCCCATGAATCATTTACAGTACAACAACAGTAAAACAGAAAACAATAAATGAACATTTGTTTTACAATGCAGTATACCTGTTTCTTTGGGCATTTTGATTGATGTGTCATGTTACATTTTAAAATATGACTCATCGGCAATGGTCACCCAGCACAATCACACTGAAGACCCAAATTCATTATTGTAATATATCCATTAGTTCTCTATAATGTGCCATCTGTATGTTTACTTCAGGCACAAGTGGCCATCTGCTACGCATCTTAGTACGGAAACTCCTGAGGTGCTTTGTGCCTTCTGGATGGGCCGTGACTACGTGAAGTCAGGGACAAGCTGCGGGTTACCGTCCATGTCTGCCCTCTTCTGCTGCAGGTTACTGTGGCCACCAACATGTAAAGAGTCTGCTTTCTGCTTTGATTATCTGGTTACATTGTCTCTGTCTAAAAGATCAAACTCACTTACCTTCCGCATTGTTAGAGGGACTTATGATTGAAGGGCAGTACTCTTTATTACAAATTATTTCAACAACTGAGGTTTCTGTGCCAATTCTAGCAGGTTTAAATTTAATTGCTCCCATGTTGTATGTGGAAGACAGCAATAAAGAACACATTTTCTGAATGACTCCTTAAAGACTAAATGCCAGTCGATGTTACTGGGTATGCTACACAGACCATGTTAATTACTACCAATGAACATGTGGACAGGAGTGGAAATTAATGAAGAGTGCATTCAAAACAAGAGGCCATTGTTTGCAATTTACTTGCAAAAAATTTAAAATAAATTGCATCTCGCTTTCATCGTTATTTATGCCGTTCACACAAGACGTAAGGTGTTTAGTTCCTGTTTAAAAGTGCTTTCATATATCAATTCTGTATGTGTCTGCCTATCATTTAGTATTTAAATAAACATCTTATAGTGAAAAAGAAGTCTGCACAACCTTAACTAGAATAAAGAAGGTGTTATGTTTGCAAATTTCTATGTATTGAACTTCCCTCAGGAAAAATCACAGTTATGTGCCCAATGGCTGCATTTAGTGTGAAAAATGTGCAGCGTCTTACTTTTTTTAAACATCCTGAACTCCTCCACATTGATGTGAATGAGGGGCATAAAAGAGAACTGGTTTTTTTTACCTTAGTTCTCATGATTTAGGTTCAGATTTGAGATTTTATAGCCTTTTATTGTTCTTATTTTCCACCCACAAAGAGCCTTTTAAACCCACAGAAACTCTTTTAAAATGTGATAAAGTGTGTTACAGTGACCATGATGTTGTGTGCGTTTTTTTGTTTTTGTTTTTTTGATTTAAAACAGTGTGGCTCAGCCCAGGTTTTTGGATCCAACGTCTCCAGGACTGTGATTGTGCCTGACTTTGTCTGTTATACTTGATTGTGGAACATCCAGAGGTTTTATTTTCTCCAGAGATGCTTGCTTTCTTCTCCTCTGTTGTCATCTGACTATAGATCAACAGAAAATGAATGTACTGATATTGTTGGTTTCCGTTTATGTTAGTCACTTTCTTTTTTTCTTTGTGTTTTAGCAAAGTGCACAGTGGTGTGCAAAAGTATTTCAATCCCCTTGAAAGTTATCATAGTTTTTTGCATGACAAAAGATTTGTTCCCATATTTATCCATTCCGTATTCTTAATGTGAACTCTTATGCTGTAACAATACATTTCCAAAGTCAAAATAAACCTTTTTCTGTAGATCTTTAAATGAAGAAGAAAAACTGTAAAGTTAGTGTTTGCATAAGTATTTAAACCTCTGTGGTTTGGAAGCTCCAGGTTTACACAAATAACAAGTGAATTGCAAACAACACAAAGGTGACAGTCATTTGACGGTCATAATTATTACCCATCACCACGAAATATCGCCCTTCAGAATCAGATATTGCATCTGACACAACAAATGGAGTGGTTCTGTGTATTAAGATTCCCACACCCATAGTTTTCTTTGTATAGCTGGAGTGAAAAATTTGTCCAGTCCACTCTGTTTGGAATCGAAATTGGTTCTTGCTTAATAAGTGAGTTTCCTGTAGAAATACTATCTTGGCATTGAGGCCTGTTAACACTAGAATTACCAAAGCCTATGAAAAATCTTGTAAACCCGGTCCACCTTAAATCCCTTCGCACCTCTCCTTCAGCATCTTTTGTTTTGTAAATGTGTCAATCAACACAAGCAGCTAGCAGCCTGCTATACCATCCCACCCACCGCTGCAGAAAGGGCAAGAAGTTCTCCCACTTCCAGTCCTGATTATTCTGGAGTGAAGTGCTGGAGTTTTAGAGGGGAAATAATAGATTGTTATTTGGAATACATGCATTTCACGTGTGTTCCGTGTCTGGTGGGCTGGATTTAAAAAAATGTAAGTTTTTTCATAGGCTTTGGTGATTCTAGTGTTAAGTGTGCTTATCTCACCACTCTTGCCACTGCTCTCTTTGACCCCTCGTCTTTCTGCCTATAGATTTCTCTATCTTCTTCCCTCGATGATTGGTGCCATGTCTTCTTTTCCTCCTTCTTAGCCTTTATCAGATCCTGCACATCTATGTTTCACCACCATGTCTCTATGCCTAATGACGGAATCTTCTGTTGATCCAAAAAGCCAAATTAAATGCATTGTGATTAAATATCATATAACAATAAAATGTGAATGCTTTTTATAGGCCCTGTATAATGAAGTATGGGTGTGTGAATCAGTGTGCAGCACAGCAGGATGTCATCTCATCCAGCAACTGGTGCTTCCTTGTGTCCAGCGCTGCTGGGGTAGGTCCCTGACCCCTTAAACTCTTAATTAAATTTATTAGACTTGAAAATGGTTGAATACATTTAATTAACCAGAATGACTTCTATATATTATGGCAGTAAGTATAGGCATAATTTCCAATGTATAGTTTCGGAGCGTTGCTCCCTGTTGTCAATAATTCTGCAGGTGACACTACACTAGGTTAAATACGGATATATTTTGCAATCTTTCCCAATGCCCTACCTTTGCCCTGAAAGGAGGCACGTCAGGATTGTTGTACAACAGATGAACTTTAAACAGTCTATAATTAATGTTTACATAAGCTATCAGTTTTAGTAAAACCAAAGACAATCGTGCCCATATGTGTTTTATACAATCAAGTTTCAAACATCAGTCGTCACTTTGGAGCCGAGGGACACTGTTAAATATTTAATTGGCGCTTTACGTTCTCACTTGATGTAGAACACCTTTCAGACCACCTTTCTGGGAGGAAATGCAAATCTAAATGGAAACGTGAGAGGCATAGGACTGAGAGAAGACATCGGGGGCTTTGGAACAGCTGTCTATTTGGTATGTACAATGTGTGGCGCCTTTTTAATTTGATAAAGTTTATTTGATCTGCGGTTGACAGCTGCTAATTTGTGTGCCAGTTAGAAAGCAATGCCTGCTGTAAGCATTTGAGTAACTGAATCATTGGGGACATTTATCATCATTTTCACTTATTGTGAGAATGCCAATAGGATTTACCCAGGATGCTAGAGAGCAGCATGGAAGAGTCTCCATGGGGACCTGCTGGTTTAAGTAAATGAAGACTCGGAGATGTAACTTATCATGAACTGAGTCTTCAAAGTCCTTCTGGGTGTTCTTTGAGCCTCCAGTAAGAAGTTGGGCAAAGACTCGGTGGTAAGAAAACTGTTTTGGAAGTTGAGAAGGGAAGCCAATTGTTTTGAATGTGGGAGGGTGGAGAAGCCAGCCAGCCTTACCAGTGAGGGGCTGATCTGCATAGCCAGATGCAGTAGGACGTGGAGGCTTTCTGGGGTTTTTGTTTTAGTGTTGGTGTCTTCTAACTGAGGTTGACATGCCGCACTTACCTGTCGCTCATTTTGTTTAAATTATTTGTGTTTTGTTATTTGAAGTACAGTAATACTGAGTCACTGACACATTATGGATAAAATCTGAAATGCTTTTCTGTAAATTACATAATAAAGAAATATTATTAACCAGTAACAGCGTACTGCACGATAACATGCAGTGAATACACTTAACTTTCTTTCTCTGTTCGTTTATCATTCATTTGCTCAGAGGTTGATGCGCTTGCTGTTTCCTGAGCAGCTCTTGTTTTCTCCACCCTAGCGGCCCGCTTCTTCTCTTCTTTCGTCAGCATCTTTTCACATTAAAACTGATTAAGTCTGTGTTTGTGTTGCAATTACTTATTACGTTTTCCTTAATTTTTCACTTAAGCTGGTATTTAAGTATTCAATCTGCCTCAGGAATAATTTAAGATATGAAGAAGTATGGGAAGTGATGGTGAAGGTGGTAGAGGTGAGAGCGGTGCCTGTACCCATGCGCCGCACGGCCACCGTGCCGCCCGCTGCCGAGAGTCGATTCTACAATAAAATAAAATAAAAATAAAAAGAGGAATAACCTTGGAGGTCAATCATCACCCCGAAAGCGGATAGTAGACGTCACATAGTATATGCGTACCTAATTTCAGGTCAACAGGTCAAACGGTTTGCGAGCTACAGGTGATTTAAAATCCTGGACAGACAAACGGACACCCACAGTAGCATATTATATAAGAAGACATTATTATTAATAACAATAATAATAAGTTAAATAAGCTACAAATACTAGCGGTCCATGCTGGGTTGTGATGGCAGAGAGGTGTAGCAGCCTTTCAGGAATATGTGTCTATGACAGTGAACTGCAAGATTTAGAAAGCAGAGAAGGGTGACACTATTGTAGCGTAACAGATATGAGTAGGCCGATATTCAGGCCAGCAGCGTTATGACGGCAGATGGATGGGCTATTATACCAGCCTTTCGAGTATATGTATGTCACTATGTGGCTGGCCCAAAAACGGACCTTCCTGGTTCAGAGGGTTAATTTGAATTAATTGAATGCCGGAAGAGGTTTATGCTTTTTTGTGAAGTGTAGCACACATGAAAATTACCAACTTATCTCTTAGATTCTTTTCCTAATGGAGGATAGGAAGAAATGTCAAAAGCAGCTATATGACTGTTACCTGTAACCTCATCCCCATCTCAATGCCTGTGCTTCACCCCACATATTCAACCCCAGGGACTTTGAATGGCAGGCTAGCTAAGACCATCTTGTAATACCACTTCCTTACATTCACATTTGTCACTTCAAGCTATACTGTGCAAAAAAGAAACCCTTATGTTAACGATGTCCAGAAGTGGCATCGACTTCTGTGGGCTCTGAGGCATCTGGGATGGACCATCACACAATGGAAACATGTATTGTGGTCAGACAAATCAGTATTTTCCTTATATTTTTTTGGAAGAAATGGATGCTCTGGACCAAAAATGAAAAGGATCATTCAGACTGTTAGAATTCAAAAACCCAGGGTTTGTCATGGTATGGGATTGTGTCAGTGCCCTTGGCAAAAGCCATTTATACTTCTCTGATGGCAGCATTAATTAAAGTACAGGGCTATTCAAAATGAAAGAGCAGATTTCAAAAATGTATTTCAAACAAACTGTATAAGACAGAAACACATTCCGCACATCACTGGATAGAGGAAAATTCAAAGTTTAAAAGCCTGCCTAAAAGTACCAGTGAATGCCACCGAGCGCTGTTTCTCGTTTATAGTAAAATGGCGACAACACCACAAGAGAAATCATTTTGCTTGCTTCACTTTGTGAAGTGTGAGTCCATTGGATAGGAAGAGGTGGACAACAAGATCTCGCTCATCGTCTATGGCAGTGGTTCTCAAACTTTCGTATTTCGCGCCCCTCCTTTTCTACCTGGAATAATTCTGCACCCTCTGCATAATATAAGATAGATGAGAATAACCCCTGATACAACTAACAAAGGTATGATACTCGTGCGGCCTCGCAGTATCCTATCATTTTTACTACCATAAGATTTGCTTTTTATTTTGTTTGCATTTTCCATATCGTCCCAACTTTTTCTGATTTGGGATTGTAGTTTATAAGCACAGAATTAAAGTTACACAAGGAAGGAAGGGATTTGCATGTCTTTGGGTCACATTTACATACATTGATGTCTGAAAAGACTTTAAAATCATTAGGCTAACTGCTGATTTATAATGCACAGGTCTGTAATCCTGTACTATGGAAAGGAAGCCATTATTATCCTACATGTGCTTTTCCGGGGCCATCAAAATATAAGGAGCAGAGAACAAAGTTTAATACTCTGTAGCTGAACCAAAGTCATCTTTCTTAGTCACAGGAAATATTCTGGGAAACAGAAGTGCAGGGATGAATCTGTGAGATACAGGGCGCTTGACGGGACTTTTGAACATCTAAATATGTAAAGCTTCTATTTTTTATTTACATCTTTAATTCAATGAACAAAACATTACAACAGTAGACAGCTCAATCAATCAAATAAAATAATAGATACAACAATACACTTCATAATCAATCTGAAGATTAAAAAAAAATAGAGAAGAGAGATGTCAACATTCAGCCCCATCAAAAAATGAAGAAGAACAATACATGTAGAAAGAGAGTCAATAAAAAAGTATAAAAAGTATTAGCTCCTTGGAAAATTTCAAATTTCATTGATTCACAGTGGATTTAATTTGGCATTTTGGCAAAGTGAAAACAATGAGATCTAAATTCATTACAAATATAAAACACAAAATAATAATTTTAATAATAACAATAAGCCCACCTTATTATTAACAATAATAATAAGTCCACAAATGCATATTTGCTCTGAGGGAAGTATAAAGAAGGACAGAAGGAGTTGCATTGTGTCTTTGTGGACCTGGAGAAAGCATATGACAGGGTGCCTCAAGAGGAGCTGTGGTATTGTATGAGGAAGTCGGGAGCGGCAGAGAAGTACGTAAGAGTTGTACAGGATATGTACGAGGGAACTGTGACTGTGGTGAGGTCTGAGGTAGGAGTGACGGAGGTGGGATTACATCAGGGATCGGCTCTGAGCCCTTTTTTATTTGTAATGGTGATGGACAGGTTGACAGATGAGATTAGACAGGAATCCCTGTGGACTATGATGTTTGCTGATGACACTGTGATCTGTAGCGATAGTAGGGAGCAGGTTGAGGAGACCCTGGAGAGGTGCAGATATGCTCTAGAGAGGAGAGGAATGAAAGTCAGTAGGAACAAGAGAGAATACATGTGTGTGAATGAGAGGGAGGTCAGTGGAATGGTGAGGATGCAGGGAGTAGAGTTGGTGAAGGTGGAGGAATTTAAATACTTGGGATCAGCAGTACAGAGTAATGGGGATTGTGGAAGAGAAGTGAAGAAGAGAGTGCAGGCAGGGTGGAGTGGGTGGAGAAGAGTGTCAGGAGTGATTTGTGACAGACGGATATCAGCAAGAGTGACAGGGGAGGTCTACAGGACGGTAGTGAGACCAGCTCTGTTATATGGGTGGGAGACGGTGGCACTGACCAGAAAGTAGGAGACACAGCTGGAGGTGGCAGAGTTAAAGATGATAAGATTTGCATTGGGTGTGATAAGGATGGACAGGATTAGAAATGAGGACATTAGAGGATCAGCTCAAGTTGGATGGTTGGGAGACAAAGTCAGAGAGGTGAGACTGTGTTGGATAGAGCTGCCAGGAAAAAGGAAAAGAATAAAGCCTAAGAGAAGGTTTATGGATGTGCTGAGAGAGGACATGCAGGTGATGAGGGTGACAGAGCAAGATATAGATGACAGGAAGAGATGGAAAAAAGATGATCTGCTGTGGCGACCACTAACGGGAACAGCCAAAATAAGAAGTAGAATAAGTACACCTTATGAGAAGGACTTAGGAGTCGTAGTGGACTCAGCGCTATCAACTGCCAGACAGTGTTCAGAAGACTTTAAGAAGGCTAACAGAATGTTCAGTTATATAGCGCCCTGATGTGTGGAGTAAAAGTCTAAGGAGGTTATACTGAGGCTTTATAAAGCACTGGTGAGGCCTCATCTGAAGTACTGGGTGCAGCTTTGGTCAACAAAAAGGACACAACAGCGCTAGAAAAAGCCCAGAGAAGAGCTCAATCCAGGACTACAGGGCATGAATTATAAAGTGTTTAAAATTATGAAAGGAATTAGTCCAGTGGATCGAAACTCATCAAGAACAACATTGGAAACCTGTTAAGGGTAAATTTCGCACAATAATTAGGAAGTTTTTCTTCACACAGAGAACCATAGCAAAATGTAGCAAAAGCAACTGATGTACATAAAGAATGATTCACATACTCAACATAAATGAATCAACATAAATGAAAGAATCAAAAATGAATAAAAAGGCAAACAAAACATGACTCTGTACCCCAGCCAAGGCAGGAGCCCTATCTGAGACAACTAATTTCTCATTAGACACTTTAATCCTTCATAATGCCATTAATGGATTAGGACTGATTTTTTTTCCCCAAAATGCTGTTAGTGAAGGCATTTCCAAAACATCTGGAGCTAAACGGCAACATTCGCAGGTTTAATATTATTTTGGTATTTTTAGCATCTGGATGATCTTTCCTAATGCCATCTGAACCTAATTAGATTTGATTCGTCAGTTTTAATGTGTGGACCTTGAACCTGCGTCACTATCAGCCGGCACTCAGAGGAGCTCTCAGTTGTGTGAAGCACTCAGCGTGGTACCCTGCAGTAAACTCCACAATCCCTGGCACACAGAAATGAGTCAGTAAATAAACTGAGGCGAACAACACCAGGTGAGTGTTCTCTCACACTGACATCATTAAACAAACCTTTACAAAATTAACACCAAATGAAAAAGATTTTCTCATTCTCAAGTCAACTTTCCACATAATCCACGTAAGAGATTTCAGCCTAGTAAGTACTATTTTGCTTATTCTGAAGTTAAATTCTGTCTCCGTTTCACCTTCAGAATTGTTTCAAGTTTCACTAGCAGCATTTGAGGTGACATTTGAGGGGAAAGAGAGCCTTGATGGCCAAGAGATCTTGTGCCTTTTCCCTCCTTTAAATGGGAGCTTTCCCAGGCCCTGCTTACTCTGCTGTATTGGTTGAGATGAACTGGATTTTTAAACTTACTGGCTTATCATACATCAAAAAGATGATATAATGAAAAAAGGGACATGCGGTGACTTTTTATCTGACAGTCTGCCACAGTGCCACTTCTATTCAGTGACCGGTTTGAAAGCCAGGCTGGAACTTTTCAGCTAAATTGCAATGTCTAAGGTGAGAGTGAAGTGGTGCTGCGACTATTTTTTTTCAAGCTTATTGTAAATAAAAGGTATTATTGATATAGATAGTGGATTTGGAAAGTATAACATATTTTATTCTGTTATAAATTTAATTTAAAATTAACGAATTCGCCATTTATACCCATTAAAGAATAAGTTCAGTATTTTTCAAGTTGAAGTTATTTCTTCACAAACAGTCTATATACACATTTATGAAAGAAAATTGTGCTCTACAGTTAGCGTTTTCTATACATTTAAAAAAGTATCTTACCTGCACTGGCACTTTATAATGGTGGAAATAGGGCATGGAGCACCGCCATAAAATAAAAGTCATAAAAACACATTGCAAGTGCCAAAATGGGGCTCTGGCTTTTAAAATATACTTTTAGATAGATAGATAGAGATAGATAGAGATGTTATATGCTAGATAGATAGATAGATAGATAGATAGATAGATAGATAGATAGATAGATAGATA
>JANRMT010062837.1:88065608-88089588 GCA_026402145.1 Polypterus bichir lapradei | reverse complement strand
ATCTATCTATCTATCTATCTATCTATCTATCTATCTATCTATCTATCTATCGCTCAAACATGAAAGGCCATTAATCTGTATTTATCTATCTTTATATCTCTTATATAGTGCCTTTCCTATCTATCTATCTATCTATAGTATTATATAGTGCCTTTCATATCTATCTATCTATCTATCTATCTATCATATAGTGTCCTATGTATCTGTTTGTCTATCTATATATCTATAATACAGTATAGACCATTCATTTGTATCTATCTACCTGTCTATCCATTATAAGGTGCCTTTCATATCTGTCTAACTATAATACAGTATGGAACATTCATATCTATCTATCTGTCTATCTATTTAACTATAATATAGTGCAGTCCATTCATTTGTATCTATCTCTTATTTATATAGTGCCTTTTCTGTCTCTCTCGCCATCTATCTATGTGCTACAGCTTGCACACAGAGATAAGCCTTTATCAAAGCAACATTAACAAAACATTTCAAAATCCAAATTTACCAAAACCAGCTGACCACCTGCTATAAATGCCTACCCTTCCAAATTTCTAGCAGTGTAGTAAGTAAAAGAGCTATAAAAATGTAACATTTTCCATGGCACTGGTTTCTAATTGTATTCCTCTCGTGTTCAATAAACAATTACAAGTTGAAAATATCCCACAGCGCACAAGACAGGACAATGACCAAAGTCCACGTTTGCATTCCCATTTGTCCCAGCTGACTAGTTACTGCCTCAGACGTCAGGTGGTGTTAAGATGGTCGCTCCCTTTGCTTGTGTGTCCCCTGTTTTGCATACAGCAGCAGTTTCCTTATCAGGTTCTAAAAAAGCAGCAGAGGCTTTTCCTTTACTTTTTTTTATATATATTCATGCCCTTTGCCAATATGCCCGCCTGAATCAGGTAAATAGAGCAGGTCATGCTGGGATTGATGAACATCCCGGACAGGGCGTAGTTCTGGCACATATCTTCCCTAATAAAATGAGCATCACTCAGCACCTTAACCAAATAAGTGCAGAAAAAAATGGCAATAAAATGTGTGTCAAGGAAAAATGCAGTGATCTTGAGTGCAATTTTTAAAAAGCTGTTGTTTTCCTTTCTCCACCAAATTTCCAATTTCAAACCCACTCTTCTACAGTTAGCTGAGCTGCACTTACTAAAGTCCTCATAATGAATCTCACACCTTTAAATGAAGACATTGGCGTCACTAAACTGGCTGCAGTGTGTCTGCCAGCAGTTCAGACAAAGTGGCGACACTACACTGGCCTTAGTATGTGTCGGGTGTGTGGCGGTCTGTGTGTCCACCCTGCGATAGACTGGCAGTCTGTCCAGGGACTGCTCCTACCTTCCACCTTATGACTGCTGGGATAGGCGCCAGCTGCCCCACAATCCTGCCTCAGATAAGCGGGCTAGGAAGATGGAAATGGCTTATCGGTGTCACGTACAGTTGAAGTTCCATACACTTAGGGGTGAATTCTTTGAAACTCACTTTATAGGCCCTTCACAGATTTTATACTAACAAACTATAAATTTGGCATATTGTTTAAAACTTCTGCTTTGTGTGGACAAAAGTAATTTTTTCCAACAATATTTGCAGACTTCAGAGTATTTCACCTTTTATTGACCATAACACAATTCCAGTGGGTCACAAGTTAATATAAACTTAAACAGCTTGGAATATTCCAGAAAACGATGTCAGACCTTTAGGCAATTAGACCATTGGCATCTGAAGGCCAACTAGCCTCACTGGAGTCTACAGCCATGGCCAAAGGTTTAGAGAATGACACAAGTGTTGGTTTTCACAAAGTTTGCTGCTTCAGTGTTTTTAGATCTTTTTGTCAGATGTTTCTGTGGTATCAAGTCAAGTCGGGGAGTATGCACTGGTACAGCGCATTGCTGCACCCACTACATAGCGAAACAACTCGGGATCCCAGTTTGCAACCACCCAAGCAGACACGCGGTCCAGTCCCACCCTCCGGAAATGACCCTCTATCTGCCGCAGCCAGGTGATACGTGGGTGACCCCTTGGCCTGGTCCAGCCACTCGGGTCCTCAACAATGAGAATCCAGTGAGCCGGATCACCCTCGGGGAACCGCGCCACATGACCGTAGTGCGGTATCTGACGTTCCCTCACAATGCAGGTAATGTGCCTCATTCAGGACTCCATGAGCAACCACTCATTTGACACAAAGTCAAACCAACGGTACCCAAGGATTCTCCAAAGAGACACAGTACTGAAGGAGTCCAGTCTTCATCTCAGGTCACTGGTTAGCGTCCATGTCTCACAACCATATAGCAAGATAGGAAACACCAGGACTCTAAAGACTTGGACCTTCGTCCTTTTGCATAGATATCGGGACCTCCACACACCCCTTTCCAGCGACCTCATGACCCCCCATGCTCTCCCGATCCGTCTACTGACTTCATAGGAAGAGTCACCAGAGACACGAATGTCTGCCAAGTTAAGTAAACCTCTCAACAAGGTCGACACTCTTTCTGCAGACAGACACACTGCTGATGGCCGTGCCCGAGAGGTCATTAAAGGCCCAGATCTTTGTTTTTTATCCAGGACACTCACAAGCCCAGACACTCAGACTCCTCACTCAGTCTGTTGAGCGCCCCGATCAGCGCGTCCATTGACTCAGTGAAGATCACAGCATCGTCAGCAAAATCAAAATTCGTGAATCTTTCTTCACCAACCGATGCCCCACAGCCGCTGGGGCCCACAACCCTGCCCTACACCCAGTCCATACGAGCGTTGAACAGAGTAGGAGCAGAACACATTGCTGATGAACCCCAGAATCAACAGGGAAAAACACAGCGGTCCTGCCTCCATTCTGCACAGCACTCACAGTACCAGTGTACAGGCCGGCCATGATATCCAGCAACCTGTGGTATACTGAAGTAGAATTACAAGCATTTCAGAAGTTTCAAAGGCTTTTAATAACAATAATAATAATAACGATACATTTTATTTAATAGGCACCTTTCTTAGCACTCAAGGTTACCTTAAAATAATATTAAACAACATTAGTAAAATAAAAACAAAGAGAATGATAAATTAAAAAGCAATAATTAGCAAACCAACAAAGATAACTGGCAGTAACAGTGCAAAATTCACAATTGGTATGCCAGTTTGAAAAGATAAGTTTTGAGGACAGTTCGAAAATGTGTTATTGAATTGAGCTGATGAACATGAGAGGGACGAGAATTTCAGAGTTGAGGAGCACCATGAGAGACGCTCGAGCTCCCATAGAGCAGAGTTTGATGTGTGGTGCAGAAAGTTGAGCTGCAGATGAGGATCTGAGTGAGCGAGAGGAGTGCAGGTCTGGAGGAGATCAGTGAGGTTGTGGAGAGCTTTAAATGTTAAGAGCGGTATTTGGTATTGTATTCTGTAGTGAACAGGGAGCCAGTGAAGTTGAGAGAGAATCGGTGTGATATGTTCAGTGGATTTAGAACAGCAGGTTATTATCCTGGCAGAAGAATTTTGAAGAAGTTGTAAACGATGGACATGTTTTTGTTGGATGCCAGATAGAATAGCATTATTATGACAATTACATTAAGTTTATGCAAAAAGTCACTATTTGCAGTGTTGGCCCTTCTCCTTCAAAACCTCTGCCAAGCTGTCAGTCAACTTCTGGGCCAAATCCCGACTGATGGCAGCCCATTCTTGCAAAATCAATGTTTGGCGTTTTGTCAGAATTCGTGGGTAATTGTTTGTCCACCCAACTCTTGAGGATTGACCACAAGTTCTCGATGGGGAGTTTCCTGGCCATGGACCCCAAATATCAATGTTTTGTTCCCCGAGCCACTTAGTTCTCACTTTTGCTCCATCTTGCTGGATTGTTCATTGTTGGTCACCAAACTGTTCTTGGATGGTTGGGAGAAGTTGCTCTTGGTGGATGTTTTGCTCCCATTCTTTATTCATGGCTGTGTTCTTAGGCCAAATTGTGAGTGAGCCCACAAATGAATGGTCTCAGGATGCTTTACTGTTGGCGTGACACAGAACTGATGGTAGCGCCGCTCACCTTTTCTTTTTTCCGGATGCCCCAAACAATCAGAAAGGGGCTTCATCAGAGAAAATGACTTCACCCCAGCAGACCTCCGCAGTCCTAACCCAGAATATCATTCTGTTCCTGATGTTTGTCTTGGCTTCTTTGCTGCCCTTCTTGACACCCACCAGGCCATCTTCCAAAAGTCTTCACCTCCCTCACTGTACATGCAGATGCCCTCACACCTGCCTGCTGCCATTCCTGAGCAAGCTCTGCCCTGGTGGTGCCCCCTGATCCCGAGCCATGAATAAAGAAGGGTACCAAAACAGTCTGCAGAAGCCATGAGTGATTAGAACAGGGGAGAGTGATATTTGGGCACAATCCACAAATAACACAGACAGCACAGATGGCAGTTGCCCGTAATGGCAAGATTTATAACAAATTGCATGAATACGTAAATTCAAATATGTGAGTGTTTATAATGGTGAGGATCCATCATGAAGCCAGAAGCCGTGTCCGTGCTGCCCGACACTCTGCCTGGTCGGACACGTATAGCTGTCAGCATTCCCCACTGAAGAACTACACGATGCTGAACGTTTTATTGGCTTCTCTCCAGCCTGTGTGTATAAATACATTGTAATCTGGGGGGTGAAGTTATCTTTCAAACCAAGTTAAGTACTTATATCTCTTTTTGTACAGTTATTTCTGCCATGGTTACCAAAGGGATGGGCATAAGGCTTGAGTCTGTTTGGCATCAATAAAGAGCACAATCCAAGGGAGTAAGCGCCCCCTGCTGGATACACATCTCCATCACACATCCCGTGTTCACTCATTCCTCTCCTTTTCTAATGCTGAGAAACTTGTCCATGCTTTTGTCACATCCCAAATCGATTATTGTGACTCCCTACTGGCAGGTGCCACTTCTAATCTTATATCACAAGCTCCAGGTCTGCTGCAAGAGACCTGACACGAGCACCTAACTCTCATCCTGCTTCACCTTCACTGGCTCCCTGTGTCTTACCGGATTGAGTATAAAATTCTATTATTAACCTACAAAGCTTTAAATGGCCTCACACCGGACTACATCAGTGACCTGCTCCATCATTCTGCTCCTGTTCGCCCACTAAGGTCCTTTCATTCTGACCATCTTGTTGTGCCCCACCCTAATCTGCTCTCTATGGGTGACGGGGCCTTCGGCTGTATAGCGCCCAGACTTTGGAATGACCTCCTGAAATGAATGAGATCAGCTGACTCCATTCATTCTTTTAAAAAACAACTGAAAACCCCATCAGTTCAGGAAGGCTTTCACTTTGTAGCAGTTCTACTTTATCTTTACAGATGTTGTTTTTAGCTGAAGTTTCATATTCTGAGCTTCGGTCTCTCGCCTCAAGTATTTCTCTTTGATTTTTTCAGCTTCTTTTTGGAGAGAATATTTAGCTTTGCCAGCATCATGATGTCTAACTAGCCTATTAACCCTTAAACCCTAGTCGGTTCCCAATTCATTTTGCCAGCACGCTGGAGCCGAGTATATTTGGCGACATATATTCATTGAATGCTGCAACCGGCTATAGTCGTGTCTCAGTGCAATTTGCCACACGCCGGAGCTGATCAGTCAGTGCCGTACATTTGTTGTGCAGCCAGCTCATGACCACTGCCAGCCCCAGCAGCAAAGCAGCAATAATGACCCTGGGATTCAGCCGCTGCACTAGACTAGCCAGTTCAAGCTCAGTTGGCTCGGTGATTTACTGAATCTCATCAATGGTGTCAGTTGCACCTTGTACATATAATAATAGATTTTTGCAGTATTTTTTTATTTTCTATAGTTCATTGGCAGTATGTAAAATGATCAGCATTGCAGAAATTGTGATGCTCTTTGCATGAAAAAAAATACGTGTTCCATTAAAATTTCACATTTTCTTTGTGAATTGTGACGTCTACTTAAAAAGTGCAGCAAAATTATTGACCATGAAGATATTAAACAAGAACTATTAGGGTATTGTTCCATGTTAGTCATTATGGATGTGATGAGAAGTCAAGCAGAATGACACTTTTCGTTGGCTGACTAGAGGGATTGCAGTATGCAAACTTTCAAGGCGGCTCAGGCCCCTTCTTCAGGCAAGATGTAATCTTGAGTTGCCTCGAGGACTTGCATATTGTAATCATTTTGATTAGGCAATGGGGGGTTTAATTTTGCTTGACTTCTCATTAAAACAAGAACTACGAAAGATCAGATGATGCAGTGTTTGTGATAATAATATATTCAAAAAAGGACCAACATCATCCTTTTATCATATTTTTACAGAAATATGTGTATTCGTAACTTCTCTACATACCTGTGTGCATTTCACTGGGAAAAATGTTTTACCACCAGCATCATAATTGGAATCTCTAAGTTGAGTAAGTATTCTTGCCTTACATCCAGTGCTGTCTGAATAATCTCCAGCCACCTCCATTGATGAACTGGCTTGGGTGGATGCAGTTTTTGACCCTGTATTGATCTAATGTAATGACAATAAAGAACAATAATATTTTTCCTAAAAAAAAAAAAAAAAAAAAGTGCAGCCAAAAAGTATTTGGCATCCAGGGGTGCATTAACCCCCAAGTATGTGGCAGTTTAAGGGTTAAACCTGTCTTTACCTAGCTTAATGTAGTCACTTAGACTGACGATGGATGATTCATAGGCAGACTTTAGTTCAATAACTTTAGTTACCACCGTCTCATCTTTCAAAGTCAGCCTTCGGGTGATGTTTATTATCTCTCTATTATAATCAAAAAAAAAAAACTTATAATGAGATGTGACTTTTGGAAGAGACTTTTTGGAAGGAAGTCCCGCGAGATTGAGACTTTCACCATGAGATTCTTTCAAGTCACACCCTACTTACAACTATTTTCAAACAAGATCACGGTCATCAGGTGCATTCCGGCACTTAACCTGGACAGACAACAATCAGTTAAAGGGATTACTTATGAAAACACACACACACACACACACACACTTATGAAGATCCAGTTTAGAATCACCCATTCATCTAGCAAGAAACAATGAAGTCAAACGAATTAACGCAACAATTGTCGATTGGGTACATGGCAGATTGGTTAAATGTGTATTAACAGACTATGTTGAAACAGTTGGTAGTGACGTTGCGGAAGATAAAAACATCAACTTACAATATCCCGAAGAAAATCTACAACCGTTAACACCGTCCGGTCTTCCACCGCACAAATTACTGTAGAAAGAAGGATGCATCGTAATGTTATTGCGTAATTTATGTCTGAGTGATGGGCAATGCAATAGTTGTATTCAAAATTGGTTGAATAATTCTAACATGTAAAATTTTAAAAGGCGACGAGAAAGGTAATGTACATCTTCTACGGATAACATTAGGCACCAAAGGATATCTTGATATGCCATTCGTATTAAAACGTTTACTGTTTTCCGTTAGAATAGCTTTTGCTATGACAATTTACAAATCACAGAGACAAACATTCGAAAAAGTCAGTTTATTTATTAGAGAGAAAGAAATGATATTCACTCACAGGCAGTTATACGTTGCGTTGTCACGATGCAAATCCAAAGACGGAATCAAAATTCAATGCGATCTTGAAGAAAAGTCAATTACAAATATTGTTTTAAATGAAGTTTTAAAGTAAAAGTGAAAATAATGCCTGTGTAACAATTCCCATGAAAATAACAATCTCTTTAAATTGTATATCTGGTTAACCAAACCCCGGGGTTGGTGAGCGAAGCGAGCAGGGGGCGGAGCCCCCTAGTTATTATTATTATTCATATTATGGGAGCAACTCAAAAGAACAGATGCATAGGGCATGCAGAGAGGTACAAGCAGGCACAGAGAACGTTTGCCCTTCTGGCCTCCCTAAGCTCGCCTTAGGACACCTAACACAAGTTTAACTCCAAACGTGCGAATGTCCCCAGAGAAGGTCACATCACACCAGAAGCAAGAAACCCCGTGCGATTGATCGGACGGTGGCGTAAACCACGTGAGGTGTTCTTGCGCATTGCTTCTGGCACTGAAAACCGTCCTGAAGCTCATCACTCACAGGGGCAGCTTTGGCATTAAGGTCTCTACAATGGACGGTAGAAAGAGATAAAAACTGTGAGACTGAAAGTGATATGGCTTGTCCTATAGTGTCGCTCTGTTGTCATAATATTGGGGCTTTTCATCCTATAATGAAAGTTAACTTTTATTTATCAAAACTTTTGGTCGTCAAAATTGTTAAAAACCGCTGGGGTTAAAGTGACGAAACACTGGGGAGGGCAGGACTCAGAGGGTTAATGCTGACTTCCATTTGTTCTTATGCAATGCACAGGTAAACCAAAAGCTTGAATTTGAAACAAAATCACCGGGTTGCTTTTTAAACTGTTTTGTCAAGATGTTTTGTTATATTCAGGCAGATAATTTACTGAGTTTAAAAGTAAAATGTAGTTATTTCTTTCCCTGAATACTCACTGAATGAAAACTGGCATTTACAGTACACCAGCAATAGCACTTTAACTACCTATAAATTACTGTGATTTCCAGCCCTGCTTATTTACTGGCCTCTGAATCATCCATGATAGGCCGCTGAGGGAACAATGGCGTCGTCCTTTGAATTGTGTGCTTCTGATACTTAATGTCTAGGATTCCACACTGAGACAAGCTCTCCAGTTAGGAAGCACAAGTGATTGGGAATCAATGTCACCTGCTTTGGTGCAAATGAAAGTGACAACAGGTCACCTGGAGAGGCAGCAGCAAGAGACCCCAAAAGAGAATGGTGACCACAGACAGTTGCCCTCTCCTTAATCTTCCAGACTGATTCTTCTGCAGTTTTGCTAGTGTCCTTGGGCCTCATGTATAACGGCGTGCGTAGAACTCGCACTATAACATGGCGTAAGCACAAAAGCCGAAATGTGCTTACGCACAGAAAAATCCAGATGCAGGAATCTGTTCGTACTCCAATTTCCACGTTCTTCCGCTACATAAATCCCGATCAGCGTGAAAAGTAACGCTCGTGCATGCGCTTTATGTAACGCCCCAACTCCTCCCAGAATTACGCCTCTTTGAATATGCAAATGAATATAAATCGCCTTTAAGATCAGCCTTCTGTGAAAAGACAATGGGAAAAGCACGGGGGAAAATGTAAGAATTTCAGCGAATACCAAGTGGAGGCAAAGGAAAAACATACTGTTTGTTCAAATAAACCGTGGCATAATCAACAAAAGGAAGCTGATTGAGTGACATAGCGTGTTGGAGAAACTTGAAAGCTCACGTTCACAAAATCGCACAGTGCCGGAAATAAAAAAGAAGTCACATATCAAAGTCGCCGTGAAAAGGCGAATTGTAGCCCACCGTCTGAGTGTCATATGAAAGCTTATTAGGGTACAGAGAAAAAAAGGCACACAGTGGGGAAAAAGCACGAAATGTCAACTTCAATCTCGACATTTCCACTTTAATCACGTAGTTTATTTTGTCATTAAAGTAGAACATCATAAACTTCATCTTAAAATCGTTTAATTAAGCAGTTTCTCAAATCACATCGTAATTAAAGTAGCACGTTAAATGCTTTGTTTTGTATGTGATCTTCTCTATGCTCTATGTATGTGAATCAATACGTGCTTCGTAAACCGGCTCTCTTCCTCCAACTGGACACAGAATCCATTACATTTGTGATATTACAGCTCTCTGAATAACTAAAATACTGAGATGTATACGTGATATCATTTTTATGATGATAGGAGTTAAAGCACGTTATTAAACATGTGTTTCACTTCGATTAAATAATTTATTGCAGCAGTACTCAGGGGCGGCTCTAGGCTTGTGGTGGCCCTGGGCAGAGGAAGAATCGGTGGCCCCTTTGCCCGCCAATGTCAATATGGTATCTTATGCACGGTGGATGGCCACGTCCGTTGCAGACACTGCATAGCCGCCTCGTGCTCATGACACAAGCATTTAACTTTTGCCGAAATTTGTCGCTGCGTTTTTAGCTGTGTTGTTATTTTCTCTTTCTGTTTTATATTCAATATATATTGGCGTAGCCACCACTGCAGTCCTTGCTTTTCTTTCCCCAAATACCCAATCACCACACAATCAGCTCTGTAATAGACGTTAAACCATCTGTAAGCTTAGAGCGCTGATTCCTCAAAACGTTTAAGGAACATTGAAATATCTTCGTAGTACATGTTTAATTATTCTATCCTTCATGACACTCCCAGTGAAGAATATAGATTATTTAAATGAAGTTAATGTTTTATCTGTATAATATAATCAACATATTTTGCTGCATTTCACCTTAAAAATGATATCGTCATCATATGTAAATACGCGCTTTATAAAGTGGCTCAGGTTGTGTGATATTATAACTGTGGTACAAGTTTACAGTGGGGTGATTGTACAAATAAGTACAAACAGTTCTACAAGGAGCAATTGATTGAGTGCATTTAAAGTTCTTGGGATGAAACTGTTTCTGAACCGCGAGGTCCGTACAGGAAAGGCTTTGAAACGTTTTGCCGTGGCTGAGGTAGCGTGTCCTTGATTCTGTATCCCGATAATTCCCCTTCCGATCAGCTGCTGCTGTGATTCCACACTCAGATACAGTGATATAAATACTCCGAGTGGTGCAGTGAGAGTAATATGGAAAAAGATGATCCGCTGTGGCAACTCCTAACGGGAGGAGCTGAAAGAAGAAGAAGAAGAAGAAGGTGCAGTGAGAGTAACAACGCTAAAGCAGTTATGGTATTTGGAATACTATGGCTGTTCCCTGGACCATTATATTGTTACAAGTTAATTACAATCAGATGCGTTACAATAATAAACAATATGCGGTTAGTTTCAATGTATTTATAAAGCCGCGTCAGGAAAATAAGGTGTAACCACACAGGAACAGTAGCACTGCTTTGACGCTGGATGCCGCTAGTCTGCAAAACCAAGCGGAGAACTTGCGTCCGACAAGGTATGAGGTACCGTGGAGAAGTGCGTGGCTTTACGCCAAGTGTAGGTTTTATACATCGCGATTTGAACGTGGAAAAGTTCTTACGCAACATTTCTGTGCGTTTATACAGGCTCCTTCTCACTACTGGTGGCATGAGGTGGTAACTGCAGATGATTTTGGTTGCACAGGTAGTTCAGCTTCTCCATATGTGCCATCGCAAGAAGTTTTGCTGTGTCTCTCAACACAGCCTCAAGAGCATGGAGGAGATACCAGGAGACACTCCATTACATGTGGAGAGCTGGACAGGGTCATAGAAGGACATCCACCCAGCAGCAGGACCGGTATCTGCACCTTTGTATGAGGAGGAGCACTGCCAGCCCCTACAAAATGACCTCCAGCTGCCTACTGGTGTGCATGTTTCTAACAAAACTGTCACAAACAGACTCCATGAGGGTGAAATGAGGGACCGACATCCTCAAGTGGGACCTGTGCTCACAGTACATCACCATGCAGCTCGATTGACATTCACCAGAGATTACACAATTGGCAGCTCTGCCACTGGCACCCCCGTCTCTTCACGAATGAGTGCAGCTTCACACTGAGCACATGTGACAGACGTGAAAGAGTCTGGTGACGCCATGGTGAGTATTATGTAGTCTGAAACATCATCCAGCATGACCGGTTTGGTGGTGGGTCAGTGATGGTCTGGGGAGGCATATTCTTAGAAGGTTTCACGTCCCTCTTCTGAGCCCTTGCTGACTGTTTAGTAAAACTCCTGCTCTTGCCATGTGCTGCTCAATGTTTGCTTTAATAATTCCTTCCATTAATTTTCCTGTGATGCACATTAAGCTTACTGGCCTGTAGTTTCTTGGATCTACTCCGTCTCCCTTATTTATATAATGGGATAATACTTGCCATTTTCCAGTCCTTCAGAATTTTTATATGTGTGCTCGCTGGCCTCCTTAAGCTGGACATTGCTGTCTTCTTTTCTTTGGTCCCCTAAGAGTAAAGGAACTGTCAGCAGACACTCAGTGAGTTTCCCTTTTCTTCCCACCGTAGGAAAGTCCAGAGAGTGCGACTCACACACGTCATTTGTTTATGTGCTTCACTTTTGATCATTTTCATACTCAGCCATGACCTATCCAGCCAGTTTTCCTTCCACATCCTTACAATGTGCCTGTCAGGTTAATGATGGGCTCTAAACTGGCCTTGTCTGTGTGTGTGTGTGCGTGTGTGTGCGTGTACGTGTACGTGTGTGTGTGTGTGTGTGCCCTGAGGTAAACTGGCACTCCATTCAGGGTTCCTGTCTTAATCCTGATGCTGCCACATTATGCCATTAGCCAGCAACCATCCGCCAATCCCATTTAGCAAACAGTAAAGCTGGCACATTGGCATAAAACATGACCAAAAACAACATGATTCACACAGTCAGAACAAGCACTTCACCAAATGCACGTCTTTGGGGATGTGGAAGGACATAGAGAGAATGTGCAGACCCCTGACAGACAATCACTGGGCTAGAATTTGAACTGCAATAAAGCAGCCGTGATAATCTCTGCACCACACATCTACACAAAAGACATGGGCACCAGACCACCACACCTATTGGAACTTGTTGGACATCTCATTCCAAAAACTGTAAACATTAATATGGAGTTGGCACCACCTTTGTGTCTATAAGATCCCCCACTCTTCTTTCCACAAGATGTTAGGGTGTGTGTTTATAGGAATTTTGTGCTCATTCAGCCAAACAAACTTTTGTCAGGTCAGCTACTGATGTTGGATGAGAAGACTGGGCTCACAATCTGTTGTCCAAATGTGTTCAGCAGGGTTGAGGTCAGAACTATGTTCAGGCCACTCAATGTCTTAATGGTCCTGGCTTTGTGCACAGTCATGCTGGAAAATAAAGAAGGGTCTTCTGTAAACTGTTGTCACAAAGTTGGAAGCTCACAATTGTCTAAACGTGTTTTTATGTTGTAATATTAACAGTACCCTTTATTGGCACCAAAAGGGCAGCCTCAATCCCTGAAAATCAATACCAGGCCATTAGCCCTCCTCCACCAAACTTTACAGTAGGCACTATGAAGTCTGGAAGGTGGCGTTCTCCTGGCATCTGCCAAACCCAGATTCATCCATCATACTGCTAGATAGTGAAGAGTGATTCATCAGTTCAGAGAACACAATTCTGCTGCTCCAGAGTGCAAAGTTGGCATGCCTTACACCACTCCAGACGGCACGTGGCATCGCACATAGTGATCTTAGCATTGAGCAGAGCTGCTCAGCCATGGAAACCCACTTCATGAAGCCCCCAGTGCTCAGTTCTTGTGCGGATGTTACCTCCAGAGACAGTTTGGAGCTCTGTTGTAAATGATGCCATGGGGCATCAGCTACTTTAGCCTGCCATGCCCTTCAGCTCTTGACGACCCCATTTTGTGAGTTTGCATTGTCTACCACTTTGTGGCAGAGCAGTTGTTGCACCTCGACGCTTCAACTTCATAATAATGGCACTTTACAAAAGTGACCAGGGCAGATTTAGCACAACAGAAATCTCATGTACGCACTTGTGGCTAAGGTGGCATCCTGTGACAGTGTTATGTTTAAAGTCTTCAGCACGAGCCATTCTACTGCCAATGGATACTGCTGGGCTATGTACTGACTTTATAAATGGGTGCAGTGTAATAATAATAATATGATGACAGATAGATAGATAGATAGATAGATAGATAGATAGATAGATAGATAGATAGATAGATAGATAGATAGATCCCTACTGATGGTACAGTACAACACAACACAATTTCTTTTTGTATGGCTCACTTCACTTTGTCCCCGGGGGGCATATTTGTTGATGCAGCGCTACTTTTTAAATAAATAAATGCAGATAAATAAGGAAGTAAATACGTAAATAAATATACACACACACTTTTGTCAGAGGGCAGCATGTTAGCGCAGTGGCAGTAAGGAGACCAGGGTTCACATCCAGGGTCGTTCCTATGTTCTCCCTGTTTCTGCATGGGTTTTCCCCCAGGTGCTTCTGTTCCTTCCCAAAGTTCAAAGACAGGTAGGTCAGGTGGATTGTTGATCCTAAATTAGCCCCCGTGTGTGGTTGTGGTGGATATGTAGGTAGGTGCCCTGCAATGGACTGGCACTCCATCCAGAGTCTGTTCCTGCCTTCTGCCCTATTCAGGACAAGGCAGATTAGAAAATGACTGACTGACTTTGGTCTGAACACAGATAGGAATGACTATAAAGCAAGAAAATTCAAAAGAAAAGAAAGTTCTGACTTGACAGTCCCAGTCAGAGTGAGGCATTATACAGACGTATTGTTGTGGGTGTAAAGGAGCCCCTATTGCGATTCTTGACCCATTTCTGCTGAGTGATCCTTTATGTGAAAGTCCTCAGTGTTCATGTGTCAGAGTATGTGCAGCATTGTTCAAAATGGCACTCGGGTTTCCTTTAATTTTCTCCTTTACTTCCTTCAGGGGGTATAGAGTGAGTCACATAACTGAGCTTGCCTTTTTAATTAGCTTGTTGATTTGGTGGGCTTCCCTTGAAGTGATGTTACCTGGCCAGTGCACCACAGCATCAAAAATCTCATTGGCCATCACAGAGTTGTAGAAGATGAGAAGGATGTCACTTCCCACGTTAAAGGAACACCTAAGGAAGAAGAGCCTGCTCTGCCCTTTCTTCTGTAGTTCCTCTGTGTTCTGAGACCGGTCCAACCTGTCATTAATGTGATCCCCCCAAGTACTTGTAGGAGTGGACCACCTCCACTTCCACTCCCTAAACAGTGACCAGACATAGAGGCTCTATGGTCCATTGAAAGTCAATAAGCAGTTCTTTGGTTTTGCTGATGTTAAGTTGCAGACAATTCTCTCTACACCACCATACAAAGTCCTCCCCCAGACTTCTCTTTTTTGTCTCATCCCCCCCTTTATCAATACACCCCATAAGTGCAGAATCATCTTAGAATCTCTGCAAGTGACATGACCTGGCATACACAGTAATGAAAGGAGGAGACAGGACTGCTCCTTGTAGTCTTTAATAATAATAATACATTTTTATTTATATAGCCCCTTTCCCATACTCATTATATAGCCCCTTTCCCATACTCAAAGCACTTCATGGAAATTAAGAAAGAACATCAAGGTATAAACAACATTAGATGCAAATATCTACTATCAACCACTGGAATTGTGATGTAGTCATTAAAACGTGGAATACTCTGAGGTCCGTGAACATTGTTGGATTTCTGCCCTCCCCAAAGCAGATGTATTAAATGATGTGCCAAATTTCTAGTTTGTTAGTATAAAATCTGTGCAGGGCGCGTAAAGTGAGCTCACCCTAAGTAGATGGAAATATCTGACTTCAACTATGTGTGAGTGGAATAAGAATGGGAGGAAGATTCCTAGCAGAAGAAGATGGTCTGATGAGATCATCACCAAAAAGGAGCTCATTTAAGCTGAGCTTTAATGCCACTTGGCATGATTTCAGTTTTACCAGTTATATGTCATCCAGGTTTTAATTTCACTGAGGCAAGTTTTGAGCTGAGACACCTCTGATGGACTTTCACTTCAACACCGAAACAGATCTCAGTATCTGCCTCATAAAAATGATAACCCACTCCAAACCTATGAATAACAGGACCAAGGAGAAGCGTGTAGATGTAGTAGAGCCGAGGGCTGAGGACAGAGCCCTGAGGAGCTCTCCTTGGTGCTGAGGTGGACCTGCTGATGGCTGATAGGCCTTAATCCAATGGAGGGCAGTGCCAGAAATACCCAGAATGCTCTCCGCTCTGGGCAGTAGAATATCCTGTTTGACAGTGTCAAATGCTACTCAAAGATCTAACAGAATTAATGTGCTGACATGTCTGCTGCCATAAGCAAATCATTCATTACTGAAAGCAGAGCGGTTTCACAATTTCCTCCAATAATTTGAAGGGGTGTCCACATACTTTTGCCCATCTCTATATTTATACTTTATATTATGTATATAAAATCCAATGTCTGTCTGTCTGTCTGTCCACTTTCACAAGAGATCATGAGTTTTTTTCTATAATTTGCTTGAATGTTCCGGTTGATTTTGCGAGTTCTCTCATTGTGCCATGTATCATAGTTCGCTTGTGGTACCAATTAATTTGTGCTAATCCGAGAAAGATGCAGCAGGCTGAGGGGAGGGTGACGAGGCCCTCCTCACTCACGCACCAGTCTCGGGGTGAACCTTAGCTCCGCTTAGCTAGCAAATGGATTTAAATCTGTTTTTTTTTCTATAATTTGCTTGAACATTCCGGTTGATTTTTGCGACTTCTCTCATCATGCTAAGAATCATAGTTCACTTGCAGGAGTGATATACGAGGTGAGACCGGACTTGGGTTGTTAAAGCTTGGGGCTTTTTGAGGGAGGTCAGCCGGACATGAATCATAGAACTATATCCCCTCCTACACACCCTCTCAAACTGCTGACTGGCTAGGTATATCCTGTGAACAGCCTACACGAGTTGCCGCGATAATGTCCGGTGAAAAAAAAAATCGAACAGCGAATCAACATCAAATTTGTTACGAATTTTCTCTTTTTCCGTAAAGCAGTTTTTGACTGACAAAAACATTCCTGTCCTCGATCACCCTCCCTATTCGCCCGATTTAGCTCCCTGTGATTTTTACTTGTTCCCAAAAATCAAAAGTGGCCTGAAGGGAACACATTGTTCTTCAATGGATGAAGTGAAGACAGAAACAGCAAGCCTGTTGAAGAGCCTCAAGCAAGAAGACTTCCAGCACTGTTTCAATCAATGAAAGATGCGTATGAAACGGTGTAGAGATCGGGAGGGGGAGTATAGAGAAGGTGACAATGTTTAGAATGCTGTCATTCATCAATTTGTTTTGCCAATTCGGTAATTTTTGTGTCTCACCTTGTATTCATGCGAATCTGAGACAGAGGCTGCGGGCCAAGGGGTAGGGGAAGTGTGACATCAGGATTGGGGAGCCGGGCCAGGCCCTCCTCGCTGTCCTGTTTCACTACTACGCAGGCAGAGCTGTGGGGCATGTCTAGTAAATGTATATAAATAAAATACCCAAAAATGGTCGATTGTGTCACCTTGTCCTGTAACACTTGTTCCCAAGTAGTCCCCCAGATTGATGTCTACTCAATTATGTTGACCTCTTCTGTAATTTGCTTTAATAAAATCATCTGCTAAGCAATTCAATTTAAATGTACTACATGACTGAATCTGTTTAATCGAGTAAAGAGTCACAGAGAGGCACAACCTATCCTGTTAGTATCTTCTTCTTCTTCTTCTTTCAGACGCTCCCGTTAGGTGTCGCCACAGCGGATCATCTTCTTCCATATCGTCCTGTCTTCTACATCTTGCTCTGTCACATCCATTACCTGCATGTCCTCTCTCACCACATCCATAAACCTTCTCTTAGGCCTTCCTCTTTTCTGGAAGGAAGGAAATAGAAAAGGACGGCTTCAATTTGATCATAGGGCATCCATACACCCACGTGGGGTCAGTGTAGAGTCACCACTTAACCCATAAAACTCATCTTTTGGGGACTGTGGATGAAAAATGAAATGAGCTAGAGAAGAACACACATGGACGCTGGAAGAACATGCAAACTCAACACATGCAGTGTCCTGGCTGGCGTTTAGACTCGGCCTGCTGGAGATCTGATGCCATCATGGCTTTCCAGATTACTGCAGGTACATTTACTGCAATTACATTTTGCCTCACTGGCTGACGCTATAACTTCATGTCGTAAAAGGAGTCGAGACGCCCACCTCATAAACGCCTCTCTTAAAGGTCTTCTTTAATAGAGCTACCTGCTGTGAACAAGGTGGATGCCACCAGCACGTCAGACTGCCTTCCTCACACTCTTATAAAACGCCACCCAGCCAGCACGCCAAAGTTTTCCTTTCCGTAATTAAACTGGCATCACTATGTTAACCGTTTCATTGACAAAGCTGCAATCGACACGGGGCTGTTGACATTTCAAGTGGGTGACGGCAGCGTTGTGTCAACACCTGCAGCACTCAGCGAGGACAATGGAAAGATTAAGCTCATTTAAACAGACTGGCCCTTCAGGCGGCAACAATAATGAGGACATTAAAGGGATCCGCCGCCATACCGGTCATTAAGACATCAGAGAGGCATGCGTTCACAATCAGACGTGGCGTGCTAGGAGCTGACTGGGTGCAGTCTTATCGAATCTGGCAGGGTGACAGAAAGAAAGTATATTTCTGTGCATCTGCTCTCGCCATTTTTGAACCTTTAAAGCATCCCACATTCGCTCATTTTGTTTCTCCCCCCTCACTTCACTTGGAAAGTTAAAAAATATTGTAACAAAGCACAGCGTGAAGCAACAAATAGAAATAAAATAACATAGCTAGTAAAATGGCATCCGTGAAAGCAACCCAATGAAGCTCCCATGTGCTTAATTACTCCAGTCTAAGGCTCTGGGGTCCACTACTGGGCACCACCAACAAATCCACACTCACTCACTCCCTCATCCACTGGCAAATCTGCACATTTTGGGAGGGGTGAAGGAGGAGGAAAAATGGAACAAAATCTACAAAGGCGCAGTCAGTCACATATGACATAAACCCAACCAGAGGAAACACAGACACCCTGGAGGTGTAAAGCAACAGTGGCAACCACCATGCCAACTTGGCATTATAAAATGTTTTTCAAATTCGAGATTTGGTAATTTTCTCTTGTGGCAGATAGCTGGGAATCCTGGAAGAGGGACAATACCTCCCTTGGGCCACGAGAGGACAGCCGCCCTGGTCTGCATGGGGATCACGGGATCAGAGCTTAGAAGTTCAACCCTGTTGGGGCCCGTGGCCACTGCTAGGGGGCACCTGGAGGTTGTGGCAGAAGTAATGCCGGAAGAAATTCCAGGCACACCCGGAGTGCTTCTGGGTGCTCATACAGCACTTCTGTCACACCAGGAAGTGCCGCCAAAAGATCATCATGAAGCATCTGGAGCACATCCGGGATGTTATAAAAGGGACCACCTCACTCCATTAGTCGAGCTGGAGTTGGGAGGAAGACGATGGAGCTTGTGTGTGGAGGAGTGAGGACGGCAGGAAGAGAAGAAGAGAGAGAAAAGAAGGGACTGAGTTTGGCTAGTTGAGCATTGTGTGGTGCTGTATAAGAGGAAAAACATTAAACGTGTGTGTTTTGGACATCTGGTGTCGTGTCTGTCTGTGTACAGGGCTGTCCTACCACACTCTTTATTTTGGAAGGAGAATAAATGCCATACTACAAAAAGAAAACCCTGCACCTTTGGAAGATGGTGTTTTCTGTAGCGCCTTTCATTCCAGAGTACCTTACAGATAGACTATACAAGTACTGCAAGATCAGACTGTGTCTGATGGAGTGTGCAGCACAACTCCTGCTCCAGGTTTTGGTCTTGTCACACCTCTGGATTACTTGGTGACGTGTGTCACCACGCCGCTGCAGAAGATTCAAAATGCAGTTGTTCAACCAGTCTCGGCCCTCACTCAGATCACTGCATTGGCTCCCTGTAGTGCCACATGTTAGGTTCAAATCCTTTACATTTGCCTACAGCACTCATGAATATGGAGACACACATGAGGTTCATTGCGCCTTCTCGCCCAGTCAGGTCTGCTGATGATGCCACCTCAATCCAGACTCCTGGCTGGTGGAACAATCTGCCCAACTCCATTTGAAATTCCAACTCCCCCAGTGTTTTTAGGAAGCGTCTGAATGCTCTCGTGTTTGGTAATTGTCCGTCTAACTGATATTAGCTGTCAGGCTTTCATAAACTAGGAATTGTAACTCGCTGCCATGTTGTTCTGAGCATTTCAATTGTGATGGTCAATTTTTGTCACCTTGTCCTGTAACAACTTGTTCCCAGACAGTCCGCCAGACTGATGTTTACTCGATTTATGTTGATCTCTTCTGTAAGTCACTTTGATAAAATCGTCCACAAGGCAAATAAATGTACTGCAGGATTGAATACTAAAGAGTACTGATGAGTGAGGTTAGGAGCAGGTGCTGATACAGCACATTGCCGCACCCACCACACGACAAACCAACTCAGGATCCCATATTAGGACCCGAGTTCAGCCATGCAACGCTTGACACCTCAGCACCACACAACTTCAGATGTAATGGAACAGTGTGAGGTTTTTTACAGTGGCTGGAGTGCCAATTCTGCAACCAACCCCCAAGTTTTTCCCTGCAGGTTGGAGGGCCTACATGCAGACTAACGTCATACCCAGGACGGAGCAATTGCAGGTTAAGGGCCTTGCTCAAGGGCCCAACAGAGCAGAGTCCCTTTTGGCATTTACAGGATACAAACCTGCAACCTTCCGATTGCCAGTGCAGATCATTAGCCTCAGAGCCACCACTCCACCCCAATGAGTGAAAAAAGTCATGAAAAGCCGAATTTGCAGAGAAAATGGCACAAATTGGGGTTGAAGTAAAACATAATTTGTTTTGCAGAGTGAAACACTCCCAATAATGTTAGACATATTGGAGCATCACGTATTAGTTGTATATGAATTGAATGAAAGTGCTTTCTGTTTACAAAAGCAAATTCATTCTGTGATGGTGTCTTTATCACAACACGTGTGCAGTCAATTGCACCGATTAAATTAGGTAATCAGCAATTTGCCTTTTGATCTCAGCTTGTTCAGTTAAAATTGCATGTATCTGGTGTCACAAGTGCACATTTGAGTTCATCCAAGATAAGCAATACCACTCCGGTATGAGAGGAGGTGTTGTCGCTAATCGAATCATTTCTTTCTGTTCCCACAGCATCTAATAAGGGAAGCTGACTCCACCCACTTCCAGGCGGGGGACTATAAATTTGCTGCGCTCCTGGAAGGTGGCGTCTCCTTTGGACGTAAGCTCATACCAAGCTAGACCTCTATCCCACACGTGACCGATGTCTTGTTTGTTTGCACCATCGAGTGCTATTTGTGTTATACACGACTCCTTTATTGAATGGGGAGATCCGGCCACCGCCCCTACATTTATTTTGGAACCCCTGTCTTACCTGGAATGCCCACACTGGGTAGCATTTTAATTATACCATCCCTCACAGATTTCTTGACATGGCTCAGGGATGACTGCGAGATTCCTGACCGGTAGGCCAGTTGACACTGAAAAGTGCCCATCGCCATATCCCTACAGTTGATAAACCTTGTAATGGAAAATTAATTGCGTGAGTTCTGCCTGTTGGTCTCTGAAATGTAGGCTCCAATTCAGCACACAAGTACAAAGAGATAAACTCTAGGAAGTTTCAATTAGCTTATTAAGTCCAATGCTTCTTCTTGCCCACTCAGGTATGGTGATGCCACTTCTGTCTGCCATTAAATCTCAATCCAGACTCCTTCCTGGTGGAAAGAGTTGCCAACCTCCATTAGAAATTTTAACTCCCTCAGTGCTTTTTAGAAGCGTTTGAAGACTCTCATGTTTGGTGAATTTCTCTCTATCTGAAATTAGCTGTGATGTTTTCGTAAGCTAGTAACTCGCTGCCATTTTGTTCTGAGTTCTTCACATGTGATGGTCAATTTTGTCACCTTGTCCCATAACACTGTCCCCAAACAGTCCCCCCAGACTGATGTCTACTCAACTATGTTGACCCATTCTGCAATTTGCTTTAATAAAATCATCTACTAAGCAATTCAGTTTAAAAGTACTACATGACTGAATAGTGTAGTGATGAGCAGAAAGTTGAATTTGCAGTGAAAAAGGCACAAACTGCGCTTGAAGCGTGAACTATGCTTTATATCATTAGTCTGTTGTATTTGGACTGTATCTTCACAAGATATTTCAGACTGAACCTTCTCCATACTGCTGCTGGAGGGTTCATTTCACACTAGACTTGCTCCTTCTCTTGGACCGGAACTTCGCAAAATGTGATTTACCTCATTTGCAGAGGCAAAAGGGGGGGGGGGGGATCAGGGGGTTGGGCATCGATAACAAGGGTTGGAGACTGCTAGCGGGTGGAGAGAAAGAGAGCAGTGCTATTTCTGTTTTATCCCTCATACCCCAAATAGTGAACTATCTATGACAATAGTGAACTTTGTGAACTGGAATGTTAAAGGTCTCAATCATGAATTAAAGAGAAAGTAAATACTCTCACATTTAACAAACTGAGCTTGAAGTGAAACATAATTTGTATTGCACATATTTTTGTAAAGCATAACACTGAATTTCACTGTAAATTTAATCATTTTCCTCATCAGTAATTATTGATGCCTTCAGGACTCAGACTGGATGCAAAGAATGTTAAAAATCCACATCATCTTCAAGTCTTTCATGGAAGTGTTAAGTCTGGTCTAGCAGTTAACCCTTGGGGTGGGGGCAGGGAGGTCATAAAATATAACAACAAGTAGTAATAAAAGGGGTATTCTTCATATGTCCTTCAAAATCATTAGGCGTAATCTCTTTTTTTTTCTTTTGAAAACAGAAAATGAAGCTCATGAACCTTCTCATTGCAAGAAATCCAGAAGCAGTTCCAAGAAGATGGGAGAAAAACACAAGCAAGGCGCCTTAGTTTAATGCTTGTCAGTGCTCGCCTGCTGAGAAAAGGCAAGAATTGCTAATGACGGCGGCCTCCTAGTTGATGTGGTAGCAGAGGATGGTTATTGATCTTCTCCAGAAGCCACTAGAACTTCCACACTAAGTTACAGGAGAAGATATATTAAATCCAGGCAGAAAGCAACCTGATAGATTACAAGCGAAACCTCCAAGGACCTCCCCATGATCCTGTAATGAAATGGGCATGTGGTTGGATGGAGATGGATGATCTCCAGTAAGTCAGAGTCCATCTCCCATCTTTGTTCTACAATGTACAGCATTTTCTGTAATGAAGTGTGGCCTCCAGTAGCTTGACTACTAGAGTGGCAGCCACTGACTCACAGTAGACACCTAAGATGGGTCTTTGTTGGTGGATATGTGATGTGCTTGAAGGTGGGTTCAGTTTGGACAACAGACTGCTGCCCAGTTCATGTTTGGTTCCTGCCTTGTGCCCACTACTGCCAGGATAGACTGCAGCTGCTACATCCCTGAATGAGATTAAAAAATGAATGAACCTGAAACACTTGCTGATGCCAGGCCATGTGGTGTTCTGGAGATAGAACAACTAACATTCAGATGTTCTTCAATTAAGAAACTTCTGCTGGCACATCTTGTCAAGGATTCCAAATGACAATTCACATGGGACAAATCTGACACTCCTGCCACATTAAAGTCTCTTTTACAGATTCATCACTTCAAAATTTAGCAACAATAAATCAATGTCAGTTAAGCCTCACAGTGACTCTTGTGTTACGTTTTCTTTTGTGTCCCTCCTGTTGTCTGATCCTGAAATGAGAGGTGACAGTGACACATCCTCCTTTTTTGTTTTTGGGCGAGACAGCTATGTGGGTTAATAGATTTCAGTCCACGGCTCAACAGCAAAAGGATTTACTGGAACTCAGACTGACAGGTTTGTTTCAGTTTTCTTTCAAGTCCATGAGATTAACGAATGGTGTCTCATAAATGCTAATGATATTTTAAAACTGCATTAGGGAGAAGATCTTTACAGACTGTCAAATATTATGCTTTACCAAAGGTGCATATCTATCAAGTTTTTATTAGAAGCACCATTTAATAATGCAATGTCTTTCTTTTTTTCCCCAAACATTTTAAAAACCCTAAGTAAGGTCTTTGTTCTTATCGATCCACTTTCTAAACCCACTTATCCAGACCTGGTCAGAAGGAAGCTCGAGCCTATCCAAGCCAGGCATTGTGGGGTGAACAAACTCATGCACCTATCTACCTAACCTACACATCTTTGCACTGTCAGAGGAAGAGGAAGAAACCCATATAGACCCAGGGAGAGCATGCAGGCAACGTGCTGGCCTCCAGGTTGTTAGACAACAGTGCTATTGCTGTGCCACCATTCCACCTCTTCTTCTCTTTTATATAGAGTGGAATGTAATGGTGAGGGGACTTTCACACACCATACACACTGCTGGCGCAGAACAGAGACATACATGATAGATAGATAGATAGATAGATAGATAGATAGATAGATAGATAGAT
>JANRMT010062837.1:88027083-88059356 GCA_026402145.1 Polypterus bichir lapradei | reverse complement strand
ATAGATAGATAGATAGATAGATAGATAGATAGATAGATAGATAGATAGATAGATAGATAGATAGATAGATAGATAGTGGGGAGCTCAATTCTATACTAGCATGCAAAGCAGTGATTTATAGTCTATGAAATGCCAATCTCATTACTGGGCACACTCACTCACACTGTACCCAACTCTAGGAGGAATAACCCAACAAAAGCCTTCACAGACATTTTGAGAATAATCAAATGCCAGAATGACCGTGACCAAACTGGGAATTGAACTTGGATCTCAAGAACCACGAGGCAGCAGCGCTAATGAAGGTGCCCCTCACAGAGTTTGTAAAGTCTCTTCATTCCAGGCTCTCCACATGTGAAGTAGCCATCCTTTATTAATTTCATGCAGTGTATAGCTGGCATTAAGATGTGCAGGAGCGCTTGCAGTAATACAGATAAGCAACCCATTCATATTTGATACGGTTGTGTTTTTATTGTCTGTCTGTTCATTTATTACTCACCTAAGAATTTCAATGACTTCTTCATTTAGATGCCTGTTTTAACAAGAAGCACTTAAATTTCACCTCAGAGTGCTGAAGAATGAGCCAATCAATGGCAGTGAAATAATCAAGACGATTGCGCCTTCCAATCCAAAAGCCTGGCTTTCATTTTAAATAGCCTCTTAATTAAAAGGAGAATATGCTTGATGATAAAATTATAAAGTGGGCTCCGAGATAAAACCTCGGCAGTGATTGCTCTCATCTTGGTGGATTACAGTTCGTCGGCTCGGCCTGCCATGAGTACTTACACTCGTTTGTTAGGTTTGCTGATGTCAAGCGGTCACGAAATAGAAGAGAGCCTTTAGAAAGAAAATACTTCACTTTAAGTCTTTCTACAGTGGTCCTTGTTTTTTTTTGCCTCAAATCCATAACTATTGCTCATTGGGATGTTAATTTAGCCGTTCTGAAACATGCTGTATCTTCCTTTTCTTATCGAACTTCTTCCACTTCTGGTTAGAAGGGAGTCAGGGACTCTGTTGGTCCATCACAAAGAGGGAGTCCACGCACCATCATGGGTTGGTTTCCCCCAACTATAGAAAGAATTGCTACCCCTTCTCATTATGCACACTTTACTGTGTTGTACAATTCATTTTAAATGGATGCATTTGTCTTTTTGCCCATTAGTCTACTCTTAATAACCCTTAATGACAAAGTGAAAATAGGTCTTCAGAAAGGCTTGAAAATGTATTCAAAATCCATCCATCCATTATCCAACCCACTTTATCCTAACTACAAGGTCACGGGGGTACCTAAAATCAAAAACTGAAATTTCTCTCTCTCTGTCTTATAAGCATCCCAATCCTTAAGTCAGTGCTTTGTAGAAGCCCCCTTGGCAGCATTTGCGGCTTCAAGTCTCCTTGGCCACGTCAACATCAAGATTTGCACTCTTGGATTTGGACACTTTATCTCATTCTTCCCGGCAGATCCTCTCAAGTTCAATTAGATTGGATGAGAAGTGTAAGTAAACCACCATCTTCAGGGATCTCCACAGATGTTCTATGGGGTTCAAGTTTGGGCTTTGGCTGGGCCACTCAAGGACACTCAGAGAGTTGTCCTGAAGCCACTGCAGTGTTGTCTTGGCTGTAGTCTTCAGGTCAATGACATGATAAGAGGTGACCTGTTGACCCAGTCTGAAGTCCTGTGCACTCTGTTAGACGGACCTCTCTGTATTTGACTACATTCAGCCTTCCTTCCATTCTGACCACTAAGAGACACTCCCACTGCATGATGCTACCACCACCGTAAGGATGGCATTAGGCAGGTAGATAGCAGTGCCTGGTCTTCGCCTAGACATAGTGCTTAGAGTTCTGACCAAAGTGTTTACATTTTGCCTCATTAGGCCAGAGAAAGTTCTTCCTCAAGTTCTCATGCTCTCAGATACCTTGTAGTCAAGACAGTCTCCTATCTAGCCACTCTACCATAAATGCCTGATTGATGGAGTTCGACTGAGATGGTTACCCTTCCAACAGGTTCTCCCACCTCAACAGAGGATCTCTGAAGTTCTGTTAGAGGGACCATTGAGTTGTTTATCACCTCCCTGACCAAAGCTCTTCTTGTCCTTTCACTCAGTTTGGCTACACGGCAAACTCTAGGAAGCGTCCTGGTAGGTCCAAACCTTTTCCATTTTACAATTATTGAGCCCACTTTACTCCTGGGGGCACTCAAAGTTTTAGAAATGGTTTTATCCCATTGTCCTTTCCTATGGCTCCCACAATTTGACCATGGAGGTCTACAGCGAGATCCTTGGACTTCATAGCGTGGTTTATGTCCTGATATGCTGTATGAAGTATGGACTCCAGTCAAGTTCTAGAAACATCTCCAGGAGAATTAAAGCAAACGGGATGCACCTGTGGTATCAACAGCAAAGGGCATGAATACTTCTAGGAATGGGAGAGACTTCAGCTTTTGATTTTTAATAAATTTGCAGACCTTCCTGAAAACATTTTTCCATTTTGTCATTATGCGTTAATGAGTGTGGCGTGACAGGTACAAATGGCAAATGGATTCATTTAAAATTAAAGGTACAACACAATAAATCATGCAGAAAATAAAGGGATCTAACTGCTCTGTAGTATCTTTTAAAATCTCAATATCTATCTATTATAAAGTACATTAACTATTTATTTTATATAGTGCCTTTCACTATCTATCTATTATATAGTGCCTTTCACATCCATCAATCTATTTATTATATAGTGCCTTTCACTATCAATTATAGGGCCTTTCATATCTATCTATCAATCTTTTATGAAGTCTCTGAAATATATATTTTATACAGTACTTTTCCCTAGGTCTATAAAATAGTAGTGAAGCCAGCTATGCCGTATGGTTTGAAGATGGTGGCCCTGACAAAAAGACAGGAGGCAGAGCTGAAAGTGGCAGAGCTGAAGATGCTATGATTTTCGCTGGGAGTAACGAGGGTAGACAGGACTAGGAATAAGTCCATTAGAGGGACAACACAGGTATGACAGTTTGGTGACCGAGTGAGAGAGGCGAGACTGAGATGGTTTGAGCACACGCAGAGGAGGGATGAGGGGTCCATCGGAGAAGGAATGTTGCGGATGGGGCCGCCAGGCAAGAGGAAAAGAGGAAGGCCAAAGAGGAGGTTTATGGAGATGGTGAGAGAGGACATGAAGGCAGTCCGAGTGGCAGGAAATGATGTAAAAGACAGGGAGAGATGGAAACAGATGATCCGCTGTGGCGACCCCTAAATGGGAGCAGATGAAAGAAGAAGAAGATTATAGCACGTTTCCCTATATATCTGACTGTATGTTTATCTTTTGTAAAAAACCTTAAAATATTTATTTTACACCTTGCCTTTTTTATCTGTCTATCCATCTATATAATATCTAACATAATCTATCTAATAGCACCTTTCATATCCATTATATAGTTGCCTTACATACAATATATCTTTATATAGTGCCTTATCTATCACCTTTCATTTCTATTATATAGTGCCTTACATATATCTTTATCTAGTGCCTTATCTATCTATCTATCTATCTATCATTTCTATGGTATAGTTCATCCATCTATTATCCATCCATACATCCATTATCCAACCCACTATATCCTAACTACAGGGTCACGGGGGTCTGCTGGAGCCAATCCCAGCCAACATAAGGCGCAAGGCAGGAAACAAACCCCGGGCAGGGCGCCAGCCCACCACAGGGCACACACACACACCAAGCACACATTAGGGACAATTTAGAATCGCCAATGCACCTAACCTGCATGTCTTTGGACTGTGGGAGGAAACCAGAAAACCCGGAGGAAACCCACACAGACACGAGGAGAACATGCAGACTCCACACAGCGGAGTATATAATTCCTTATCTAATGTATATTGTCTTATATACAGTATATCTTTATATAGTGTCTTATCTATCCATCTATTTAATATAGTACCTTTAATATCCATTATATAATGCCTTTCATTTATCTTTATATAGTGCCATATCTATCTATCTATCTATCTATATAGCACCTTTCATTTCCATTATATAGTGCCTTACATATATCTGTTTATAGTGGCATATCTATCTAATATAACACCTTTAATATCCATTATATATTGCCTTCCACATGTCTATCTATTATATAGTGTCTTACATGTATCTTTATACAGTTCCTTATTTATTCGTCTGTCTATCTGTCTTCATTGTATCTTTCATATTGATATATATATTATATATATATATTATTTAATGTCTAGTATCTATCTGTATTTTAAATAAGCTGCAATATATCTATTTTATACACATGAAGCTAATCTCTAACTTGAAATGTACTCTTTTCTTATTTACACTTCTTCTTGTCCGTTCTGTTATTTTAATCATAATTTGGCAGGAAGACTTATTTCAGTTTATCATGATGCTATTTATTGTTGTCTTGCCTTTAAATGCACAAAGGCACAGATTTATTGTATACCCTGCTTGTTTAATGCTAATGTATACTTTTTAAAAAATGGCTTTTAAAGAGTAGAGAAAATCTGCCAAGAAAAAGCTCAGTTGTGATTGGCATTTTTAAAATTATATGAGAAACAGTAATTCTAAATTGCCAGGTTTTTCTCAGACAGCAGAAGGTGCACCGCTGGAACATTTAAATCAGCAATGGAAGTGCAGAAACTCATTTATTAAATGTGTACCTCAATTTAAAAAAATGATAATAATTTAAAAACTGATGAATAAGAGGTAACTGATAGTAAAATCTGGCTGCCATTGGGGCCTTGCAGAACATAATCTATCAGCTTAATGATCATAAAATGTAATCAAGAGGTTATGTAAAATAAAACCAATTTCTGACATTAAGAGTCATGTCATTGTTGAGGTATCCAGTACAATAATGAAGTACGCCCCTCTGAACAGTCCTCCTCGCCTGTCAGGATTTGCTACCATTCACAGTCACAGTTACAGAGTGAGAGATGAGAACTCCACGGTGTGTGCAGCAACAGCACCACCTGCTGGTTAAAGAGGAAATCAGCACCAAACTGCTAAAAAGCTTCTGCTTGGTTTAGACTTGCAGTAAAAGTGCTTATTCAGTTCTTTACACATGCAAACAGGGGGCTCAGAAAGTGTTCAGACCCCCTCTCTTTTTTACATTTTGTTGTGTTGCTGCCTTTTAATTTGAATTTTTTCCCTTCATCAAGCAATACTCAATACCTCGAAGGATAAAGTGAAAAGCGGGTTTTAGAACTTTTGGCAAATCTATTAAAATTTAAAAAGTGAATAGTATGAAGAAGATCATTTTCATAATACTGTCTTCTATAGAACTGTCATATTTCTGTATGGTACACAGTGCTTGGTGTAATTCACTCATGGTTTTTCCCTTTTTAGGACTTAAGTATTTATTACAAGTCTGTTTTTTTTTTTAGAATAATCTAACTTAAAATATATAAAGCATATATTGAAACTGATGGCCATAGTGCAACATGCAGCACTACCCACCAAAACACAAGGCAGTGCAGAACTGCCAAAAACGTCCAAACATCTGCCCAGAAATTGCTGATCTACACCTGCAATTTGGCAGGAGACAACAAATGAGGGAGACCTGTGAGAACTCTGAACGAGTTACAAGCTACAGTGTATGAAATTCGTGAGAGACAGGACTGGAAGTGTTGCCTGGGTGCTTCACCAATCACAGCTTCATGGAAGAGCGGCTTAGAAAAGCCACAGACATGACAGCTCAGTGAACGTTTGCAGGAAGGCACATGGCAGGCCGTGAAGTCAGCCGGAAGAAGGTTCTGTGGTTTGATGAGACCAAAACTGAGCCTTTGGTCATTACAGTAAATGAATGTTTGAGCAAAGGCATTATCTAAAAAAACAAAACATCCCATCCTGTGAAGTAATGTGGTGGCAGCATCAGGCTGTGGGGATGCTTCTCTGCAGTAGGACCTGGAGGGCTTGTGAGTAAAACTTTGCGGGATCCCCTCAGAGTTGCTGGATACCATGGCCTGCCAGTACACTGGTACAGTGTGTGCTGTGCAGGGTGGAGACAGAACTTCTATATTCTTCCCAGTTGATTCTGGGTTACGTCAGTGGTCTTTTTTTGCTCCTACTCTGTTCAGTGCTTGTATGGACTGGACGTTGGGCAGGGTCATGGGGTCCAGTGGCTGCAGGGCATCTGTTGGCGAAGAAAGATTCACGGATCTTGACTTTGACGACGATGCTGTGATCTTCACAGAGTCAATGGAGGCTCTGATTGGATTGCTCAAGAGACTGAGTGAGGAGTTCGAGTGTCTGGGCTTGCGAAGGTCATGGATGAAAACCAAGAGCCAGGCCTTTAATGACCTCTTAGGCTCCGCCATCAGCAGTGTGTCTGTCTGCAGAGGGAATGTTGACCTCATCAAGACGTTTACTTAGCGATATTCACGTCTCTGGTGACTCTTCTTATGAAATCAGTAGACGAATTGGGAGAGCATGGGGGGGGGGGGGGTCATGAGGTTGCTGGAAAGGGGTGTGTGGCGCTCTCTGCAAAAGGACGAAGGTCCAAGTCTTTAGAGTCCTGGTGCTTCCTGTATTCCTATATGCTTGTGAGACATGGACGCTATCCTGTGACCTGAGATGAAGACTGGACTCCTTCAGTACTGTGTCCGTGCGGAGATGAAGGAATTGATACCATTGACTGGCCCTCACGCTCGCCTGACCTAAATCCAATAGAACACCTCTGGGTGTGACATTATGTTTCAGTCCATCCGACGCCTCAGACTGTCTAGGGGCTCAGTGATGCCCTGCTCCAGATCTGGAAGGAGATCCCCCCAGGACACCACCCATCGTCTCATTAGGACGTACAAACAAACTACATACAAACTACTGAGTACAATGAAATTTCAGCCAAATGGGCTCGCCTGCCTGCCACATCATTTTTTCACTTTGATTTTTGGGGTGTCTTTGAATTCAGCCCTCAGTAGGTTGATCATTTTCATTTCCATCAAACGATGTGCCATCCTTTCATTCCTAACACATTAGCATATCAGTCCATATCAGTAGAGATAGCCAGCAGGATTTTGAGAGCTGAAGTGTTTATATATATATATATATAGATGTAGCAGTGTTATAATTCGGCAGAAAATGCAGCACATTTTATCACTATATTAAGAAAGAATTTGCCTGGGGAGCCTACCTTTGATCTAATGCTCATGGCCAGCCTGTGGTACAGTAACATCAGCCGTGGCCCTTGGGGTTTACCGCTCCTCACTCTGAACTTCATGGCTCGAGCTCGTTTTAATCACTTCAGGATTTGCTGACTTATTTCCATTTCTTTAATATTTAAATATACTTGTCACGAGCTTCTATTTAAAATGATCTTCAAGGACTTTGCTAGAAGACCTTAGAATTTCCTTCAGGTGTCTAAGTGGATGTGATAAAATTCTAGAGAACTTAAGCAGCAACGCATGTAACCTACAAAACGGAGGAGCAAAGAGGGCAGAGAAATGGAAACGTAACAACATAAGACATTTGACAGACGAGAGGAGACCATTCACTCCATCATTTGTTTAGCTAATAGCTAAGCTGTCCTGATATCTCATCCAAATCCTTCTTAAAGGTTGTCAAGGTTTCTTCTTGAGCTCCATGTCTTGGTAGTTTGTTCCAGTGTCCCACAACTCTTTTTTGTAAAGATGAGCTTCCTGATTTAATGTACAGGGAGATCCACACGATAGAGGCCCCGAATATTCTGTTGTAAGTCTTGTTAGGATGAAGCAATCTGAACCAATAAAATACGGTGGGTATAGAAAAGAATCAACCTCGACCCCCACACCACCTCGAAATATTCTTTACAGCCTTAAATGAAAATACACTAACCAATATTTTTTCCAGCTTTACTTACTCAATGCAATCTATAACATCCAAGTGAAAGATATCACAGCTACAGTTCAGAAGATGAATAAAGGATCACACGCCTCCTAAACTCAATCAGGTGTAAGTGCCCACCATTTCCATTGCAGTTACTGTCTTCCTTCCTTCTGTGATCAGTTGTAATCAATGTTATTAGTGAAGCTGTTCCTGGAGCATTCATTCTGTTGCTTGGTAGTGCAACTGACAGCAAACAACTGACTATGGGTGGCAAGTCACTTTCAAAAGATCTCAGGGATAGAGTTGTGGACAGACATAAGGCAGGAGATGGATATAAAAACACCTCAAAGGCTTTATCAATCCCAAGGAGCACAGTAAAGTCCATAATAAAGAAGTGGCAAGTGTTTGGCACTACTAGAACTCTGCCTGGATCTGGCCGTCCCTCCAAACTGGATGGAAGAGCAAGGAGGAAACTGGTAAGAGAGGCTACCAAGAAGCCAATGGCCACTTTGAAGAAGTTACAGGATTTTATGGCAAACAGTGGTCATTGTGTGCATGTGACAACAATTTCATAAGCGCTCCACAACTGTGGCTTATTCGGAAGGGTCACAAGGAAAAAGCCACTTCTCAAGAAAGGCCACATTAAGGCTCGTTTGAGCTTTGCCAGAATGCAACTTGAAGATTCTGATGCCAACTGTAAAAAGGTCTTATGGTCAGATGAGACCAAAATTGAACTATTTGGCCTCAATACCAAAAGGTACACTTGATGGAAATCCAATGCAGCTCACCATCCACCACACAACTACAGTAAAGCATGGAGGTGGCAGCATCCTGGTGTGGGGGTGTTTCTCTGCCACAGGGCATGGGGCTCTCATTAGGATAGAAGGCAAAATGGATGGGGCAAAATACCGTCAAATTCTTGAGGAAAACCTGCTACCCTCTGCCAGAAAGTTGAAGACGGGCAGAATGTTCAACTTTCAACAAGACAACAACCCGAAGCACACAGCAAAATTGACCACACAGTGGCTGAAGGAGAAAAAAGTGAATGCCCTCGTGTGGCCCAGTCAGAGCCCAGACTTAAATCCCATTGAAAATCTGGGGAAGGATTTGAAGATAGCAGACCACCAATGCTCACCATCCAATTTGACCGAACTTGAACAGTTAAACTGTAAAGAAGAGTAGGGGGCAAATATTCCTCAATCTGGATGTGCAAAGCTGATAGAGAAGAATCCCAACAGACTCGAGGCTGTCATTAAACAAAAAGGAGGTTCATCAAAATGACATTGGGGGTGATCCTTTATTAATCTCAGTACGGGTAGTCCCCAGGTTACCTACAACATACGAATGTGGTCACAGCTACGACGCATGCGCCTCAGTAACTGCCGCTCCGTCATCTTCGGCCTGGGGACGCTGCAAGCGGAGGCTGGAAGGGGGTGATTTCGCTGCTCGCGCAGTTTAGTGTCCCTTGGGCGGCTCCCAGCAGCAAGCAATTTCACGGCCTGCCCACCACACACGGCTGCCTCGTTCAATCTTAGTGGACGGCTGGTGATGCTGCAAGCGGTGACCCGGTTGTGGCTAAACGGAGGCCATTGAGGGTGAACGGGGTGGCGGCGGGTAGCAATGTAGTGTGCCTCAGGTGGCTGCCTGTTGAATGGGGGCGGTGGTGGGCGATTCACTACACGCCTTTCGCCACTCTCAGTGGGCGGACGCTTCAGGCAGCATACTGTAGTGGTGGTGACTGTGAGCTGGGCTGGTGATGAACCGCCCGTCGATGCCCCCATTCATTCTCAATAGCAAGCCTGCTTGTACTGTTACGCACATAGCAGGAAGTTGTCTCTTGTCAGTACATCAGACGTGTTGACGATGGGTGCCTGCCTGCTGTGATAGCATGTACAGTGCAGTGTAGAAGAGCTCATCTTAATCTTTTGTCTTCACCCCTCAACAATGTCTGATGCAAGTGCTGGTGATACAGTAAAGAAGAGAAAAACCGTCACCATTGAAATTAAAGTAGAAATAATAAAAAGGTCAGAGAGGGGTGAAACTCCATCATTCATTGGCAGAGCACTTGGTTACAGTCGGTCAACAACAGCATTTATTAAAATAATGTACCTGTTCTGACTTATACAGTAATCCCTCCTCGATCGCGGGGGTTGCGTTCCAGACCCCCCCGCGATAGGTGAAAATCCGCGAAGTAGAAACCATATGTTTGTATGGTTATTTTTATACATTTTAAGCCCTTATAAACTCTCCCGCACTGTTTATAAATATTCCCCGCAGAGTTATACAGCATAATCCCTTTGTATTCTCTTAGATATTAGGTAAGATTCATTGAAATTATGTATATAAACACACTGTTTATATACAGTAAAACCTAAATATTATTTTCAAGATATTGAGTGTCTCCGATATCACATATGTTACAGCCATTACGATAGACAGGCCACCAGCAATAAATACGTACAATGCAAGAAAAATAGTATACAGTAAATGTGTGTACAGTGACACTAAACGTACGTACATGTACTAAGCACTGTAAGAAGAAAATTAATTATGGTTACTCACCAACAATGACACGATGACTTGTCCGATAACAATGAGTTTAATTTTACTGAACAACAAAGGAGAGCGTTACAGCCCTTGTAAAGGAGCCACTTCAGGCGATTGTGTAGCACTGCCGTTGTTCTTCTTCTGGCAGTCTTCAATCCAAATCCCTAAAGCAGATTCCATCCAGACTACTGCCTTATTACATCCACTTACAACTCGTTTTGCACCCTGGTTAAAAGGACGCTGCAGACGTAGATCTTATATTCCTTTCCTACTTTTTAAATAAAAAGAATCGTAGCCTTCAACAAATCCAAAACGTTTACCTTTTCGGCAATCATTAACATCTTCTTCTTGCGCTTGGGCACGGCCCCTGAAGCAGTAGCAGATTGTTTTGGAGCCATAATGAAGGGATTGACTATGCACAAAGATAAACACAAAAGAGCACAACTCTTTACACAGCGAAACACGTTGATGCTGAATGAGCGAGACGAGACTTCCTGGTTAACACTGCATTCAGCACGCAGGAACTCAACTGCGTGCTCTGATTGGTTAGCTTCTCAGTCAGGAGAACTCAACTGCGTGCTCTGATTGGTTAGCTTCTCAGTCAGGAGAACTTAACTGCGTGCTCTGATTGGTTAGCTTCTCAGCCATCCGTAAATAGCGTCCCTTGTATGAAATTAACTGGGCAAACCAACTGAGGAAGCATGTACAGGAAGTAAAAAGACACATTGTCCGCAGAACCCGCGAAGCAGCGAAAAATCTGCGTTATATATTTAGTTATGCTTTCATATAAAATCCGCGATAGAGTGAAGCCGCGAAAGTCGAAGCGCGATATAGCGAGGGATTACTGTATACAAATTCAACTTAAGGCAGTGGTTCTCAACCTGTGGGGCGGGCCCCTCAGGGGGGTGCGAAGTAACAAAAAGGGGGCGCGAAGATGTGAAAAAAAGAAAACAAGAATCAAAAATATGAAAAAAAATCTGTTGAAACCAAAACAAATTAACTTACACTACATTCTGATACTAGAACAATAAATATAGAGTTAGATAAATGTCGCTAAAAGTTAAATAGGTATAATAAAATATGCATCTACATTTCAAAAAAATGTTAGGGGGGGCGCGATTAAAACTGTTATGAAAACTCGGGCTGCAAACACTTAAAGGTTGAGAAACACTGCCTTAAGTACAAACCTACAGTCCCAATCTCGTACGTAACCCGGGGACTGCCTGTATGTCTTGTTTTTGATTTTTTATCATTTTTCTTTCACTTGGATGTTATAGGTTGCACTGAGTAAGTAAAGCTGGGAAGAAAAATTTGTGTGTGTTTTCATTTAAGGCTGTAAAGCAAAAAAAAAATGGGAATATTTCAAAGGGGGGGATTCTTTTCTAAACCCACTGTACACTCTGTACCTTGACATATGTGTAATCGATTGCATTACATGTGATGCTGGAAGTGGTTTCCGTTTTCTGCCAGACACACTTCGACGTGGCTCTCCGTGTTCCTGAATGTATTGGCAAGCGTCTCGGGGGGGGGGGGAATAGCAGCAATTTTGCGTTTGATGTTTTACATCAAATCGTCCACAGTGTGATGCTTGTTCCGATAGACTTTTTGAGAAAACCCCAAAGACTGAAGTCTGGTGGTGTCTGATCCAGCGAAAGCCCCTTTGAAATTACCCTGTTGCCAAAGAAGGAGCCGATTTCTGCCATGCTCCTTGCCGATGTGTGACACGTTGCTCCATCTTGCTGGAAGTAACCTTCCATTAATTCCTGATCATCCAGTTGATTCTGACATCGCTTAAACGAATTGGTGACCCAACAGGTTCGCACCATGAAGATGCACTGCTCAGTAATGTACACCATCATCCCGATGTGACGTTGAGTGACTTAGTGAAGGGGTATGGGTGGTATGCACCCAGAAGTTGCAAACGGAGGTTAAATGTCATGACGGCTGTCAGGCGCCCACCTCATCGCTCCGATGCAGGGGCATCCCAGCTTGTTTGAAGCTCCATATACTGAGGCGCACATTGCATGTTGTTTTGTTCAGATTGCTTCATCCTAGCGAGAGTTCTTACAGAATATTCAGGGCCTCTTTCGAGTGAATCTCCTTGTACTTCCCCTTAATTTCCAAACCTTACACGATTAACACAATTTTGGATCACGAGAGGCCAGAGCCTGTCCTCAAACCAATGGTGGCAAAGAGGTAAAGAACCTTGTACCGGGCAGCAGCCCATCGCAGGATACAGTGAAGGAAGGCCCTGTCACTCTCCGCGGCTTTTCTCAGGCTTCATTTATGAAATCTTAGAGAGTCAGTGCAAATTATGTCATCCTCCTGCGACCACCAGTTTGTTTTTTGAAAATAAAAGTAAAATTTGCCAGTTCAAGTCAAAGCAAAATTTAAACCATAAAAGCAGAATCCATAACATAAAAGTATAAACTGAAAACAAATGATATTGTAGCTGCCGGAAGGTGAGGCAGGATCAAGCACGGGTCAAATGCATGCCGGAAGAAACTTCTCAGTCCAAAAGTTAATTTTAAAAGATTTAATGAAAATTCAAAGTGAGCAGTCAAAGTGAAGATTAAAGAAAAAAGGTTGTTAGACACGTAGAATAAAAAGCAAAAAACAGAAATGGGGAAAAATGTCTCTTGTCTAAACTTAGCTTTTCTTGTTAAACTTAAAGAGGCTTTACTTCACCTTCAGTACGTGCTAAATGTACGCCACTGCACGTCCAACAGAGCTCGTTGTGTTACATACAACTTGCGTGATTACTCACGGCAAGGCAGGTCACTAACTGAGCCTAATCTATAGTTAGAATATGGCAACTCAATTCAGCTTGTGGGGGTCATAAGAACCTCTCATAGACTAATACGAGGGATGTTTAAAAAGTTCCGCACTTTTATATTTTCGTTGGAAACGGTGAAGGCGGGAGGGTGGAGTAGTGATTGGGCACTAAAAAAACTGGTACGACGCTGGGAAAAATCACATCGCAAATGAAGTTGACTACATAGAAAAGTGATGTCATTTGTTTTTTGAAATTCTTAATAAATAGAGTTTAAAAAAAAAAAGTGCAGAAACGTTTTGAACGTTATTCATATATAGGCAAACATTTAACATAACTTGAATGCAAATACTTCTATCTACTTGACATAACCTAAACAACTAGCAAATGGCTCTTACAGATATGAAAAACTCCTAAACACGACCCATTCATTCTGCACCCCACAGAGTCTGAGGTGGATTGTACACTGAATGATTGTTTAAAACAAGCCAAGTATAAAAGGGTTTATTGTCTCCAGACTGGTTGTCATTGTGACTTTGTGGCCATATTTCCCAACTCTGAACCCATTCCATTTTGCGTATTCCCTGTTGGACACCCTGCCTTAGCATCCTGCATCATTAATGGCATGAGAAGGATTGGGGATGCAGAGGTTTAATAGATTGCTAGAAAGCAGTGAGACTTGCTGGTCCTGAGACTTTTTAGATCTGCCTCCTACTGTCCAAAAATGATTCTGTACCTATGCTCTGGGTTTTTAATAATTATAACAATTTATAACACTTCGCTTGCCAACCCCCTTGCCTGCTCTACACGGCAGCAACTTTGTGTCTCTGCCGCTCACGTATGTGGATTTCACTTTCACCAAACAACAAATCCTTTAATTCTCATGGATAGGCATCTTCATTGGAAAAAAACGTTACTTTTCCCCGATGGCAACACAAATTAGACGATCTACAAGTCTCCGACTTAAACTTTAAAGCCAAACAATACCTACATACTTCTGTCATATCACCTATGTCCATATATTCGATCGCTTTTCGCTTTTACCTTTTCGTTGATATCACATTGAATTTTGATTCCGTGTATGGAATTACATCGTGACAATGCAACGTATAACTGCCCGTGAGTGAATATCATTTCATTCTCACTACACGAACTGTGTCTGACAATAGCATTCACACAAATGAGAAGTGATTGAACCGTATGTGTGGTTGTAAATGTTTTACATGTGGGCAGGACTTTTCCAAATCTCTTTGCATAAAGTCTTGTCTCGTGGGGCTTGAAATTTTTTCTTTCACTTTCGCCAAACAACAAATCTTTTAATCCTCACGGATACGCCTCTTCATTGTAAGGAAAAATTACTTTTCCCTGATGGCAACTTGAATTAGATGATCTACAAATCTCCGACTTAATGTTTAAATCCGAACAAGATATTCGATCTCTTTTTGCTGTTGTTATTTTACCGTGTAATAATTTCCATTTGTTTGCACTAATATGATCTTTATTATCATTTTTTTGAGACTTTCGAATTTTCGTACAGTGGAACCTCGGGTCACGAACGTCTCGGACCACGTACAAATCGGGTTACGACTGAAAAGTTTGCCAAACTTTTGCATCTGTTCACGACCACACATTCGGTTGACGAACAAGCCAGTTTTCCTTCCTGTTTGTACGTGCCAATGATTTCCGCACGTTCAGTCTCTCCCTGTGCCTTCCCTGTGCAACAAGCGAGCGAGCGAGAGAGAGAGAGAGAGCGCAAGAAGGCAGTTAAAGAATGCACCGGGTTTGTTTTTAAAGAGACTGTAAGGTTAGTTTTCTCTGTTCAAGGTTTTCTCAGTGTTATTCAATGTTTTACATTTAGTTTATTATTATGCTGTGCATTCTATGGTATAATTAACTATTTTAGTGCTTAAAAATCTTTAAAAATATATATTTACATACAGCTCGTACGGTCCGGAATGGATTAATTGTATTTACATACAATCCTAAGGGGGAAATTACTTCGGGTCACAACTAAATCAGATTGCGACCATAGTTTTGGAACGAATTATGGTCTTGACTCGAGGTTCCACTGTACTTCCATCATCTCTAATGTGCTCAGCATGTGTATTGCGCCAACATTTTTGAATTCTTTACGACATTCTGCTTTGTCATCTACTCTTTGTCTTTTATTTCCGGCCCCAGACATGGTTAAATCTCTTGGCACAAAGTCTCATCCAGCTGGACGTGAAAGTGTCTCCCAGAGAAAATCACATCTCGGCTCTCTCTCCAAGATTTTTTCATTATAAAAGAGAGATATTTTTAGAATAATTGTAATAATTTAATAATAATAATTATTATAGTTCTTTAAGTTTATAAATCTGTATCCAGCAGGGGGTGTTAGCTCTCTGGGAATGAGTTGTTTTGTAATTGCGGCGTGTTACATAACCCAAAACTATATAGATACGATATAAAAAAGCGATACCCCTCCCTTAGTGATACGGCAGTAAGAAATCACATAGGAGAAATAACTTAGCTTGGTTTAATGTCGGCTTGCACTGCATAACAGACAAAGGAAGCCAATGTTCCCAGTTCGGGAGTGGGAGCCTGATGTGTAGGCCAGTATGATATAAGAACCAGGGAAGACAGCTGGTCACAGCTATATGATCCCCCAATATGTTAGGTGGCAGAATCCCTGGGTGGTGCTACCTGTATGGACAACCACAAGGCATGCTGGGAACTGTAGTCTCATAGAGCAGCCTTGTTGGGTTCAGACGGTGCCTCCAGAGGGTGCTGTGATCCCTAATTTTGGGGACTTCTGCTCTACCTGGAAGTGCTTCCACTGGGCCTTGCCCTAACACTGGAAATACTCTGGGGTCCTCAGCCAGGTGATTTAGATTCGGGAGAGGAGTTGAACAGCACTCACCTGGGAGGAGTAGAGGTACAAGAGAAAGAGAGAAAAAGAATGGAGAAGAGAAAACTTGTAAAGAACTAACAAAGAAAAACCTTTTTGTAAGATCCTTCTGTTAATAAACCTGCTTTATTTGAATGGAGGACTTGTGTAGCGTGGTTGTGTTTGGAATTTGGGGTGCAGAAGTGCCCCCTACTGGTCACGGCTTTTACTTTTGCATCCTATTGGCTGTGTCTGAGCCACACTTTTATAGAACCTAAGCTGACGACACACCAGATTTTTTTTTGAATTCTATTAAAATCAGATAACATTCCATACACAAAACTCAAGTTTTACAAAAAAATAAAAAATAAAGGTTCGAAACAAATCAACCTCCACCCCTCCAATAGGTCAGTTTTGTGGATTTATAAGAGACTGTAATGAGGACTTTCTGGAAAAATGTCACGAAGTAAAAAGTATGCAATTTGACTGAAAAATGTAGTAGTGGAGTGTGGTACAGCGGGTCCGCGGCTCAGAATAAAAAGGCCAGTTTTAAATAGATAATCGCCACTTAAAGAGGGGGCGTGGCAGTGTGGCTGGAGCGGTTCTCGGACGCTGCGTGATGCGGGCGTTTCCTCACTTAAGTGCACAGGTGAGTAATCGTCCACATCTGTAATTGAGGCCGGGAGCTGCTAATCGCCACACCTGTGCCACATCCCCATTATAAATAGGAGAAGCGCGAGTGCAGAGGGGAGAAAGAAAAGACGAAAAAAGAAAATGACAGAAGCTGAAAAGGAGCAAAGGCAGGAAGCGGAGGAGCCGGTCTGAGCAAGCGAACGAGGACAGGCTTACTATAAGAAGGACAGGCAGCTGGGAGAAGGGAGCCCTAGCAGGGTCTTTGGATGGCACCAGGGGGGAAAACGGATTGGGTCACTCCAGCTGAGTTTTGCAGAGGAGCAGGAGTGACCACGATTGAGGACGGCTCGCCACGAAAGTCAGCAGAAGGCAGCGAGGTGGAAGCTCCAGCGTGGGCGCCCTGGTCGCTGAGGAACCCAAGTTTCGGTCTGGTGAAAGCCTAATGGAGCCAGGGACCGAAAGGTGACCAGGTGGTCAGCTCCCCTGGTGCAGGGCCCGGATGGGAGAAGCAGGGGAGCTGTCAGCTGAAGAAGGAACGGGTTTTCTTTTTAAAAGGACTGCTTCTAGCCATTGTTTTAATGGATTTATTTATTGATACTCAATATAATAATACTAATAATAATAATATAATATAATATAATACAATACTGATGCTCTGTGCAAGAGAGGACAGTGCCGACTATACTTCCTTAGAAAACTGGCGTCCTTCAACATCTGCAATAAGATGCTGCAGATGTTCTATCAGACGGTTGTGGCGAGTGCCCTCTTCTACGCGGTGGTGTGCTGGGAAGGCAACGTAAAAAAAAGGGACGCCTCACGCCTGGACAAACTGGTAAAGAAGGCAGGCTCTATTGTAGGCACGGAGCTGGACAGTTTGACATCCGTGGCAGAGCGACAGGCACTGAGCAGGCTCCTGTCAATCATGGAGAATCCACTGCATCCACTGAACAGGATCATCTCCAGACAGAGGAGCAGCTTCAGCATCAGACTGCTGTCACCGTCCTGCTGCACTGACAGACTGAGGAGACCCCACACTATGCGACTCTTCAATTCCACCCGGGGGGGTAAACGTTAACATTATACAAAGTTATTGTCTGTTATACCTGCATTTTTATCACTCTTTAATTTAATATTATTTTTTATCAGTATGCTACTGCTGGAGTATGTGAATTTCCCCTTGGGATTAATAAAGTATCTATCTGTCTATCTATCTATCTATTGGATTTTTAACCTCCACATTTTCATTGTTTTTAATGGATTATTTATTTATTGACTTTCAGAAGCACTGCACTTGTTTGGAAACACTTTTTGCCTTTGATTGTTTTAAATAAAAGCACGTCTGCACTTTGCACCTTTCCCCTTGCTTCGTTGGCATCCTCATGGTCCAGCGTCCAATGGCGTCGGGTTCAAGCGCTCCCAAAAACGAAGAGGGAGTACGGAGCAGACCTGCATCATCACATGGGGTAAAAGTAAAAGTAGCCCTAAGTGAAATTTACTCAAGTAAAGTAACAAAGTCGCTGTATTTTGTTATTTCACACCTCCAGGGAGCAGCCAGTAAGTGACAAGAGGCAATTTCCCACACAAGCCTCCCATACAAAAAAATGGCCGACCCGCACTTTGCTTTCCTATGCTAAGCACACTTCATCCTGCCACAGACACGAAGGGTCAGGGAGGCTGTTAAGTGTTTCCGCAGATCTCAGAAAAACAGCTTTTTCAAACTGATTACAGGCAAGACCCTCCAGCAATTAGCAGGCCTTTAAAGAGCCTCCAGGACACAAGGCCTCATGGCCGAATCGAAGGAAGACAAACCCTTGTGTCTGCAGTGACCCTTGGTAAGAAATTAGCTTGAGGAATTAATAATTGGAAAGACACTTGACTCTGCTGCACTTCTCAAACCCACCAGAGAGTTAAACAGCCGCAGAACTTTTACTGGATGGAGTCCATGCTTGTGCTTGCATTCATTTAGATGCAAAGAGACAGTCGGGGGGGCTGGACATTGAATTGCAAGCTGATTTAAAGAGCATTCAGAAGAACAGATAAACATTTTATCATACAGCGAGAGCCCATAAAAATCATCAGCACCCAATTAACTGTAGCCAGACAGCAGATTAGGTAGAGTTGCCATAATCGGGTAGCTACATGATGCCCACTGCTGCTGCCCGCTCTGGTGATTGGACTTCTGAAGCCCCCTAAGCTGGATGTATCCCGGTAAAACACTCACGGGTGTGTTTGGGGTCTTAAGCAGTCAGCCAGTACTCACCAGTATGCAGTTCCAGCTCTTCTACTTATTGCACATTTTTTCTTTCAATACCTGGCACTGGCACTCCTCACATTCTCTTGGTAATAAAATCCTAGGAATGGTAGCAATGGGAATTGTGGTCGAGGGGGGCTCCCTGCAACCTAAATATTGATGAGGCAACCCAGTCGTCAATCCATCCTGGGTATGACGTTAATCTGCATGTAGGCCCTCCAACCTGCAAGGAAAAAACCTGGGGGATGCTGGAAGAATTGGCACTCCAGCCACCATAAAAAAAAAAACCTCACACTGGTTCCATTCCATCTGAACTGGTGCGGTGCTGAGGTGTCAGGACTCGGGTCCTAATCTGGGGTCCTGAGTTGGTTTGTCATGTGGTGGGTGCGGCAATGCATGGTATCAGCGTGTGCTCCTAACCCCTCCAGTCACCAACCTGAAATCCTTCTGTCTCCAACTTATGTATGAAGATGATAGCCACCACCACCATCAAATGCTACCTAAAATCTCTCTGTCTCCATCCATTATCCAACCCACTACATCCCAACCACAGTGCCACGGGGGTCTGCTGGAGCCAATCTCAGCCAACACAGGGCACAATGCAGGAAACAAGCCCCGGGCTGGGCGCCAGCCAACCGCAGGGCACGCACACACACACACCAAGCACACACTAGGGACAATTTAGGATCGCCAATGCACCTAACCTGCATGTCTTTGGACTGTGGGAGGAAACTGGAGTACCCGGAGGAAACCCACGCAGACACTGGGAGAACATGCAAACTCCACGCAGGGAGGACCCGGAAAGCGAACCCAGGTCTCCTAACTGCGAGGCAGCAGCGCTACCCACTGCACCACCATGCCGCCTCTCCCTAAATTAAATATGTATGAGGAGGACCACCTCAGCAAAGTACCCAGTGGGCAGCCTGCATAGATTCTCTCTGTCTCCTAGCATGAAAATGTACAAAGGGGAGCCGTCTCAACTGCTACTGAAGATCTCTCCATCCCCTAGCCGATGTGCAGTATGTACCTGCTGGACACTTGTTGGCAGTGACGTGCGGTGAGGTTCATAGCTGGTGACTCCTTCAGATTCAGATTTACAAATATATGAGCCCTAAAGAGTTGCTAATTTACTGTTTAACTGTCAGCCAGCATGCACACTGACTACTGGTTATGTTTCGCATCTCATTAGCATTCTGTACACACACACAGGTAAGGCGCATATGTGGCTAAGAAAGAACGTTACATTTACAGCGGCGAGAGAGAGCGGAGAGAGAGAGCGCATTCGCTCCTCACCCTCCATGTGTTCTAAACTTGCCGTTGCAATTCCACAATTCAAACTCATTCAATACAAATGAAAGTATAGAGAGGTGTACAAAAAAAAAAACGGATTGCAATTTTGACCTTAATTGAAATATTTAGTTGTTTTTAAAAGCTTTTAATTCTGATACTTTAATTAATTTTAATACAGACTGTATTAACTACAAATGTAGTTTTTAAATATTGGATTGTTTGTTTTCTTAGTCTGATCCTATTTTTTTATAAAATTGAAAACCGTTTATGGTCTTACCTTTATTTGTAAATGAAGTCCATGCGTCCATCCTTCTCCACGAAAATCTCCGTCACTTTCTTGCAAAAGTCCTCCTTATTTTCCTTTAGTTATAAAAATCTTAATCTTCCATTTTGGCAGTCAGTTGGAACAAAAACTAGAAATAAACGGAGCGCTGCTGTGCACTTCACTTTCTGATGTCGCTAACTTATTGGCGCCTCTGCGGAAAAGAACAGCAGCAACGAGCACCTGTTGGGCTCACATGCGCCCCCTTCAGGGCGGCACGGTACTGCCTGCCTCACTCACCTTGTGCCTTTTCACTGCGGTTTTATGTCCGATCAGCAAGCCTAAATATGTCACACACATTCATTAAAGATACTAGCCAGACTGTGGAATGGCAGGGTGTATAATAAACGTGTCCTCAAACATTATATTGGCGACATACAGAGAGAGACAGCGACAGGCACGCGCCAATTGCATGCATCAACCTGGTGTGAGGGAGAGCGCAGTCCGAGGGGAGGACAGGCTTGTCGCTGCCGTCCCTCACGTTTCTCCCCTGTATTGGAACAGGAAAGTCAGCAATTTTGACTATAAAAATGATCAAAATTATCGGAATCATACAGAAAAGAAATGTATAGCACAGACCAGTGGACACGTTTATTTTATGTTATCATGTTATCATGATTAGCTTTTTTACTTTTCATGATGCCTCCCCTGACTGCACGTCCCTGCCCATTGTTCTCCTACCTCCTAGCTTGAATACATACTGTACGAGGAGGACTCCACCCTGCTGTTTCAACTGCTACCTTATATCTCACCATGTCCTACATTAAACATGTGCAAGGAGATCAACCTCACATACACACCTAATGGCCTGCAGAAAGGTGAACCTTCCTACCCCTTGGTCTCTTACCCAAAATCTGATCTAATTGGTGTCTTTTTTTTTTTTTTTTTTTTCATTCCTATGAGCTGTTGGGTTCCGTAAGGGCCACCAGGGGGAGCCCCCTATTTTGTTGGGCTTCCATCCATCCATCCATCCATTATCCAACCTGTTATATCCTAACTACAGGGTCACGGTGGGTCTGCTGGAGCCAATCCCAGCCAACACAGGGTGCAAGGCTGGAAACAAATCCCCGGCAGGGCGCCAGCCCACCGCAGGGGCACACACACTAGGGACAATTTAGGATCGCCAATGCACCTAACCTGCATGTCTTTGGACTGTGGGAGTAAACCCATGCAGACACGGGGAGAACATGCAAACTCCACAAAGGGAGGACCCGGAAGGCGAACCCGGGTCTCCTTACTGTGAGGCAGCAGCTCTACCGCTGTGCCACCATACCACATTGTGGGGCTTCCAACAGGTGACATCCTAGCAAGATAAAAGACAACACGTCATCTGCACCGGTGAGGCAGCTTAGTGGAGAAAGACAGAAGGCGAATAATTGTGTGTTATTTATTGTACTGGACTGACTGAAACCTGTGGAAAAATCATTATATATTAAACTGTTTTTTTTTTTTATTTTACCCGAAATTGTGTCTGGAATTTGGGGCTCTGTGATGCCCTCTGGTGGCCACACAGACTTTCCTTCCACGTGAAGAGCCTGTTAATCAGCAATATTACAATAAAGTGCTGAGGTGTCTGCAGGAAAGCATCAGGATAAAATTTCCAGAGCAGTGAAGCACACGAAACTGCATTTTGCTCCATGACAGCACATCTATTCACACCACGTTGTCAAAAACAATATGGTTATTGCTTTGCATCCCACGTATCTATCAGATCTCACCCCCTGTGTCTTCTTTTGGTCCCCAAAATTAAAATTAAGACTGAAGGAAAGAAAGAAATTTAGGAAAAATTTGTAAGAGGCTCTAGACACGATAAAAAAAAGAGGGGTCCGGGAAATGGGAGAAGCACTGGATTGCATCTCAAAGGGGGGGATTTTTGGTGGTGACTACAATGGAACTGCTATCAGTTACATAATAAAGTTTGGTTGTTTTTAACAGTTCTGAGGATTATGGGCCCATATTTTCATCATTGAATACTATTGGAGAATACAAAGAGAACAATTCTGTATGAAATGTCTTCTCTGAGGGCCTATTGGGATCTTTTTGGACGAGAGAGGAAAAAAAAAAGCTGAGGCTGCAGTTGAAAAAGCAAAATTCACACTTCAGTTCAAACGTTCTCTTAAAAGACTCGTCTCCCTCCAACTCCGAGCAGAAACAAAACTAAGCCCTGTGGTGTCTGAAGAGGCTGGCCAGAGATCCACCATAATGATTATCGTGCTGAGGGGAAGTGTGCTGGATAAGGAACAAAGCCCTCCGACTGAAAGAACATTTTAGAATTAAAGTGGCGTGGAGCTAAGAATTCTGAAAACTTCAAATGATGCACTGAATGGTGGGCATGGGGGCTGCTGCCGCTGCCAATGCCAGGCACACTCCCAGGAAGTACAGGCTGAGGAATCAAGTAAAATGCTGAATTGTCACTTTCATTAAGGACAAGTCTGGTTTGGTTACCTACATCTCAGACTCTCTGGTTACTCTCTATTTGCCATGGAAGCCCATTTCCGACAAAATAGTAAAAGTAAAACAAACTCTCTCATTATTACGACTTACTATCTCAAAATGATGACTTAGAATCATGTCATTTCAATTTATTATTTCATAAATACTACTTACTGTCGCATAAATATGACTTAGTATCTCATTATAGAAAAAAGAAGGAGAACGGCAGGTTTAAAAGACGGGAGAGAGAAGCAGGCCGGAAGACAGGAGAGTGTGAGTGCAGGAGCGAACGAGCGACTGAGAGGAAGCAGGTAGCCGTTCAGAGAGACCCTCAGAGGCTCGGGGCTGCAGAAGCAAATCACTCTGGCTGAGTGGTTGGAGGAGCCGAAAAGATGTGCTGCGTAAGTCTGGGAAGGCAGTGGGAGTTGGCGAGGGCCAATTAGAGCTGTGGACAGTAGGGACCCAAGTATGGGTTCGGATTGGGGGCCCTGCTGGGAGCCATGGGATGGCAGCGCCTTTTGGTTTGACGTCTCTCCGGGCTACAAGACCCGAGCTGGGTAAGCCGGGGAGACGTCCATTCTAAAGGGAAGCACTGGAGACTTGATTTTAAATAATAGATTCCTGCTTAGGGCTTCGATTATTTACTGGACTGTTTTAACCTCCACTTTGGCACCATTTTTAAGGAGTATTATTTGTAATGGGCGGCACGGTGGCACAGTGGGTAGCGCTGCTGCCTTGCAGTTAGGAGACCAGGGTTCACTTCCCTTTGTGGAGTTTGCATGTTCTCAACGTGTCTGCGTGGGTTTCCTCTCACAGTCCTAAGACATGCAGGTTAGGTGGATTGGCGATTCTAAATTGTCCCTAGTGTGTGCTTGGTGTGTGTGTGTGCCTTGCGGTGGGGTGGTGCCCTGCCTTGCACCTTGTGTTGGCTGGGATTGGCTCAAGCAGACCCGCGTGGCCCTGTAGTTAGGATATAGCGGGTTGGATAGTGGGTGGATGGATGGATTATCTGTAATGGATGGAGCATTGCTCTGTTTCATGTGGACTCTTTGTGATGGATGGTTTTAATAAAAGCACGGTTCACTTTCTTGCACCTACCCCTTGCTATGTGTAAGTGTGCTTATCTGCTAGGCTCATCCGTCAGTTACGTTATCGACGGCGGCGGGTTCAAGAGCAGCATGGAGCTGACCCATACCGTCACACAACTCTTAAACAAAACAGGCACACGAGGGCACAAAAATCTAACAAAACACAAATAGCCTTCCCGGCTTCTCAAAAAGGTTAGCTCTTAAGAGCGGGTCTGACATCCCTTAATAAGTCTGGGTCCAATTGTGAAGCCGCCATTTGGAAGCATTACAGTCTTCTGACCAGAAGGGGAGGAGTCGTTTGTCCCCAACAGGTGACTTCTCAGTGCTGAGGGGAAGAAAAGAGACAGCACCGTTACAGACAGTGCCCCCTGTCACCACAGCAGGGTAGTGCAATACTGTAGAAGAGCCCGAAAGGAGTTCCTCTGATGTGCATGTGCGACATTCTCTGATTTCACTCATCAACTCAGCGATGCTGAGCTGGCGTCTTCAGAGATAGAAAGCTCAAAAGTCTCCGTTTTCAGGGGTGGTGTGGATGAAAGACAAAAAAAAAAAAACGGAAATAAATGTCTGTGTTTTTAAACAAACAATGTAATAGTGCGGGAAGCAGCCAGGGAAAGAAAATCATTTGGTTTTAGCTGAAATTTGAAACTGCTATATGGAATATGTGGCGCTTTCCTAGAAGAGGACCATAATCTCAAATGTGGAGGTTTGGATTCTCAATCCAGCCACGTGACACTAAGGTACAAACCATGTCAGTGCACACCGGAGATCACAATTAGATAAAGTCGAGAGGACAACATCATTTTCATTCAGCAGAGATGCAACCCTCAGGTGAAAACAGTGTGGAATGAAACCCCTTCTTGGGTTTGTGTCCAGTAGGTGGCACTCGCTCCCTGGCAATGAGTTCTTTTGTGATTGTGGCATGTTACTTAACTCGATTCTATTGTGGCAGGCAACCGGGGGCCTTGCCCAGCCAGGATGCCTCCACGCTGGGAGGACTGGGGGAGCAAGTATGGCAAGAGCGTTACCTCCCGAAGAGCGCTAGATGGCAGCCCTCCAGGGTTGCAGCAGTGCCTTAGGCTCCTGCAGGGCTCTATGGGAATTGGAGTTTGGGATCCGTGGGCGCCGCCATGGGGTGCTGCAGAAGCTGCTGAGCCATCATGGGCAGTTCTCTCCGCCATACCCGGAAGTAGGTCATCAAGCACCTGAAGCACTTCCGGGGGGCATTATAAAAGGGGCCAGCAACCGCTACTCGGAGTGCCAGAGTCGAGAGGTCGAGGACAGAGCTTACCTGGAGGAGCGGAGGACAGAAAAGAGAGAAGAGAGAAGGAAAAGAGAGTACTGCGTTGTGACTGCGCTGGACTGTGTTTGAATTGAGGGGACGGGGAAGGCGTTTCTCACAAGGATAAGAAAATAAAAGTCGTGTGTGTTTTGATCTTGGGCCTCCTGTGTCTGTCTTTGTCGGGCAGGGTGGCTGGCACAAGGTGCTAAACTATATAGATACTGTATATAACATAAAAGGACGATACCCCTCCCTAGTGATACGGCGGTAAGAAATCACGCAGGAGAAATAACTTAACTTTGTTTAATGTCGGTTTACACTGCAGAGAGTACAAAGACGAGTGAAGCCAGTGACAAGGCCCGGATCCAAGGTCCTGAAGTCGGGGGCCCGAGGAGTGGAGTCTGTCAGTGTCGTCAGTGCAGATGTGGAAGGCATTCTCAGGAACAGGGGGTGACGTCTTCCATCCGTCCATTGGCTTCAAACGTGATGTTCCAAGGCTTGATACTTTTTCTCCATGTCCAGGGCCCCCTTCAGATGAGCATGCGATTCCAAACAAGACAATGATGCTTAAACGAGGATACAATTCCATGCCGGAGACCAGCACACGGTTACAGCATCTCACAGTCTGACTGCACGCTGTCCATAATCCTAATCCTAATCCTAATCCATCTGTTTTGCCTGGTGATTCTATGTGAGCCCCTGTGCTTAATCTGGCTATGTGTCCGCTGTGCATGTCCACAGATTTATAAAATATATTTGCACAGAGCACAGTGACATATTAAACTTATGCTTACAGGGTTAATGACTGGTTTGCAGTGCCATCGTAAAAACACCTCTAGTGTCTGAAATGCCCGTATTCTGGAGTCTGCTCCATTGTCGTCTAGGCTGGATTCTTATCTCGATCTGATCCTTTGGTTGCAGGTGCCACGATTCTAAAAACGGTACCCACCTGGCTCTGGCCTGTCAGGTTCTTTTCTGTTTTCAAACTTTAAGTGGGTGCATTGTCATCAGAATCCGTGACTTCAAACACTCGCAGAAAGCGTGCAGACGCTCTGTAAATTAGGACTCCCTTTCAAAGCTAATGTAGAAGAAGTAAGCAGGAGCCCAGCTAGGGGCAGGTTGTGGTCAACTACAATAAGAACGAGCATTGAATAAATTATAAACACGGAGATCACTCAGGTAGTCAGAGTTTGAACAGACAGGAATCCCAGCAGTGAATTAACTTACAGTAAATAACAGCGAAATGGCTGTGAGCTGGGGTGTCAAGGGCAGTTTTAATAGGTTTTAACTGGGCATACTGTCAGTCAGTCATTTTTCCAACCCGCTATATCCCAACACAGGGTCACAGGGGTCTGTTGGAGCCAATCCCAGCTAGCACAGGGCACAAGGCAGGAACAAATCCCGGGCAGGGTGCCAGCCCACCACAGGATACACACACACCAAGCACACACTAGGGACAATTTAGGATCGCCAATGCACCGAACCTGCATGTCTTTGGACTGTGGGAGGAAATTGGAGCACCCGGAGGAAACCCACACAGACACGGGGAGAACATGCAGACTCCACGCAGGGAGGACCCGGGAAGCAAACCTGGGTCTCCTAACTATGAGGCAGCAGTGCTACCCACTGTGCCACCGTGCCGCCCACTGGGAATACTAATTGGTATAAATGGCTTCAGTGGCCTTAAGATAGAAAGTCATGTGATCAGGTGAGCTCAGTGAAGCAGGGAATAAATAGCACCCTAGTCACAGTAACAGCCCTCACCAACTATGGAAAAACCCAGTATGTCACATCTTTCAATTTTTCGGCAAACTGAGAAAATGACGTTGCCCCTATAATTAACGATCTCTAGATTTCATTTCTCCTGAGCTTTGCGTACACAATATTGTTTTTTTCACAAATCAACAACAGCTGCCATCTAAATCTCACAGTCACAGAATTTAAATAATGTGATCATGATTCTTCTTGGTGTTCTTACAAGTGTGTCCTGGACGTCTGTCTGGTGGGTTTAGTGGGGCAACAGCGCCTCTAGCTTCCACAGTGTGTGTATGTGTGTGTGTGTGTGTGTGTGTGTGTTGAATTTTTATCCTGATGCTGTGAGTTCCCCCAATGAGGCTTTGCTGCCTGCATACACCTGTTTTAAGTGTCATCAAGTTGCCTACTCCTTTGTCTTCAAAGGATGACAGAACATCAGGCCCTGAAGGAGGAAAGCATATTCTGAACCACGCTGGCCAAAGTGGTCTGCCTCAGATGTTAATGACCGCCATCATTTTTGATTCACCTCCCTGTGGAAGCCTAGAGCTTCACATGTTTCTTTGTATGTGGAGAGTCATCATGTCGGCACAGCCTATGGCAGTGAAAGGCAACCTTTTTCAAAGTCCAAAAATTTTCTTTCGCGGCGCACCTGAGGGACTGCCCATAAATAAAGTCGTGACGACACAATCTATGGACAATCGCCAATAAAAAAAGTTAATTTTACAAGTTTGAAAGACATTTTATTAATAAAGGAATCAAAGGATAAATCTTAAATTTAATTAATGTAAACGATGAGATTGTTTTCCAGCATATATGAGATTGATGCGAGGATCAATTTTCGAAAGACAGACGCACATTTCCTTGTCAATCATTTGAAGTCTCTCACGTTTCTTAGACTTCATTTCTGTAAGTGTTCCGTTATCTGTTTTTCCAACATAAAATATTTTTTTTAAACATTATCTTTTTAATCAACCAAAAGTTCAAAAACACTAGCAATCTATATATATAATTCACTAAGGCAAGACACCCATGGAAAGCACGCCGGAAGGGGCGTGGATTCACTAAGCCGCCGACAAGTATGACACCTATGGCACACGCAGGAAGGAGCCACGCCCACCAACTCCAAGACCATTGGATACGACGACAACTCACAGTGCCACGCCCACCAACCCAGACGCGACGACACAGAAAAACCAGCATCATTCATTTTCGTCTGTCGTAGAGGCCACATGCACTTCCGAGGCATGTTGACTGTTCATAGAGGCATGTTTCTCACATTCTCAGGTGAATCGCCATATGCAGCGCGTAAAACGGTTTGTGAGGGTATCCTATGGGGTCCTTAAAACGATCCTTTACAACTGAGGTTAAAACACAATAAAGTAAGCAGTATTTAAAAACCGAGTTTTAAGTTACGACGCACGACTGCGTGCACCATAGCAAACTGTTTTACACGCCACATACAGCAATTCGCGTCCGTGACAAACATGCGTCTTCTTAGATGCTCCTGCAGGAACACGAAAGACGTGTCCCTGCCCACCAACACTCCTTTTTTCACCGGCCCGCGTCTACCCTCACTCTCTAGGCATTCACACTGCCCGCCCATGTGCCCAAACGCAAAAACTCACCGACCAACCAGTTAGTCCCTTTCGTCTGTGCTAGGAGTCCACATGCACGTCTGAGCCACGTTGACTTTTCATTATTCTTTTCGGTTTCGACACCCGACCGCGTCCACCATGAAAAACCATGCGAAAGGAACAACGAAGCCCCACCTCGCTACTACCGTGGTCGGGTGTCTTGGTGGATTATATAGAAAAAAGCAGCCACAGCCGCACAGAGCAATGAAAAGTCTACGTAAGTCACAGGTGCATCTGGACTGTACAAAGACGACAACGACTCAAGTGCCGAGTTGGAGGTGGGCACATGAGCAGGCAGTGCATACTGAACGAGAAATTCAGTCACGGACGATTGTGTGTTGGTTCGTTCTGTGCATTGTTACAATGTTGCTTTTCTTGCTGATTTATTACATTACCGATTTTTCAAATGTTAATTTTCTCCCTGTGCTTAAAAATCATTAAAAAACCGGCCTGATTATGTGGCGAATGGTATGCCGCGGGTTGGCTAGTTTTAAATATTTTACAAAAGTTTTCGTGGCGCCCCTAGAAAATTCCACGCCAACAATGGCCTATGGGCTCAGTACTGGAAGGTGCGTAGAGCGCCAATGTAGGGTTTGTTTTGTTGGTTTGTGATGAATGTGTTGCGATTTACTCATAATATTTAAAAAATGCTTTTATGTAAATATACTGAGCTATTTTTTTGCAATTGATGTTAATATTGGCACGAGTTTCTTTAATAAGATGGTTTTCGATATACAGATATGGACAAATGTGTTGGCACCCCACCATGAAAGAACTTGAAACTGACAAAGGTACTTGGCACCCGTCGTTGTTTATTCCATAATTAACAAAAATCAGGCTTTGCTTTAGAGTTTCGACTCAAATAATAACACAAATGAAAATGGCAGGACCCTTCACCTAATATTCTGTTGCCCAACCTTTAGTGGTGATCCATGCACACAAGCGATTCCTGCAGCCATCCATGAGACTTCTGTGCCTGTCCACAGGTCGTCTGGCCCACTCGCCCTGAGCAAACTGCTCCAGGAGTGTCAGGTGTAAAGGGGGTCTTCTCCGTACTGCATGTATCAGTTCTTTACATAGATGTTTGATGGGATAAAATCAGGGCTCAGAGAAGGCCACTTTCTTTCGGTTTCATTCATAGCCATTCTTGGGTGCTTTTAGTTGTGTGTTTTGGCTCATCGTCCTTTTGGAGGATCCATGACCTGCAGGACGGAGCTTTCTGACACTGGGCAGGACGTTTCAATCCAGAATGTCTTGATAGTCTTGAGATTTCATTGTTCCCTGCACAGACTCAAGGCACCCCAGGCCAGACACAGCAAAGCAGGCCCAAAACATAACTGAGCCTCCTCTATGTTACACAGTAGCTATGGTCTTCTGTTCTTTGAAAGCTTCATTTATTCTATCAGTGATCTTAGAGCTGAGGTGACTCACCACGAGGCTCCAGTTTTGTCTCATCTGTCCTAAAGACATTCTTCCAGAAGCATTGTGGCTTGTCAATATGCATTTTGGCAAATCCCATTCTGTTTTTTTTATTTTATTTTTTTTCAACAGTTGGGTCCTCCTGGGTCTTCTTCCATTGAGCCCACTGTGACTCAAAAAGTGCAATCAGACACTAAGGACGTCGACTTTGGAGTCCAGCTTGTATCTTTTTGGAAGTTGTCCTTGGCTTTTTGTTCTCCATTCTAACCCTCCTTCTGTCCATTCTGGGGTCATTTTTCAGTTCTGTGGCTGCGTCCAGGGTGGTTTCTATAGCCCCATTGACCTTAAATTTCTTAATTATATTTTCAGCTGTTGTCACAGGAACATCAAGCTGCTTGGAGATGGTGGTCTTCTAGTCTTTTCCTTTGACATGCTGGTCTGTCATTCTCTTTCTGATTTCCTCAGACAACTCTCTGCTTTGTTTTCTCTGCTCCATGTTCAGCGTGGGACACATGATGACACCAAACAGCAGAGTGACGACTTTTCTCCATTTAAATTGGCTGAATGAGTGATTGGTGACACGTGTGACACAAAATAAAGAAAACGGCTAGTTTGAAAAAATCAAACCCAATTATTTTGGATCTTTCCTATGGGTAACAAATAGTGCTGGGGTGTTGTACCGTGTTAGCCATTATGGACGTAAGGAGAAGTCAAGCAACATGACACCTTTGATTAAAGTTAGCCAATAGAAGGTGTAATTTTTCTTGACTTCTCATTATTAGGGGTAACAAACAAACGTTTCCAGGCCATTTTAAAATATCTATGTAGAATAAGCAACACTTGATCTCTTGTCACGCCTGCTTTGCTTTACTCGATGACAGGTCAAAGGCATGCAGGTACACACAGGACAATGGCTTTTCATTTCATCACTTTTCAGGGGGCAGCCAGCACTTTTTCAATGAGCTGTAAGGAGAACCAACACATTTGTCCACATCTGCACTTATGAGATACTTAGGAGTCTACAAAATGTCATTATGAGTATCACTTTGCAGCTCGGGTGACATAAATTCATGACGTCATTCATTCTCAGACACGGCCTCCTACTCCTTGTTAGGACTGGGTGAGGACACTTCCTAACTGCTTCTCATGTCCTACTCTGGGGTCTGGCAAATTCTTAATCTAGTCAGAATTTTAGGGCAACTCCTAGGAGTACTTCTGGGATGCTTGATAAATTCAAATCACTGAACTTTCATATTTTTGAGAAAAAATACTTTTCATGGTGGAGTATATTGTTTAGGTAGCAAGGTTATCATTTTACAAGTCCGGTGTCTGATGTCCGAACCCCACGCCTGGTCAGTCTCCAGCAGCTCAGAGGCCACCGCAGTAAACACTGCACCACCACACCAACTGATGCAAATTGTAAAAATCAGGAGATGTCTCCACTAGACTTTCTCATGTACTCAGAAATGGGGATGGATATTTGGGAAGTAAACTGCAAGACAATAATTATATTTTTATATTATGTACAGTAAAGCACCAACAACAATAAATCAAATCAAATTATTATAAAAGTAAAGTTGAATAAATCAGACACTGCAGCTACATGAAGAAAAGGTAAAGTACCATTTCTGGTTAATGGAAATAGCCCAAAAGTTGATAGAAATCTGTTTTGTACCTAATACTTGTATGCAAAAATTTGGTTGTCCTAAGTGAAAGCATATTCAAGTTATCGTGTTTACACACACACACAGTCACAGAAAGACAGACACACAGACATAATTCCAAAAATGGTATTTTCGGACTCACTCAAGTCTAAAATATCGAGATTCATCAAAATCTTGACATCGAATTTTTGGATGATTACAATACTTTCCCTATTCTTTGTATACAAGAAGGTCAGGGAGGTCTAAACATCGAGATTCATCAAAATCTTGACATCCAATTTATGGACTATTACAATACTTTCCTTATACTTGGTATACACGAAAGTCAGGGAGGTCTAAAATGTCGAGATTCATCAAAATCTTGACATCCAATTTATGGACTATTACAGTACTTTCCCTATACTTCGTATACGAGAAGGTCAGGGAGGTCTAAACTATCGAGATTCATCAAAATCTCGACATCCAATTTTTGGACGATTACAA
>JANRMT010062837.1:88009625-88021057 GCA_026402145.1 Polypterus bichir lapradei | reverse complement strand
GTGATTTAACAACATGTCCGCCTGTCTGTGTCCGGGCCGGGTTCACAATATATATATATATATGTATATATATATACACACATATACAGGTAAAATTCCGTTACAACGAATATCTTTAAAACGAAATTTTCATTAAAACGAAGTATTTTTATTGTCCCGACAGTTTCCCCATATGACGCGAGTATATAGAAATCTCATTACTACGAAGTACATTCAGCAGATACTTTCATTACAACAAAATGCCCAAAAGACCTTGAAATGCCTGAATGAATCATTCACAGAGCAGCTAGTTCTGTGGTCGCAGCTCAGTTGTGCACGATGATCCCCAAACAGAAACATTGTAATTTTTTTTTCTTTCCTCGAACTTTCCTCATACTGTTTTTTTTTTTTTTTATTTTGCCTTTTTTGTTTCCTACGGTTTTCAGTGATACCTTTTGCATTTGAAAAACATCCGTTGGAATTTAATTCATTATCACCCTTCTATAGAAACAGCAGACACGAAAAAATGATAACAGTTCATATTAGAAAAAAAACGTTACATTTTTGCAGCTCTTGATTGCGGCAAAAAGAAAAAAAGTCGTTGCCAGTGAATTCGGAATTTCGCCATCAATGCTGTTAACTTTCTTAAAAGAAAAAAAAAAAAAAAGAAAAATCTCGGGTTGCAAATGTATGTGAACTGCTGCATTTGAAGACATCGAAAAAACAGTTTAGATGTGGTTCAGTGATGCTCATTCAAGAAACATTCCTATTAATGCGGCACTCATTCAAGAAGATGTGAGGTTCGTAAACTCTCTTGGGACCTCTGTCAATGGAACAACACCCCGAAGAGCGTTCCGAAGTGCGATCTCCACGTCTGTGGAAGACTGTTTATCTGTTGCCCCGGCTCACAACTCTGCTGCGGCTCTTCACCGAAGCAAACAGAAAAGATATTGATGGGTGATATGCAGGGAACATTGTAAATGCAGATAACAGAATTACTTGATCACTGACCTGGCCACGACCCTGCCTGACTGCTGTGTCTGTGTATAGCAGAGTGGCAGATCATGCTACAATAAATAACTGTGCTGTTCTTGTTTCAGGCTGAATAAAGCTGGTTTTGCTAAAGTACTGAGACTAAGCCTTGTGTTTTGGGGTGCAAGAGAGGGACTTATAGCACGACTCCGATTTTTTATGATTTCCTTCTGTGGCGCTTCACTGCACCGCTGCCTCCGGTCTTGCTATATGGTTGCGAGACATGGACGCTATCCAGTGACCTGAGACAAAGACTGGACTCCTTCAGTACTGTGTCTCTTTGGAGAATCCTTGGGTACCGCTGGTTTGACTTTGTGTTTAACGAGTGGTTGCTCATGGAGTCCCGAATGAGGCACATTACCTGCATTGTGAGGGAGTGTCAGTTACGGCACTATGGCCATGTGGCACGTTTCCCTGAGGGTGATCCAGCTCTTAAGATCCTCATTGTTGAGGACCCGAGTGGCTGGACTAGGCCAAGGGGTCGCCCACGTAACACCTGGCTCCGGCAGATACAGGGTCATTTCTGGAGGGTAGGACTGGATCGCGTGTCTACCTGGGGAGTTGCCAGCCGGAATCCGAGTTGTTTCGTTGTGTGGTGGGTGTGGCAATGCGCTGTGCCAGTGCATGCTCCCCAACTTGACTTGACTTGGTGTGGCAGTATACCCGCCTCTAGTGGACATTTTCATAAGTGCTTTTGGAACTCCTAGTTTTTAATACTTTTTAAAACAAAGATGAAATTGTGATGTTTCCTCCCACAGTATGTTAAGAAGCAACATTTCATGGGGTGGGCTTCCTTTTTCCACAGGACTCTTCAGATACATGGCAATGAATTGATTTCGCCAAATTAAATTTTACCCAACGACCTTTTTCTCCCTGAGCTAATTTGTCTTTATATTTCAGATCTCTCTTTAGCCTCCTCTATCATTCAACATGAAGCATGTTAGCGACAGTGGAGAGGCATAAAATCCCCAGCGAGCCATCCTAGTATAAAATGAGTTCCACATGTCTTTTCAGCAGATAGTCATTCAGCCTTCCTCTTAACGGAGACTGACCAATACTTTTATTCAAATAAAAAAACCCCATACCTGCTGGAACAATGGATGACAGAGGTTTCCGGTAAGCAGGATGTATTAAAAATCTCGGTGCTCTCACCTTTGGCCTTTCACAAGTGGCGAGATCTGAACGTGTGAGAAGTCATTTGCACAAAGTTACGCCAATGACATGCTTGAGAGCCCCCAGAACTTTTATAAATGTCTCAGAGCTAAAGCAGGAAGCGAGCTGCAGAACGTCCAGAACAGCTGAAACACAAAGATACGAGGACAAATTAACGTCCATTGTCCTTATTATGCCATTGTCGCATTATCTTTTGTTAAACAAAGGGATAAAGTGAATCCCATAAATAATTCCAAGAGAGACGGGGACTAAAGGTTTTACGACTAATGCGAGTGGTGCAGAGGAGGGCTTTTCTGTAAAGAATGGAGGGGTGGGGGTTACGTCTCTGCAGCAGGGTGGTACATTTAAGACCCTGAGAGACATTCAGACTTTGGAAGAAATTTAGAAGTTAATCTCTAAAAATGTATATTGAAAAAAAGTGTTCCATCTAGATAGCGAACAAAGCGGGAAATCTCCGTCTGATTGTTAAGAAGTCTTGCCCCCTTGGTTTTATTCTTCTAATCAGCGGCGTCACTGTAAGTTAATTGGCTGGATTTGGGCAATTGTCAGCCATACTGTAATCACTGCCATAGGCCATGACAGGCGTTTCCAGTTAAAACGAGCTGCGTTGGGAATTTCATTTCATCGACGCGGTGGGATCATCATTGATTTTTCAAATACCCAGCCGTGTATCAGCGGCGTGTAATCTGCTAAGTGGCAATGTGCCAGTTGTTTTTTTTTTTTTCCCCCAATTAAGGCCAAGGGATTATAGGCGGTCTGAATAGCTGGAAAACTGCTACAGAGTTTAGCTAATTGTTTTTCTCTCAGTCCACCACCCTTAAATCCATGTTGGCTAATAAGAGATTAGATCCTGCATGAGCAACTAATCAAGAGGAATGAAAAGGTTGCATTCCCCATGCTGTCTTTTGTTTCCAAGACCAAGCCAGAGCAATTCAAGGCTCCGAACAAAGAAACCGCAATCCGGAGCTCAAACGGGGTCAGTGATACTGACAACACGGCTCCGCTTCGTCGCAGACCACTGAAGGCAAGACGAATGCTTTTATATTACTGGCGAGAGCGGGCAGAGCTTCGCAAACAACTTTCAAGTTTTTTTAAAAAATTTGCCCTCAGCTTTTTTTTAATGTTGTCATCACTGGGTCCACCAATGTGCTCGGCATAAAGAAAAAATACTGAAAGATTCAAATTGGGTTGTGCTGCCTTTGATTGACTGCATAAGACCCGGAGTGTCTGCCTTTTATCTTAACCATGCAGTCCGCCTGCCTGTTGAATTATTTGACTTAATGAGCTTTGTTCTGGAAGTAGTAATAAAAATATATAATTAATAATAATACATAATAATAGGGGCGGCACGGTGGGTAGCGCTGCTGCCTCGCAGTTAGGAGACCTGGGTTCGCTTCCCGGGTCCTCCCTGCGTGGAGTTTGCATGTTCTCCCCGTGTCTGTGTGGGTTTCCTCCCACAGTCCAAAGACATGCAGATTAGGTGCATTGGTGATCCTAAATTGTCCCTAGTGTATGTGTGTGTGCCCTGCGATGGGTTGGCACCCTGCCCGGGATTTGTTCCTGCCTTGCACCCTTTGTTGGCTGGGATTGGCTCCAGCAGACCCCCGTGACCCTGTGTTAGGATATAGCGGGTTGGAAGATGACTGACATAATAATAATAATAATAACTCTTCACTTTTCTCACTATTCGAAGCACTTTACACAGGGACTGGGGAGCCACATCAACCACCACTAATGTGTAGCACCCACCTGGATGATGCAATGGCAGCCATTTTTGTGCCAGTACACTCACCACACGTTAGCTATTAGGTGGTGAAGGGGTGAGAGAGGGGGGTCAGAATGACTAGGCCATGGTGGGCAATTTAGCCAGGAACTAAAAGATAAAACAAAAATGTATTCTTTACCAAAATAGTATTCCAAAAGCAATGTAGCTCCTTGGAGCACAAAGGCAAAATGGAGTTGGCCCGAGACACAAGGTAATGCAAAGCAAACAAGTCCCACTAAAACAAGTGAAAAGAATCGTCAAAAATCCAAAAATTCACACAAAGTGCAAAGCATAGAAAAAACACAGAATCTCTCAAAATAAACTACCTAGTTCAGGGGTCCCCAACTCTGGTCCTGGAGGGCTGCAGTGGCTGCAGGTTTTCATTCTAACCATCGTCTTCATCAGTGACCAGTTTTTGCCTCAGTTTTAATTAACTTGACTCAGATCCTTTAGTTCAGGGGTGTCAAACTCCAGTCCTGGTGGGCCACAGCGGCTGCAGGTTTTCATTCTAACCATCATCTTCATCAGTGACTAGTTTTCTGTTACTAATTAGCTTCTTTTGCTTTAGTTTTAATTAACTTGACTCAAACCCTTTAGTTCATGGGTGTCAAACTCCGGTTCTGGTGGGCCGCAGTGGCTGCAGGTTTTCTAACCATCTTCTTCATCAGGGATGAGATTTTGCCTCAGTTTTAATTAACTTGACTCAGATCCTTTAGTTCAGGGGTGTCAAACTCCAGTCCTGGAGGGCTGTAGTGGCTGCAGGTTTTTATTCTAACCCTTTTCTTCATTAGTGTCCTGTTTTTGCTGCTAATTAGCTTCTTTTGCTTTAGTTTTAATTAACTTGAATCAGACCTCTTAGTTGTCTCCTTTTCCTTAATTAGCAGCCAAACAATAATGAGACACAAAACAAGCCGCCATATGACCAGCTCACCTGTGCCCATCACACAATATCTGAAAATAAAGAAAGGTGAAGGTCTCAGTAAGGTTGATCTTTCAGGTCACCAAAATATTTTGACAGAAAAATCAATAGTTTTGGAAATGTCTGCTCTGGCAGAATGACAGCAGCAACAAGCCATGGAATTAAAGAACAGGTTTAATTAACAGCAAGAATCGGCTTCTCATTATGATATTGGTTGGAGTTTGATGTTCGAGTTTAGCTGGTCATCTTTCGGCTCATTTCAGATCTCATTTCTGTTTGGCAGCCATTTAATGAAGAAACAAATCAATTCAAAGGACTGAATCCTTAAAAACAGGGCTATTAAAATGAAGGGAAAAGGAGTTAATTAGCAGGACTGAAGTTTGACACCCGTGATGTAAGGGGTCTGAGTCAAGTTAATTAAAACTGAGGCAAAAACTCATCACTGATGAAGAAGATGGTTAGAAAATCTACAGGCACTAGCTGGTCATCTGTTGGCTTGTTTCACATCTCATTTCTGCTTGGCAGCCATTTAATGAAGAAACAAATCAATTCAGAGGACTGAATCCTTAAAAACATTCATCCATCTATTTTCCAACCCGCTATATCCTAACGACAGGGTACTGGCACAAAAATGGCTGCCATTGCATCATCCAGGTGGGTGCTACACATTAGTGGTGGTTGATGTGGCTCCCCAGTCCCTGTGTAAAGTGCTTCGAATAGTGAGAAAAGTGAAGAGTTATTATTATTATTATTATTATTATGTCAGTCATCTTCCAACCCGCTATATCCTAACACAGGGTCACGGGGGTCTGCTGGAGCCAATCCCAGCCAACACAGGGCGCAAGGCAGGAAACAAACCCCGGGCAGGGCGCCAGCCCACCGCAGTCCTTAAAAATAGGACTATTAAAATGAAGAGAAAAGGAGTTAATTAGCAGTGAAAACTGGTCACTGATTAGGAAAAGGGTTAGAATGAAAACCTGCAGCCACTGTGGCCCACCAGGCCTGGAGTTGGACACCCCTGGCCTAGGGCTTTCGAAATGAACTGCCAGGAACCATGGGAGACCCTCCATTTTTAGTAGGCAGTGATTAGCATGAGGTCCCAATCCTTGGGGAACTACCCACAAAACACTAGGAACACAACACTGTATTAGTCATTTTGTCACGTCTACAGAGTCCAGTGAAACTCAAACTTGAATGTTCAGCTAGCATATAATATTGATCCATGTATCCGTTTTCTAAATGGTTGAAGGGCAGTCAGAGTCTGTCCCAGCAATCACATGGCATCGCGGTCAAGGCTTTGAATTTCAAACGCAGCGGTTGCGGGTTCCATCCCGCCCACCACAGACACTGTGTGACCATCAGCAAGTCATTATGCTCCAAGTGGACAAACAAAAAGAAATGGAACCAACCGCATCTCTCAAATGTTGTAAGATAAAGCTGTCAGTCAAATATATAAAGAATAAATATTACCTGGATGCAAAAAACCCACATGGCTTTGCACTGTGGGCACACAGAGGAAACCCACACAGACATAGTGAGAATATGCACAACACCACAAGGGGCACACCAGGAATTTGAACCTCGGTCTCCTTATCCTTAGTGAGCCGATGTTTGTCGGTTCATTTCCCTTTGCAAGCGACACAACATCAAAAGACGTTCTGCAAACCGTTCATGGCCCTTTCTCATTCAGTTCTGTTGTAATTCCCCAAGTTCAGACATCACGTGACCCGACCCACAGTTTAAGAGAGTACTTCATGAGAGTGGCTAAGCGTAATCTTGAGCGTAATCACGTCACTTTGATTATTATTTTCATTATTATTATCTTTGTAATGAAGCCCTAGCACTAGCATCAGAAAACTAGAAAGCGTTTTAATGATATCCAAGGAAACGGCAAATCACTTGGATGAGTGCCCTAAAATCGTCATGTCATGTCATTCTCGGACAAGGCCTTCTACTCCTTGCTAGGAGTGGGTGTCGGATGTTTCACAAGTACTTCTTATGTCCTGTGCTGGGGTAGGACAAGTTTACATTTATTTATTTATTTGGCCGACACCTTTATCCAAAGTAACTTACAACATTTGAGACACAGTTGGTTACATTTCTTTGCTTTTTCTCAATTGGACTTGCTCAGCATCACATAGGGTCAGTAGTGGGATTTGAACCCACAACTTTGGGGTTTGAGGTCCGTAGGGCCAACCCACCATAACGAAAACATCCTACACGCTACTCCGGCCTGAGGTGTGTGATTGTTTAAATTTCCGACCTCACACTCGTGGAGGACCTGCGTAAAGAGGGTTGTATCCCGATGTGGCTGATAACAATGGCTCGTGGGCCTGGAAGTTGAGCTCCTAGGTCAAGGGTCACTTGAGGGTGTTGTTCACACACTCTTATTATCAAACTGTGTTCTGGTTGGTACTCCAGTGCAGACTCTTGTCTTGTACGATAAACTGAAGATTCTGCGACATAGTGAACAAAATAATAAAGCCCAACATTAAAACACAGGGTGGTCCAGGTCTAATTATGCAGATGCAGATCGTCTGGATGACTTTGATTTATGCGGGGACGATTCCAGTTTGGCGCGAAGACGATTCTTCATGTCAGTTCCCACACTTCTCGATGGTCCGGGATTTTTTGGGCGATTCTCTATGTAATAAACTTAATAAGTTATAGCGTAATGAAAATTGCATAATTAGATCTGGACCACCCTATATACGCGCTACCCGAATGTGGCAAATTAAGCTGCATCTCATGCTGGTGACCGTCCAACAGACGTGACAGTTAGTTTCCTTGTTTAAATCATTCACGAAAAATATGTAGTCGCTTTTATAATTTAAGTAACATGGAGCGTGCTGTTTGTTGGAGTAATTCTGAGATGCTTGCTCGATGCTGGCACAGATCTCAATCCAGCTGAGGATTTGTGGCCGGACTTGACTCTCTGTGACACCTGACAGAACTTGAGCAGTTTTGGAAAGAAGAATGGAGACCAAAGGCAGAGTCACATGACGATAGAGACAGAGAGACCTGTGTGCACAGATACAAGGCTCTAATGGCTGCCAAAGGTACGTGCGTCTATGAAGTACTTACACAATTAACGGTTTTGCATTTTATATTCGCATTTCATTTAGAGATCTGTTTTAACTTTGATATTAAAGAGTCTTTTTCTGTTGATCACTGTCCAAAAAGCCAAATTAAATCAACTGTTGCCTAACAATAAAATGTGAAAACGTCCAAGGGGGTAAACACTTTTGATAGGCCTTCCAGCTATCAGCTATTAGGGACAATAAAAGGGATTTGTTTTTCTTATGGCTAGTAGGTGCCATGGAAGAAGAATAGGCATCCTGGCCAGGATACATGAGGGACTCTTACCAAGGGCCCCGGACTGAGTGAATGGGCATACCAGGGGCAGTTCATTCCTCCAAACAACAGGTGGCAGCATTCTTCAGGGCTGAACCTGACTAGGACCCCCACATGGGCGGTACGGGAGATGGAGTCCGGAAACGCAGCCCTGTCGGCATCTTTGGATACCACCAGAGGGCGCTGTCAGGGAATGACTGTCTTGGTTTCCACACGACCTGGAACTGCACTGGATGACCTGGGTGTGACACTGGGAAGCAGTTAAAAAGTCAAGTAAAATGAAAAGAGAGCCCTCTACTGGAGGTGGAAGGAGATGACTTGTATTTGTGCAGTTTGGCTGGTAATTGTATGAAGGAGGTGTGGAATTTAATTAAAATCTTCCAGTTGAGCTCTGAATTGAGTTTGGGCATTACTGTGTTGTGTCTGTAGTTTGGGGCTCAGTTGTGCCCCCTTGTGGTTACAGGCTTTATTTTTTTGTAGTGTCTTCCTTTAATGATAATATACTTCAATTTCAATTTTTGACAATTAAAAGAGTATTAAAATAGTAGTGTGATCATTACTATTATATTATTACATTGCATATTATTATTTTGTATCAATGTACTGAAGCGTTTCTCAACCTTTAAGTATTTGCGACCCGAGTTTTCATAACAGTTTTAATCGCGCCCCCCTAACGTTTTTTTTGAAAGGAGCCCACTAATACCAATTTGTTCTTTTTTAATTAATGATATATCATAGATGCATATTTTATTATACTTACTTAACTTTTATCAACATTTATCTAACTCTATATTTATTTTTCTAGTATCAGAATGTAGTTTGAGTTCATTTGTTTTGGTTTCAATAGATGTATTTTTCATATTTTCGATTCTTGTTTTTTTTATTTCACATCTTTGTGCCCCCCTTGTTGTTACTTCGTGCCCAACTAGGGGGGTCCGCCCCACAGTTTGAGAGCCACTGATGTACTGAAAGATTATTAGACAAATGTATCAATTGAACAATTCTCTATGTCATACACTATAAACCTGCATTTTGTTTTTGTTGCCTGTTGGAGTCAACTATAAAAATGAAAATATAAAATCTCTCTCCATTACGCTTTAGTAGCTGTGGATTATTGTAACGTTTCCAAGCTGTATAATAATAACTGTTTGGCTCTGCATGACTTTCTCATCTCTCCCCGACCAAAACTCCTGACAGAAATGACTTTACAGTAATTTGTTAAGTTTTAGAATCGGCCCCAATGAAACTTTCTAATAATAATAAATGAAACCTTTTCGCTTTCAGTTAATTAACTTTTCTTGTAACACATGGGCTTTAAGAGAAGCACACGTGGATTGGATTGAAAATGGGCAATCTGTGCATTTAAATGGGGCCGGGGGTCTTGAGTGCAGCGCTGCTGGCACGCTTACGTGGGAAGGGGACCTTTAAAAAGTCTTTTAAGGGGGGGAGGCGTGGGGGGATTCTCAGTTCTGGCCAGTGTTCCTGGCAGACTTTTTGTTAAGGTCATCCATAAAAAGTTCATTTGTAAAGACATGTGAAACTTCCGTTTGAACTGTGTAAAGGTCTTCTAATTAAAAAAGACCAAATAAATAAATAAATAAATAAAGAGAACAAAGAATGGAGGAGAATTACAACAGAACACAAAGCAATTACATTCAGCTTTGCTCCATTAAGATAAAGTGCCGGTTGATCTTGGCAAAGGCAGCATTGGTAATTTCAACATTGAGCGTACTGTAGATATGCTGGCACACTGGTGGTTACCATTACAACCCCAGCATCGCGGCTTCAGGTTTCTTAAATATGCTGGCACAGTTGCCTCACAGATCCAGCATGTTGGGTTCAAGGTGTACACTTAGTTGCACGTTCTCCCTGTCTCTGCGTCCAGATTTTCTAGTTATTTTATTAAGTAAACTGATCCCATTTGAATGCAGGGGTGGTGATGGACAGGCACTTCTTCCTGCTTTGTACACGATGCTGCAGACATCTTGTGACTGTGAAATGGATTACGTGGGTTTGAGAATGTTATATTAGGACTTAAACCTTCTTCTTCTTCTTTCAGCTGCTCCTGTTAGTGGTCACCACGGCAGATCATCCTTTTCCATCTCTTCTTGTCCTCATCATCTTGTTCTGTCACCCTCATCACCTGCATGTCCTCTCTCACCACATCCATAAACCTTCTCTTAGGCCTTCCTCTTCTCCTTCTCTTACCTGGCAGCTCTATCCTTAGTATCCTTCTCCCAATATACCCAGCATCTCTCTTCTGCAAATGTCCAAATCAACACAATCTCGCCTCTCTGACTTTGTCTCCCAACCGTCCAACCTGAGCTGACCCTTTAATGTCCTCATTTCTAATCCTTTCCATCCTCGTCACACTCAGTGCAAATCTTAGCATCTTTAACTCTGCCACCTCCAGCTCTGTCTCCTGCTTTCTGGTCAGTGCCACCGTCTCCAACCCATATACCATAGCTGGTCTCACTACCGTCCTGTAGACCTTCCCTTTCACTCTTGATGATACCCGTCTGTCACAAATCACTCCTGATACTCTTCTCCACCCTGGCTGCACTCTCTTTTTCACCTCTCTTCACCAATCCCCATTACTCTGTACTGTTGATCCCAAGTATTTAAACTCCTCCACTTTCACCAACTCTACTCCCTGCCTCCTCACCATTCCACTGACCTCCCTCTCATTCACACACATGTATTCTGTCCTGGTGGCCCTACTGACCTTCATTCCTCTCCTCTCCAGATCTCCACCTCTCCAGGGTCTCCTCATCCTGCTCCCTACTCTCGTTACAGATTAGAGGCCCAATGTGTACCTTCGGTGCCTTTTCTCAGTATCTTAGTGTATCTGAACCCTTTGACCGCCATTCCTTCTCTCGAGTTTGTGTGGTTTAAGGAGTTTCTGGCAATGTAAATTTAAAAAAAAAGAATCAGTGCGGCTTGGGGTCCGTGGGTGCTTGTGTTTGTGCGTCCCCCCCTCCCCACCCCCTATGGGGTCGAGTGCGATTGCACTTGAGTGTGTGTGTGATCAGCTCCAATTGTCACATTAACGTTTCATGGGTCATAATTGAGAAACTGCACCTACAGAGGGGTAAAAGAGGAGCCTGGGAAGAAAATGAAAAACAAAAAGGTAAAAATGGAGTGCATGAAAGAAAAAGGAGAGAGAGAGAGAGAATGGAGGTTAATGAAAGAGAGAGAGAGAGAGAGAGA
>JANRMT010062837.1:87980955-88003898 GCA_026402145.1 Polypterus bichir lapradei | reverse complement strand
AGCAGGTTTCATTTCGAAATTCTACACGTAACGGTCATAACGGTCGACAACGTCCACCATGTTGAACTTTCTTATTTATGGCCCCATCTTCACGAAATTTGGTAGGTGGCTTCCCTGCGCTAACCGAAACCGATGTACGTACTTATTTTGATGGTATGACGGCACTGTCGGCCGCCATATTGATCTTTCCAACGTCACTAATTTTCCAACTACCCATGTAGGTAGAAGGCTGACCCCATCTTCACGAAATTTGGTAGGTGGCTTCCCTGTGTTAACCGAAACCAATGTACGTACTTATTTCTGTGGTATGACGCCACTGTCGGCCGCCATATTGAACTATCCAACGTCACTAATTCTCCAACTTCCCGTGTAGGTAGAAGGCTGAAATTTGGCAGGCTCATTCCTTACAGCTTACTTACAAAAGTTAAGCAGGTTTCATTTCGAAATTCTACACATAACGGTCATAACGGTTGACAACATTCACCATGTTGAACTTTCTTATTTATGGCCCCATCTTCACAAAATTTGGTAGGTGGCTTCCCTGCGCTAAACAAAACCGATGTACGTACTTATTTCAGTGGTATGATGCCACTGTCAGCCGCCATATTGAAGTTTCCAATGTCACTAATTCTCCAACTTCCCGTGTAGGTAGAAGGTTGAAATTTGGTACTTATTTCGGTGGTATGATGCCACTGTCGGCCGCCATATTGAACTTTTCAACGGTCTTTGTTACTTATGGGCCCATCTTCAAGAAATTTGGTACGCGGGTTCCCAACGCTAACTGAATCCTACTTATATACATATATACGTCCGTAGCCTGCAGCTCGGTCACCGTGTGAGGTGGCGTTGGTTCCCCTATCCCAACGCTTCCCACGTTGTTGGCTGCCTGCCTATATAAGGCCGTCCATCGCTCCAGTCTCTACATTCCCTTCCTTGCTTCGCCACAGGATTCACGTCTCCCTGCTGATAACTACAGCCTTTTTTATTTAATCCACGGCTTCTCCGCTGTTTTATTGTTCATTTATTACGATTATAGTTATTGTGTAGGTATTTTAGACTTACTTTACATTGTTCAGGTACCCATTTCCTTTATCATTCCAACCGTACCCCCATTAACATGTCTATCGAGGTGATCACCATCGATCAAAGAACTGTCACTTACCGAGTGGTTTCCATGTCCGGAGATGGCACCTGCCTTTTCCATTCTCTTTGTTACATATTGCATGACCATATCAGGCTCACTCTTGATATCCGGAGGAACATTGTGTCTTATGTATTAAATGACTGGGACAGGTTCAAGGTGTGGACTGATGACAGTACAGGAGATAATTAGACTACACAGGAGCACTATAAGAGTGAAATGCTTAAGCCCTTCACCTATGGTTCTGCATGTGAGTTGATGGCTGCCGCTGAATTGTTCGGTTGTCGCTTTCAAATGTACCGAAATGGCCAAATAATTTACACCTTTGGACAACTGCCAATGCCTCTTAAACATCTTAGATTCACAGGTGACGATTTCAGTAGTGGACACTTTGATGTTTATAAATGTTTAAACTCTCAAAAGCTGGATGTGAAGTTATTGATGAAACCGGTTGTATATTTACAACGCTTGACAGATGCCGAATGTCACTTCAACACAAGTCCTACAAATACTGTCGTAATTGAGACAAACCATGAAACTCAAACCGATTATGACAGCAGCAATCCAAGCTGTGAGATTTGAAACAAGATTACTGTTCACATGGCCAACTGTAAGTTACATGCTCAAGAGTAAGCTCTGCGCACAGCTTGGTCATATTACAACTGGAGTGCTGAACTGACAACGTGGTATACAAAGAGATCCTTAACAAATAATTATTGGTATATTTTCTTTCAGTTTAAAAAGGTTTAATTTTCTTCTTAATAAAAATTTTAAGGCAGTACTTCGCCGCTGCGAAGCGCGGGTATTTTGCTAGTTCTAAATATAATGTATTACTTACTTCCTTTATAGACTAACTAGCCATCCCCCACGGCATCGCCCGCGTATTAGTGAAACAGGACAGTGAGGAGCGCCCGGACCAGCTCTCTACTCCTGACGTCACACTTCTCCCTCCCCTCGGCCCACAGCCTCTGTTTTAGATTAGGGCGAATATATCACTCCTGCAAGTGAACTATGGTTCTTAGCTCAATGAGAGAAGTCACAAAATCAACCGGAAAGTTCAAGCAAATTCTAGAAAAAAAAGATCTAAATCTGTTAAGCAGTTTTCTCGTTTGCTAACTAAGCAGAGTTAAAGTTACACCCCGAGGCAGACGCGTGTGTGAGGAGGGCCCCGCAGCCCGATGAGTCTCTCTTAGATTTGCGCTAATAAATCGGTACTGCAAGTGAACTCTGATACTTGCCGCGATGAGAGAAGTCGCGAAATGAACCGGAATTTTCAAGCAAATTCTAGAAAAAAACCTGATCTAAATCAGTGAAGTAGTTCTCTCGTGAAAAGCGGACAGACATACAAACGGGTGTAAAAAAACTATAAGAAATTTCACGTTTGGACCACAAAATTTTTAAAACCATTTCTTAGCGAGCATCTATGGGCCATGGGTAACCTACATTCCAAATTTCAAGTCACAAGTCCTCATGGTTCGGGAGATTTCGTGATGAGTGAGTCGGTGGTATTTGGCTTTGATATATATAGATTATATCATTCTCTCCATTTGATCAGAAACTTTATCTTCGTTCTCCATGAAAACATCAGATTGAAAAATTGTTTCTCGGCCATCCCTACAAACTACATGATGCAAGTTCATTGTACAGGTAAGATGGTATACCCTGCTTCGGCTCCTCAGCCTGTCACACCTCAGCTGCAGGGTCGTCAGCTGGAAAACGCCGCTCACAAATCTTTTGCCCCCTAAACCAGTACATCTCCTGGCAGGGGGTGCCAGTGGTATTCTGAGGATGTCTCCCCACCACCCCCTGCAGTTGCCTTCACTAGGGTGCTGACCCCCAACCAATTTCTTTCCTCCGCAGTCAAAGCCAGTAGCTCCCTTTCCTCTCCCAGTGCCATTATGGCCTTCCTCAAGCTCGAGCCCCACCACTCCCATACCGTGTAACAATTGGACTGTTGCTTTGTCAACAAAGCCCCCGGCAACTGACCTCCCTCCGCGAGGTAAACTCTGGCTTTCCAGTCAGCCTCTTGGCACTTCGACAACCAGCTCGGTATACCTGAAGTGCTTCCTTTCGTGGGCCGCTATCATACCCTCCTCCCAAGGGATGGTTATTTAGATGAGCAGGACCCTCTTCTAAGAAATATTTAATAAAAAAAATATCATTGTAGAACAGGACGTAGCCGACATAACAAACTCAACAGATTCCAGCACATAACACGCGTATCTCGTATACAAGATATGTGTGTGGCCATCACTGTACTGCTATACTTGTATGTTGTTATCTTAATGTGAACTTTCTCTACTTAACATGTAATGGTGTATGCGTCAACTCGTAGGCAGCAGCCCCCAGCCTCCCTTTGTCATTTCAGCAGAGACATGTGGACATGAGAGTAGTGTGTGACACTCACAAATCCATCCATTTGTTATGAAACCTACTTAGCCCTGCTCAGGGTCAGGGAGTCGGGAGCAGCAGGGCCCGACTCAGGATCGAGGTAGAAACCACCCATGGACTGGGGGGCACTCATAACTCTTAACTATAATTTAAAACAAGTACTGGGTAAGTGGCTTATGGGAATGGGTGGATGGGTTGTCAGCTGAATAGTTCCTGGTGGTCAATAAGTGCATAATGAAGATGAAGTCGCTAACATCCATTCCTTCATCTGCAATCCAAACTCAGTTTTCCAACAGAAAGTGTAAGGCACATGTAAAGGTGGACAGGACCTCTGGATGGGCTTGTGCCCACCACACACGCACTCAGTTACTACACACAATGATTTCCATTTATGTTACTTCACCTCAGTTAAGTAATTATTAACCCCTACGCTGCTGGTGGAATATTTTATTTATTGTGTAAGGACTTTCATGGAGTTCTGGATAACAGCCTGCCTGCAAATTACCCACTTAAAGACCACACAAAGATTACTTGAATAATCAGATCAGCATAGTCAGACACTCACATGGGCACATGGGGTCGCTAGGTTAATGGAAGTATTGGCATGGGGGTGATCTAACCCTACACTCTTAAAGATAAACAGGAGAAGATGGGTGCGGATTCCACCTTCACCTCCTGGATTCATAACCATCTGACTGGACGAATTGGGGGACTGTGTCTCTGGGATGGCAGTGAGCAACGTTGGGGCCTATAAGGGACTGTTCAGACCCCATTCCTGATCACGTTATACACAGCAGACTTTAAATAAAACTTCTGCCACATTCATGATAGAGCCAGTGTGGCGTGTATAAGGAATGGGCAGGAAGGGGAATTCGGTGATCTGATTGGGGCTTTCAGTGACTGGAGCAGTAAGAACGGCCTGCTTCTGAACAGAGTGAAGACCAAGGAGATGATTGTGGATTTCCACAGGTCTAAGCTCCCCCTGCAGCCTGTTAACATCTAAGGGGAGGTCATTGAGGTGGTGCAGACTTATAAATATCTAGATGTCCACACTGATGACAGCCTGGACTGGTCTGTGAACACAGATGTCCTCCAAAGGAAGGTGCAGAGCAGGCTGGTTTTTCCTCAGAAGACTCAGAGCATTCAGCATATGTAGTGAAATGCTGTCTGTGTTCTATCAGAGTGTTGTTGCCAGCATCCTCCTCTTTACTGACGTGTGTTGGGGAGGCTGGGCAAGCTGGTGAAGATGGCTGGCTCAGTGTTAGGGAGAAATGTGGACTCACTGGGAATGGTGTTGGAAAGGCGAATGGAGAAGAAGGTACAGGCCATCCTTGGCAATAGCAGGCACCCTCTCCATAACATGTTGGTGGGTCAGAGAAGTAAAAACACAGCAATCGTCTTCTCTCACTGAGCCGTAGAACAGAACTCTTCAGAAGATCATCTGTTTCTACTACAGTGAGATTTTATAAATCTGTTGTCAACACAAGTGATTCATGAGCTGATCACCACTTTATCTTCCAACACTGTAGCAATTGACCATTTGTACTTTTTACTATGTATGTATGTGTTTTGTTCTCCTTGTCTTTTTTAATAATTTGTAACAATTTTTACTCATATGCTTCAGCTACTGGACACCTTAATTTACCTGAGGGGATTAATAAAGTATCTATCTATGTATCTATTATATAGTGCCTTTATCATTTGTAGTGCCTTATCTATCTATCATCACAAACGTGTTCATGGGAGGCAGCTAATGGGCCTGAATGACAGTAATGCAACGCCACACCAGGGATGGTGAACTGCACTGACTCTTTCTCTCGCTTCTCTGCAGACCAGTTACAGGAAATTCCGCCTGACCCCTATGAGGATGTCACTTCCGGTTCCTGGCCCCTATGATGACGTCACTTCCCCAACTGGCCTTTAAAGTCGCCATTTCTGTGAAAGAGAGGCAGTTTTGCCTTGGACTCGAATCTGTATACACCGTGCCTGATTTAAAATTTAATTCGCAGCCAGGAAACAACATGTGGGTGGCTGCACTAAACCTTTCTGATGTCTCCAGTCATTTCTTGTGACAGTATCTATCTATCTAATTTTATAATGCCCTTCATAGCTATCTATTATATAGTGCCTTCTGTGTATCTATCTATCTAATTTTATAGCACCCTTCATATCTGTCTAATTTTATAATGCCCTTCATAGCTATCTATTATATAGTGCCTTCTGTGTATCTATCTAATTTTATAGCACCCTTCATATCTATCTAATTTTATAACACACTTCATATCTATCTATTATATAGTGCCTTCTATCTATCTATCTATCTATCTAATAAAGATGAAGTTCCCCAAGCAGGGAGGTCCACTGTGTTATACCGTGCAGGTGATGTGAAGTAAGCTAAATAATTGTAAATACAAGTTTTTTGATAAGCCAATAATTCTTACAAGATTTAATGTCATGATATGAATACTTTTCCCTTGCTTAGATTTCATTTTTTGCAGCTTCTCCATGACATACAGTAGATGTTTACTCACGTTGGAAATGCACACTTTGGCAGCAGCCACGGGATTTATCAAAAAACTGTAGCGACTGACAATTATTTGCCTTCTTCACTTGTAGGCACCATTCAAAGGGTACAAAATGCAATTTAGATGTTGTGGCGTATCGCCAGGGCCCATGCCCGGCTGGGACGCCTCTACTCTGAAAGGACCGAGGGAGGAAGCGTAACCAGAGCATTGCCTCCTCTGGAGCGCTAGGTGGCAGCCCCCCCATGGGCTGCAGCGGTTCCACTGACTCCTGCAGGGCTCCATTGGACTTGGAGTTTGGTGCAACCATGTTGGGGTCCGTGGGCACTGCCAGGGGGTGCTGCAGCACTTCTGCCACACCAAGAAGTAGGTCAACGAGCACCTGGAGCACTTCCGGATGCCTTATTAAAGAAGCCAGAAACCACTACACTGAGTCGTGTGGAATTGGACGAAGTTTCTGGGGGAGTGGAGGCGAAAAGAGAAAAAGGCGAGAAGAAAAAGAAAGTGCTGTGGACTGTGTTTATTGTGACTGTGCTGTGATTTGGGGAACAAGAGAAAGCGTTTCCCACATAGAAATATAAACGTGTGTTGTGTCCTGGACATGCATCTCTGCCTGTCTGTGTCAGGTTGGGGTGGCTGTATGACCCCTGGTGGTCCACAATGTATACAGGCAAACACCTCAATAAACTCTTCTACGTCCACAATGTTGGAGTATCTTCTGTGAAGATTCACTAATCAGGGAGTGTGATGCAGCCATGAGCAGGATTCAACCAGGGAAGGGTCACATCCTAAGCACAAACAAATCAGAACACAATCTGTGTTTTTGAAGAACTGCATTTCCGCCTATCCAAGCTTCAGCACTGAAGCTGCCTTTTCAGCAGTGGACGACTCTGGACAGCATTTTTAAAAGTCTCCGTTCTCGGAGGTTGAAAATGATGGGGCATTCAGTGTGTTTACATGCCCACACATAATCGGGTTAAGGTGAATAACTCGATTTCTTAATAATCTGCGTGTTTACATGCGCAAGAGTTCTCCTTTGATAAAACGCTCAGACATCATTAAACTGCGCAAAAAAGAAAAAAAAAAAAAAGAGTTATCATCATGAATTTGAAAATAAGCCCAATGCCTGTGATTGTTTTCTTGCGTTTTCTAAATCTGTTTAGTCAAGCTGACACTTTATTTACAGGTTTCTATTACCAGATTGCACACAACTCATGCTTTACTGCTTAGCTGTGCGATTGAGCCCTGCAAAGGATGGGCAGACTGGTACATGTGCTGCTACCGGAATAATAAGAATGCTGCAGTTTTTATTTCAATAAGATAAGTAGTTTGTTAAGGCGGTGGTTCTCAACCTGTGGGGTGCGAAGATGTGAAAAAAAGAAAACAAGAATCAAAAATATGAAAAATCCATCTATTGAAACCAAAACAAATTAACTTAAACTACATTCTGATACTAGAAAAATAAATATAGAGTTAGATAAATGTCGATAAAAGTTAAGTAGGTATAATAAAACTTGTAGCGATGTATCAGCAGCAAAAAACATAGGGTTAGGGTTTCAAAAAAACATTAGGTGGGGCGAGATTAAAGCTGTTATGAAAACTCAGGTCGCAAATACTTAAAGGTTGATAAACGCTGTGTTAAGGTACTCATTACATTACAATATAATTGAACTATGTAACGCACATTACTTTTAACGTGTTATTCAACTGCTCTCGCGAGTGTGTTGCCGAGTTTAGCTCATCAACACAAATTCATTGATTTCTGAAATACTGAGACAGAGTATGTCATCCAGGAAAAGGAATAATGCGATCAGTCAGACATTTGCCTCTGGAAATCGATTTTGTGGACACTTCTACCTGTGGCTGCTGAAAGCGAATGTAAAGCAAACACATGCGCAGGCTGACAGAGTGCAACGGACTTGTGGAGACTACAAACTCCTGAACGGTAACCCGGTTAAGGGTTTACATGGCCACATAATCCGAGTATTCGCGGAGGAATCTACCTCTGATAATCAGGCCAATAACTCAATTTCTCTAATCGGAATAAGGGCTTACACGACATTTTATAGACTGGGTTACTGAAGGGCATGTAAATGAGCAAAGTGTGGATGAAAGGTGAAAAACAGAGACTAAAGTTTGCATTTTAATTGAAAATATAGTAGCGTGTATGGAGGCAAATTTGATTTTCTTGGGTCAATCAGCAGATTGGTTGGAAGGAGTTGTTGGGGTTATCAGACGACACCACTAGAGGTCACTTCACGACTGCCCCCAAACTCGGTAAGATTACGTAAATAAAGTCAGGAACTGAAAATCTCCGTAATGTGACATGTGGCCTGAAGTGTGACTGTGTGTCCTCCCGGGCAGTCAGGAGAGTTAAGTCCAACCACATATGGGGGCGTCTTCATTTCAGTCTTGTTAATTTTTGTGCACCTTGTTGCGTTTATCCCAATGTCCTGGCTAAATTGCCCACCTCGGCCTAGTCAATCTGGCCCCTCTAATCAACCCTTGTCTCTTATCGGGTAACTATCTCTCACCCCTTCACCACCTAACAGCAAATATGTGGTGAGCATACTGGCACAAAATGGCTGCCGTCAAGTCATCCAGGTGGAAGCTACACCTTGGCGGTGGGTGAAGTGGCTCCCCACTCACTACGTAAAGCACGTTGATAGTGAGAAAAGCGCTATATAAATGTAAAGAATTATTATTATTCCTTTCCATTTTTATATCTTTGGTCTTATTGACGTTCATTCTGGGTTCAAGGATGACTCTTTAGCACACCCTACAGGCCATACCACTCATCCACCCAGTCTCTTAATCTCGTTATTTCATTACAAGGCCCATCCCTGCTGCAGGCCTCTGCTGTATTCCTATCAGGGTCAGGGCAGAGCGAGTCAAAGCTCATACATGCTCATCTCCTAGGGTTTATTTAATGAAGTGTATATTTTTGTAAATTGTGGGGATGAATAAACAAACTCGCATAAAGCTGACAAAAGTGAACCAGCAAAGAATTCATCTCCTCTAAAATTTGTGGTCCAGCCAGTGTTACAAACTGCACGTTACACTAAGTGCCAAAGGACGCAGATGAATGCTGGAGGAGCAGCAAATCCTTCCCAGAAGTTTCCAGCATACCAATATGGGTGGGCTGCAGGGGCTGGGCTGGGCTGGGGAGTAGGGGGGCATGGGGGGGGGGGTCTAATTGTTTGGGAAGCAGTTAAATCCTTTGTTGTTTGCACTAAATCAAGTTTTTCTCTTCACTCTATGGCTTTTCCACGAGGCACATTTTTGTAGAGGTTTATAAAATGTGTGCCCACTGGTGGCGTTTTTTTTTTTTAACTTTTTCTTTTATTTAAGGATTGTGTAGGTTGCTCACTTTTCGTCTGGAGTTTGAGGCTCCTGCCGCAGAAGATCCCCATTCGTATGCAGACGGAGATAATGACAGGTGCTTGTGTGCGTACTTTTAGCATATCAATTGCTTTATGGGTGAAAGGGCTGCAAAAAGAGCCCTGTTTATATGTGTGAACAAGTAAAAGGCCACAGCTTGACCCTCCTCTACGTAATAAAACACCATCAAAAGGTGTTAGCCTGAAAGGCTCAGTGATGGTAAAAGCTCCTCCGCTGGCTTTGTGCCGGTGCCCGGGCCTATTTATGCAAAAGTCAGCTGCATAGCCTTTAGGTAACTCACATAGAGGACGCTGCGCTGTAAGGACATAACGTCACTAAGAAGTGCACACTCCTCTGCGGGACTGCAATGAGGTACTTGTAAATCCTTCTAGTTGATGAACCCACTTCAAAATTACAGTGGCAGCATCAGATACCAAGCCAAACCAACTGCAAAATGGGATGCCCCACACACACACACAAACACACACTGGGCCAGTTTACAGCCATTAAAGCCATTTCTGAGAAATCAATTCATGCATTTATCTCTAGTAGGATTGAGTACTGCAATGCGGTGTTCACTGGATGTTCAAATTGTTCTTCATACAGCCTCCAGTTAATCCAAAATGCTGCTGCAAGAATTATTACAAGAACAAGAAAATACGAACACATAACTCCAGTTCTTAAATCCTTACACTCGCTCCTGGTTAAGTTTAGGGCAGATTTCAAAATCCTCCTTTTAACATATAAAGCATTAAATGGCCGAGGTCCGGCTTACTTGTTTGAACTTATCATGACTTACAAACCAGAGGGAACATTATGATCTCAAGATGCCGGTCTGCTTAGGATTCCAAGGATTAATAAAATAACAGTGGGAGGTCGAGCTTTGAGTTACAGGGCCCCCTAAACTGTGGAATGGTCTGCCTGCTACTATTAGAGATGCTCATTCAGTCTCACCTTTTAAATTCCAGCTGAAGACTCACTAATTCAGTGTAGCACACCCTGACTAGAGCTGCTGATTAACTGTACAGACTGCATCTCTGTTGTTAGTCATTAGCACTAAAACATAAGTAACATGATAGTTATAATTTATTACTAACCCTCACCTATTCTGCTTCTCTTCTCGGTACTCAAATGTGGCACTTGGTGCCATGGCCCACCTGCCAAGTTGTTGTGCCTGCCTAAGATAAAGTCATCCCTGATGGAGGATCGCAGGAATTGTGGGAAAGAGAGGTCCTTTCATCGGATTGGCTGGCCCAGCACTGTTTCAGCCGTGGAATGGCCAAATAGGGGAGGTAACTTGATGGATGAGGTCTCCAGGACTCTAAACAAATCCAAATCATATTATGGGATATCCTCTACTGTTAAATTCTGCTATGTTCTTCTAAAATGTTTATTTTTATACTGTATTGAGGATTTGTTCTGTTCTGTGTATTGTATTGTATTGACCCCCTTCTTTTTGACACCCACTGCACGCCCAGCCTACCTGGAAAGGGGTCTCTCTTTCAACTGCCTTTCCCACAGTTTCTTCCATTTTTTTCCTACTGGGTTTTTTTTGGGAGTTTTTTCTTGTCTTCTTAGAGAGTCAATGCTGGGGGGCTGTCAAGAGGCAGGGCCTGTTAAAGCCCATTGCGCCACCTCTTGTCGGATTTTGGGCTACAAAAATAAACTGTATTGTACTGTATTAATAAAAATGGGCAAAAGCAGACCCACTGAGGAAAAAACTCCCAAAGACTTATGGGAATTGTGCACACTTGACACGGGCAGTGGGCACAACCAGGGTTTGAACCCAGGGACCTGGAGAATGTGAGGCAACGATCCTAGACACCGTGTCACCAGGCCACCCGTTAATTCCAATCAATTCAATTTGCCTTTTTACACAGCACACTGGGAGTCTTAAATATCCATCCATCCAAAATGGCGCTATATAAATAAAATGTACCGGGAGATTCTAATGGGCGGGGCCTCAAGTTATGATGTGTTACGTACCGTGATAGGTGCGTAAACGATCCAATCACATTCCGTGTTGGAAATGGTCGCCTTCTTCTTGCAAGCACAGATCGTCACAGCCCTCCATATTGGCAATGGTATTCGCCAGCACTGGACGGGTGATGGCAGCCATTTCCTGTTCAACGTTTTGCTGTATCCATTCCAGTGTACGAGGCTTGTTTTTGTACATTTTTCCTTTTGATGCTCCCCAAAAGGAGGAATACAGAGGTGACGGGTTCAGGGAATGAGGTGTATTGCTTCATTATTAAAACAGTAATAGATCATAACTTGGGGCACCACCCATTAGAATCCACCAGTATTATTATTATTATTATTATTATTATTATTACTGGAACAGACTTAATGCAGTTTCAGGGTCTGGTTACTCTCTTGTACCCGATGCTGCTAGGAAAGGTTCCAGCCCTAAAACTGGATAACACGGGATCACCAAATGAATAGATGGACATTTGTGAAAATGGGGCCTGCTGGGTTTTATTGTCCCCACTTCACAAAGCTTACAGCAGGTGACAGATTCTAAAGAAGCCTCACCACCCACACTTCAGAACAGGCCATCCACCCAAAGCTAAGCATGATCAGGCCCGGCCAGTACTTGGATGGAAGACCATCCTGGGTTGTGGTGTTGGGGAGGCCAGCAGGGGGTGCTTACCTTGTGGTCTGTGTGTGCCCCAGTGAGGACAATGGCAACGCCGACCTTCAGATGAGACGTAAAATCGAGGTACCAACTCTCTGTGGTCAGCAAAGATCCCTGGGCCTCTTTGGAAAAGAGCAGGCTGTTTCCCGATGTCCTGCCTAAAATGTCCATTCTGGCCCCCTAATCATCCCCTGTCTCTAATTGGCTATCTTTCTCAGCCCTGCACCACCTAACAGTTCATGTCTGGTGAGGCTACTGGCACAATAATGGCTGACGTCACATCATCCAGGTGGGTGCTACACACTAGTGGTGGTTGAAGTAGTTGCTCTCTGTCTAAGCACTTGGAGTAGCGAGAAAAGTGACATATAAATATTATTATATTATTATGTTGTTGTTAATGTTAATAATAATAATAATACCTGCATGTAGGCCCTCCAACCTGCAGGGAAAACCTGGGATTTGGTGGCAGAATTGGCACTCCAGCCACCATAAAAAACCTCCCACTGGTTCCATTCCATCTGAATTAGTGTGGTGCTGAGGTGTCACCCATCGCAGGGCTGCACTCGGGTCCTAACCTGGGGTCCTGAGTTGGTTTGTCATGTGGTGGGTACGGCAATGCACTGTTTCAGTGTCTGCTCCTAACCCCTCTCTACTATAATAAAGAAAAATCTCTAAAAGCCTCCCAGAAACAGTTTTCAGGAGGCAGATGTGTGTGGGTGTGTGTCAGAGACGACTATCAGCAGAAGACTTCATGAACAGAAATAAGGGAGGCCACATTACAAGAAGCAGACCACTAGTTAGCCACAAAAACAGGACGGCCAGATTGCAGTTTGTGAGAAAGGACTTAAGAGCCTGCAGAATTCTGGGAAAATGGCTTGTGGACAGACGAGACAAAGATGAACCTGCATCAGAGGGGTGAAGTGTGGAGATGAAAAGGAACTGCCCGGCTTTGTCATTCTGGCCCCCTAATCCTCCCCTGTCCATTACTGGAATAACGATCTCTCTTATCTCATCACGGCCTCATCCATTTTATATCAAAGTCAGCTTCAACAAAATCTTCCACCCACTGGGAGAACTACAAACTCAGATATCCTACAATGCAGTCGTCACTCACAGAAACCGAGGAAGATGTACACAGGCCCAGGATGTTTAGAACACACGACATCAAAATGTTTTATGAAATCTATGGGCAATAATTTGGAAAGCATTTTTTAAAGAATTTTAGATAAAACTGGGGGGGGGGCAAGCCACCTAAATGAATAGATATATATATTTTTTTAATAGCTTCTTCCGGGTGGCGCAGTGGGTAGCGCTGTTGCCTCGCAGTTAGGAGAGCCGGGTTCGCTTCCCGGGTCCTCCCTGCGTGGAGTTTGCATGTTCTCTCCATGTCTGCATGGGTTTCCTCAGGATACTCCGGTTTCCTCTCTCAGTCCAAAGACATGCAGGTTAGGTGCATTGGCGATTCTAAATTGTCCCTAGTGTGTGTGCGCACTGTGGTGGGCTGGTGCCCTCCCCGGGGTTAGTTTCCTGCCTTGTGCCCTGTGTTGGCTGGGATTAGCTCCAGCAGACCCCCGTGACCCCGTAGTTAGGATATAGCGGGTTGGATAATGGATGGATATTTTTTTTTTTTTTTTTTTAATAGTTTGTTCCGGGGTGGCATGGCGGCGCAGTGGGTAGCGCTGCTGCCTCACAGTAAGGAAACCTGGGTTTGCTTCTTGGGTCCTCCCTGTGTGGAGTTTGCATGTTCTCCCCGTGTCTGTGTGGATTTCCTCCCACAGTCCAAAGACATGCAGGTTAGGTGCATTGGCGATCCTAAATTGTCCCTAGTGTGTGCTTGGTGTGTGTGTGTGCCTTGCGGTGGGCTGGCGCCCTGCCCGGGGTTTGTTTCCTGCCTTGCGCCCTGTGTTGGCTGGGATTAGCTCCAGCAGATCCCCGTGACCCTGTAGTTAGGATATAGCGGGTTGGATAATGGATGGATGGATGGATAGTTTGTTCCTGTGAAAGAAAGTTTACTCGGTCAAAAATAAAAACCACAACTTTCTTGATATTAAAAACCACGACTTTTTTGATATTTTAGTTTATAATTTAAAAACGTAATAAGAATCGGAAAATCTAACATCATCACATTAATGTTCAATAAATTCTGAAAAGATTCATACCAAACATATATATGTAGGTTTTAAAATAAGCCCAATTTAAAGTGTGACAAAAAGCGTGACATAAAATCGTTGCACTTTTAGGCTTAGGATTTTATAAATAGAGAGAGTAGATATAAAATCCTTTTCCTTGATTTTTCTAGTTGAGAACAATGTAACTTAACTAACACAGAAGATGTTTCTAGATTTACGTCACCATCCCTGCTCACAAGGCAGGGAGCAGTCCGGGACCGTGCCCCCACTTCATCACCCACACAGGCACAATGACTATGAAGAGTATAAACACGCTTAGAAGCATCCGAGCTTGATAAGTGCTATATAATTATTCTGAGCCTGTCATAATCAACAAGTAAAGCGAGGTGATTGTTCCCTTCATGTGGCTGAGAGGGCAGCAGCGCCAAGCGCTCATAAAACAAGTCCAGCGTTCAATGGAGTCTCAAAAGGCAGGCTCGGGAGGTTTGGGTTCCTTTGTTATCAACAGGAAAGGCTCATGTTAGACAGACAGCCCGCTCGCCTAAACATTAATTATCATGTGTGTTTCTTTTCGTTCTAATCACGGAGAGCTTATTGTGTTTTTTATCTCTGACCCCCATCAAGGAGAGCTCTGCTTTTGTTATCATCAAACTTGTTTTTAAGCTTAGACTAAAATGGCAGAGCAAGACCATGGTAGCCTATTCAAGCACGCAGAATGTGTTCTAATGAGCAAAAGCCAACAATGCTTTGCTTTGACTTCAAGCCTATAACGGAATGGAGACACCATCTTTTAAAATTTCAAGTACAGTTGTCACCTTGTGGTAAACATTTCTTCACTGGACGTTGCAAAGTCTCCGCAACATTATTCATATGTCAACACAAGTACTCGGATATTATTTTAGGATGAGTTCACATATCATTCTGCACCCCAGGGTAAGGAAACCTAAGTCATGGGCCTTAAGACACACATTTAGGCAATAAATAATAATAATAATAATAATAATAGTGTATTTTATTGATAGACGTCTTTCCCAAGTTCAATGGATTTTGCGAGCGCTGCCCCATTGTAAACATGTCTACAGAAATTTTTTACAATTGGCTTAAAAGCAGGGGATGCCACCATAGTGCTGCTCCCATATTGGACCTTGGGTTTGAATCCCACTCCTTACTGGGCGAACACTTGAAAGATGCAGTTTAAACTGGTGAGGTCAGGTTCCAAGATCTCCTAAAGCGGACAAATGCACGCCTTGCGACTGGCCGATGTTCCGTTTTTTGCACGATTCTTCCAAGGTTTGATTGGCCAAAGCACTATTTTCAGTTCCGAAGACCTGCTTCAAACTGGCAGGCAGTGTGGTGCACTGGGTAAGGCTTTGGACTTCAAACACTGAGGTTGTGGGTTCAAAACCCATCAAAAGTAACGTACATAACTAATTGCATCACAAATGTTGTAAGTCGACTTGGCCCAGAAAGATCTCCAACCTCGACCTCCTCCTCTTCCAATGTCAACAAGAGGACAGGGGTACTACCATAATGAAGAGGCGCTGGATGTGGTTGGGCCACGTGAGGAGGAGAGATGCTGATGCCATCATTAAAACAGCACTCCACTGGACACCAAATGGGCGCAGGAAATGTGGGAGACCGAGAACAACCTGGTGGAGAACGAGATGAAAGCCATGAACTATAGGGTGGTCCAGATCTAATTATGCAATTTTCCATCCATCCATTCATTATTCAACCTGCTATATCCTAACTACAGTGTCACGGGGGTCTGCTGGAGCCAATCCCAGCCAACACAGGGTGCAAGGCAGGAAACAAACCCCGGGCAGAGCGCCAGCCCACCACAGGGCACACACACACACTAAGCACACACTAGGGACAATTTAGAATCACCAATGTACCTAACCTGCATGTCTTTGGACTGTGGGAGGAAACCGGAGAACCGGGAGGAAACCCACGCAGACACGGGGAGAACATGCAAACTCCACGCAGGGAGGACCCTATGCAATTTTCATTACGCATAAGTAGATCGCTATAACTTATTAAGTTTATTACATACAGAATTCAGCACCTGAACTGCATTCCAAAATGGCGGGGAGACGGTTGTCAGTCGAACAGCGGGTGCGAAGTGTTCGCCTTTTCTCGACAACGGGCAATGTTTCCAAGGTGCATTGCATTATTAGATCTGGACCACCCTGTCTTCTTGGGGTACACTGGAGACGATGGCCAAAGACAGACAGCTGTGGATGAACTTTGTGCTGCCCTACGTGCCAGAGGGCATAAGGGCAGTAAGTAAGTACTCGTAAGCTGGATAAAGGCGTCAGCCAAATACGTAATTGTAATGCTGCAAAGTGTTAGACGTGGGTGTGATGTGTGCTCTGTGTCGCTGTGCCAGTTTTAAATAGACAATCCCACCCTGTGTAGGTGTAGGCTCTGAGCCGGTGCGAGGGTGCACAAGAGTGTTTCGCTCTGTGGTTAGTGGCCATACCGTATATGCATTCAGAGGTGGGTGGGTCAGTCAGCTGCCTCAATGATGGAGGGAGCGGCTCCTCGCACCTGCACCCACTTAGATTTAATAAGGGCCTGCATGGGTTATGGGGGCGAGAACAAAAGTAGAGACAAACAGAGCAGAGGTTAAGGGATAGGAGAAGAAGCAGGCAGGAAAGAGAAGGAGACAGAACGGAAGCAGGTGGACGGGAGTGAAGCCCCAAGGAGGAGCGTGTGGCCATCGCTCAGCAGGGGGCCCATTTTACGTGACCATTATGCTCTGAAGGCACTCTCGCCGGGTGGAGCCAATGGCAGCAGTGGGAGTACAGATCACTGCTGGAGCCGGGATCAACAGTGGTTCGGGTGGAGCAGGGCTCGGTGGTCGCCCGTGGACGCCATAGGACTGGCACCTGTTGGTCGACGTCTCTCTGGGCTGCAAGATCTGAACAAGATAAGCCGGAGAGGCGTCAGTTTTAAAGGGCTTGTGGATTTTAAAGGAGTTTCCTGCACTGCAGTTTTTGTAAACCTCGTTTTCAATGGATTTTAACTTCCAAAGCGCACTTTATTTTATGGATTATTTATTTATTGAGTTTTTGAGCACTGCACCTTTTGAACACCTTGATTTGTGCCCGTTTTTTTAATAAAAGCACTGACCACTTTTTCACTATCCCTTGCTCCGTCCTGGGTATGACGTTAATCTGCATCCATCCCTGCATGTAGGCCATCCAACCTGCAGGGAAAAAAACTTGGGGGTGGATGGCAGAATTGGCACCATAAAAAAAACCTCACACTGTTCCACTACATCGAACTAGTGTGGTGCTGAGGTATCACCCGATTGGTGGGTGCGGCAATGCACTGTATCAGTGCGTGCTCCTAACCTCTACCTTACTTTGTGCGTGTTCATATCCTCATCTGCCAAGCTCATCCGGTTACGTTATCAACGGTGTCGGGTTCAAGAGGCTCCCGGTGGAACCTGGTAACGTGGGGCCGACCCGCACCGTCATAGTGGGCAAAAGATGCGTCAATTATAAATACAAGATGGGAGACCCTGTCAGGCAGGAAGCAACCTCTGAAAAGGATTTTAAGGGTTTACGTTGACACATCTTCATTATCGAAGTCATAGTTTCTTAAATTATGGGTCACATATTGGACACTTAACGCCACACAGCTGGTCAAAAAGACTCAACAGCGGCTGTAGTTTCTGAGGAGGCCGAGGAAGTTTGGTATGTCGACTAAGATCCTCGGCAACTTTTACAGCTGCATTGTTGAGAGCATCTTGACCAGCTGCATCACTGTGTGGTACGGCAACACTACTGCTATGGACCGCAAACGCCTGCAGAGAAGATCATCAGGACCCCACTGCCCTCTCTGCAGAGCATCAACAACTGCAGAGTCTGCAGGAGAACTGCCCCGATCCTCAGGGACCCCACTCACCCCGATCCTCAGGGACCCCACTCACCCCCAACACGAACTGTTCACACTTCTACCCTCAGGCAGGAGGTACAGACGTATGAAATGCAGGACTTCCAGTCTAAAGAACTCTTTCTTTCCCAAGGCCATTAGACTCCTGAATAACTGACTGGAGTTTATACCCGTGGTCCACCTCATTCTATCTGCCTCACACAACCGTATTTGACTTGTCCATCACACACCTACCTGCACAATTACACTTTACACTTCTACTCTGTTTTTATACTTGATGCTGCCTCTGCTACTTATTACTTATGTTTATCTTTATATGTTGGTTTTGTCATTTGGTGTGCAGAGCAAAGAAAGAATTTCATTGTACAGGGAAACGTGTTTCCTTACTGTGCACATGACAATAAACTTTGAAACTTGAACTTGATGTTGCCTGCTTTTTGAGTTGTGACTTGGAAGAGGGGCACGTTGAGTTTGCAAGGGGTCGCTGTGGGCAGTTTAAGCAATCGACATTGCTCTGCTATGACTGTCAGCTGCCATTCTTCAAGGGGGACATTCACAGACCCCGCTGGATGACTCTCAGCAGTGATTCTGGGTCTCGAAGACACTAAGAAGGGTGAGACTTGGCTTTTTCAAGAAACACTGATCTAAGGAATGTGCAGAGGTGATCCATCCATCCATTATCCAACCCGCTATATCCTAACTACAGGGTCACAGGGGTCTGCTGGAGCCAATCCCAGGGCGCAAGGCAGGAAACAAACCCCAGGCAGGGCGCCAGCCCACCGCAGGGCACACACACACACCAAGCAAACACTAGGGACAATTTTAGAATCGCCAATGCACCTAACCTGCATGTCTTTGGACTGTGGGAGGAAACCCACACAGACACGGGGAGAACATGCAAACTCCATGCATGGAGGACCCGGGAAGCGAACCTGGGTCTCCTAACTGTGAGGCAGCAGCGCTACCCACTGTGCCACCATGCCGCCCCGGAACAAACTATTAAAAAAAAAAAATATTATCCATCCATTCATTATCCAACCCACTATATCCTAACTACAGGGTCACAGGGGTCTGCAGGAGCCAATCCCAGCTAACACAGGGCGCAAGGCAGGAAACTAACCCCGGGGAGGGCGCCAGCCCACCACAGTGCGCACACACACTAGGGACAATTTAGAATCGCCAATGCACCTAACCTGCATGTCTTTGGACTGTGGGAGGAAACCAGAGTACCCGGTGAAAACCCATGCAAACATGGGGAGAACATGCAAACTCCACGCAGGGAGTTTAGGGCGGAGTGGTCGCTCTGAGGGTGAGGATCTGAGCGCGCATCCCGAAGATTGCCGGTTTGAATCCCCATCAGTGCCAAAAGAGATCCTACTCTGTTGGGCCCTTGAGCAAGGCCCTTAACCTGTAATTGCTCCAGGGGTGCTGTACAATGGTTGACCCTGCGTTCTGACCCCAAGGGGTATGCGAAAACTAACACATTCCTAATACGAGAAATTGTATATGGTGAAATAAAGAACACCGGGAGGACCCGGGGAGGACCCGTGAAGCGAACCTGGGCCTCCTAACTGCGAGGCAGCAGCACTACCCACTGCGCCACTGTGCCACCCGCAGAAGTGATTAAAAAGACAAATAAAATGTTAGGTTATATCGCAAAAACTGTTGAACATAAATTGAGGGATGTTATGCTGAGACTATATAATGCACCAATGAGACCAGTGTGCAGTTCTGGTTACCACACTACAGGAAAGAAAGCAGAAACCAAGGAGAGCGACCAGATGCATCTACTGTGACAGACTCGGAGCATTAAACCTGTTTAGTCTCGCGTAGAGGGCACTGCCTGGGGACCTCATCCAGGTCTTTAAAATACTCAAAGGCATCGATAAAGTAGATCCAGCAGAATTCTTTCAACGTAATGGTGAATTACATACATGGGGACACCCATGCATTTAGGACCAAAGCCAGGAAGCACTTCGTTACGGAAAGAATTGTGGAAATCTGGAACAAACTACTGAGACATGGAGTTGAAACAGAAACCTCAGCATCCGTTAGGAAGAATCTGGATGAGATGTTAGGACAGTTTAGTCATTAGCTGAACAAACGGGCTTGATGGACTGAATGGTCTCCTCTCATTGGTCAGATTTCCTGTATTCTTATGTCCTGTGTCAAGTCATTGGCCTTGTAGAGTCGGCTTGCTCTCCCAGTGTCTGTCTGGGTTTTCTTCAGATACTTTGGCTCTTCTCCTACATTCCCAAAGACATACAGGTCTGGTCAATGCGCAATTAGAAACTGGTCTCATGTGGCTGTGTGAGACCCTGCAATAGACTACTATCCAAACCAGTGCTGTTTCCTGCCTTGCGTCTTATGCTTCCCCGGCCCCCAGTGACCTAAATGGCATTAAGCAGGTTTTCTAATGTTATGTTATGCAAAGGCAGGTGAAGTGACAGGCCTACATTAACAGCAAGTGTGTTGCCAAACTCTCCTAGCTCTCCTTTCTTCAGCAAGATGGTAGCTTCCCTACATTTAGGCCCTGAGGCTCAACCTGCCCTGGCTTACAGGACCATGAAGTGCTTGAGGGAAGGAATGTGAGATGCAAAATGCCACCAACTGCTTTCCCTTCAGTAGTTTTTTCTATTTTTGTTTAAAGCAGAAATGTGAAGCAGCCATCCATCCACCCATCCAACCAACCCACGCATTTTCTGAATCTGCTTATTCCATATTATGTGCAGCATCAACATCAGCAGGCAGTGTGGTGGAGCGGTTATGGCTTTGGACTTCAAACCCTGAGGTTGTGAGTTCAGTTCCTGTTACTGACACTGTGTGACCCTGAGAAACTCACTTCACCTGCCTGTGCTCTAATTCGAAAAACAAATTGTATCTCAAATTTGGTCAGTCACCTTGGATAAAGGCCTCAGCCAAATAAATTAGACCTGTGTGTGTGTGTGTATGGAGCAGTCCGCTCTGCTCACCCTCAGCCACACCACTAGTTGGCTCTTGCATGCACCTCAATACTGACTACGAATGACCCGAGTGCAGCAAACGCCACCACCCATCAACGTCATCATGCTAATGACACAGATGAAGAGACAACATTGACACAAAGCAAATGCTGTGGCTCAACGACAGATCAGCAATGGAGGGCAAGGCTTGAGGTTTTCACTAAAAACATTGTCTATCTGGAGGTATTTTCTCAAGGCACAGATTAATAGGACTCGTATGTCAGTGATACAGCTAAGATGGTGGTGGATCTGAGGCGAAGGATCTGCGCTGGTATCCCGAAGGTTGCCGGTTCGATTCCCCATCACTGCCAAAAGAAATCCTACTCTGCTGGGCCCTTGAGCAAGGCCCTTAACCTTCAATTGCTCCTGGGGCGCTATAGAATGGCTGACCCTGCCCTCTGACCCCAAGGGGTATGTGAAAACTAACAAATTCCTAATACAAGAGATTGTATAAGGTGAAATAAAGACCACAAAAAGATATGGTGTTGCCAGTGTCTTCTTACAAAAGCCAGTGGGGCAGCAAGCACAGGTGGGCCCACTGGGTAATTCTAGTTAGCAGACGCCTATCCAAGTTCAGGTTGTTTTTTTGTGCCACATGCAGCTAGTAAGTAATAATCATCATCAGTCAAATAAATAAATAGTAATAATCATCATCAACGCTGGAGGAGATACCTACACGCTCACAACTAATAGTGCTTTGGTGGTATAGTAATGTCACAGAACTATGAGGGCTGATGGATTGACTGTCCCAGTTTCTCTTTCAAGGAGGTAGACATGGGAATGCTGTACAGACATCTGTGAAAAGCATTCATTGACGTTTGTGAACCTGCAGTTGGTCCGCCATATTCTTCAACGTTCTGTCAGAGCGAGTAGAACCTCCTCGTGCATGTTGTCATGGTGGATGAAGAAGATGTTCCTGTGAGAGTACGACAAAGGTGAATTGAATTTTGAGTTATTCTTGGGAAATGGAAAAAAAAAAACCAAACAACTACATGGAAAAAAGTTCTCCACAGATGATGAAATGAAAACTCCATGGATACCTTGCAAAAAGGGATGTCACAAAAAAAGAGACGGTTAATTTTTTTTGAATCGTTCAATGTGAAGGATTAATGTTAAAAAAAGGAGGACATTTTGAGCCTGTGGAGACTTCCGATTCGTGATTTACAAAAAAAAAAAAAAAAAATCAGATTCATTATATTTTATAAAAGTTCTGAACCTCAAATTCAAATAAATTATGGGATAGTCCTTATCTCATACATACAAGATACATCCATGTATGTATGAGATGTTTTCACGTACATACAGATGGGATAAAGTTACCGTATATACTCGTGTGTAAGTTCTCCCGCAGATAAGTCGAGACATGATTTTACCGTATAATTTCTGGTATTTTATAATGTCGGTCGTATAAGTCGAATGTGGAAACTCACACTATTGGTCCAAGAGATTACAATATGCTAACACCCACCAGAGTAACCACGGAGCACACGGCCTTTTTTTTTCCTATGTATTGTGCCCATGTGACCACACGGTAAAACCCAAACTATTCCGAAATGATGTTTGCACTGATTTGTGTATCTCGCACCCTCATACACCTTTATCATAAGAGCATCCCTTATCTACGATGGAGCATTCAAGAAAAAAATAGGAAGCTGGTCTTAAATTAAAAGTTGTTGAAGTGGTGAAAGAAATTGGTAACTGAGCTGCTGCAACAAACTTCAATGTGTCTGAGAAACTGATGAGAGATTAGAGGAGGCAAGAAGATGTAAAAAAAAATAAAAATAAATTATCGCATTTTTGAAGGGGCGTATAAATCGGGGTCCGATTTTATGA
>JANRMT010062837.1:87959525-87975665 GCA_026402145.1 Polypterus bichir lapradei | reverse complement strand
AGTATATCTCCCCAACACTGTGGAACCTCCTAAGCCCCAGTACTCCGTTATAAACAAATTAAATTCTTTCACCAGGATAGATTTACCTGATTTACATAGAATAATCTCTCAAATGAAACCCTCCACCTGTGTCCTTGACCCAATACCAACAAGGTTTTTCAAGGAAGTATCAGACGCGCTTATTGATAATATCCTTGACATAGTAAACTCGTCATTAGATTCGGGGGTTTTCCCAGACTGTCTTAAGACTGCTGTAGTTAAACCCCTACTCAAGAAAAATAATCTTGACCCCTCTGCTTTTGAAAATTTTAGACCCATCTCTAACCTGCCCTTCTTAAGTAAAATTCTAGAGAAGGCAGTAATTATGCAGCTAAACGACCACTTAAGTAAACATGCTATTCTAGATAAATTTCAGTCAGGTTTTAGAACTAATCACAGTACAGAAACTGCACTCGTTAAAGTAGTAAATGACTTGCGATTAAATGTAGACAGAGGCCATTTATCTGTTCTCATCCTCCTCGATCTGAGTGCCGCGTTTGATACCATTGATCACAATATTCTTAGAAATCGCCTTAGTCAATGGGTGGGCCTCTCTGGCAGTGTCTTAAATTGGTTTGAATCCTACCTGGCAGGGAGAAAATTCTTTGTTAATTGTGGTAATCACAACTCAAAGACACATGATATTCTATATGGGGTTCCACAAGGCTCTATCCTGGGTCCGCTTCTTTTCTCAATCTATATGCTTCCGTTAGGTCAGATTATCTCAAGTTACAACGTGAGCTACCACAGCTATGCTGATGACACACAGCTGTACTTATCAGTAGCACCTGATGACACCGACTCTCTCGATTCACTAACACAATGTAATTTTCTCAAGTTAAATAAAGAGAAAACTGAAATTGTATTGATTGGCAAAAACGGATTAAGTGAGGTTATCAAAAATAATCTTGACGCATTAGGATTAGAAGTTAAGACCGAAGTAAAAAACTTAGGGGTAACCGTTGACTGTAACCTGAATTTTAAATCACATATTCTTCAGACCACTAGGACAGCATTTTTTCACTTAAGAAATATAGCAAAAGTTAGATCTCTTATATCCTTGAAAGATGCCGAGAAATTAATTCACGCTTTTGTTTTTAGTCGATTAGATTACTGTAACGCACTCCTCTCAGGACTACCCAAAAAAGACATAAATCATTTGCAACGAGTGCAGAATGCAGCTGCTAGAATCCTAACTAGGAAAAGAAAATCCGAACACATCTCTCCAGTTTTAATGTCACTACACTGGTTACCTGTGTCTTTCAGAATTGACTTTAAAATTCTGCTTATAGTTTACAAAGCCTTAAATAATCTCGCTCCATCTTATATATCGGAATGTCTGACACGTTATATTCCAAATCGTAATCTTAGATCATCAAATGAGTGTCTCCTTACAATTCCAAAAGCTAAACTTAAAAGAAGTGGTGAGGCGGCCTTCTGCTGCTATGCACCTAAAATCTGGAATAGCCTGCCGATAGGAATTCGCCAGATCAGTACAGTGGAGCACTTTAAAACACTGCTGAAAACACATTACTTTAACATGGCCTTCTCATAACTTCACTTTATCTTAATCCTGATACTCTGTATGTTCAATTCATTATAATAACTATTCATGGTGGCACTAAAATCCGTACTGACCCCTACTCTCTCTTCTGTTTCTTTTTCCGGTTTTTCTGTGGTGGCCACCACCAACTTACTCAAAGCACCATGATGTCCCAGCATTGATGGACTAAAAGCCAGAAGTCCACGTGATCATCATCATCATCAAGTCCTTCCGTGAAAACCATAAATACAAAGAGGACTGTTTCATTTATGTTAGGTAGATTGCCCAGAGGGGACTGGGTGGTCTCATGGCCTGGAATCCCTGCAGATTTTATTTTTTTCTCCGGCCGTCTGGAGTTTTTTTTTTGTTTTTTCTGTCCCCCCTGGCCATTGGACCTTACACTTATTCTATGTTAATTAATGTTGACTTATTTTATTTTCTTACTGTGTCTCTTATTTTTCTATTCTTCATTATGTAAAGCACTTTGAGCTACATTTTTTTGTATGAAAATGTGCTATATAAATAAATGTTGTTGTTGTTGTTGTTGACTATGAGCAGAAGACTTCATGAACAGAAATATTGAGGCCAAACAGCAAAATGCAGACCAGCAGTTAACCACACAAACAGGATGGCCAGATTACAGTTTGTGAAAAAGGACTTCAAAGAGCCTGCAGAATTCTGGGAAAAGGTCTTGTGGACAGAAGAGACAAAGATGAACCTCATCAGAGTGATGGCGAGAGCAAAGTGTGGAGCTGAAAAGGACCTGCCTGAGATCCAAAGCAGACCACCAAATCTGTTAAACATGGTGGTGTTGGGGGTGTTATGGCTTTGGCACATATAACTACCATAGGTCCTGGCACACTTCAGTTCATTGGTGATGGATCTGCTGAGGGCAGCAGCACAGTGAATTCTGAGGTGTAGAGAAACATCTGATCTGCTCAGGTCCCAGCAAGTATCTCCAAACTCACTGGATGGCACTTCATCCTCCAACAAGACAATGACCTCAGACATCCTGCTGAGGCCACACAGGAGTTTATCAATGCTAAAAATGGATGATTCTTGAATTGCCAAACCAGTCACCCGATTTTAAACCAATTGAGCAGACCTTCCATATGCTGAAGAGAAAGCGTAAGGAGACAAGCCTCCCTAAAAACAAGCAGGAGCTGAAGATGGCTGAATTAGAGCCTTGGCAAAGCATCACCAGAGAAGACCCTCAGCACCTGGTGATGTCTGTGGTTCGCAGACTTGAAGCAGTCATTGCATGCTGGGATACGCGACAAAGGACTAAATATGACAACGGCTTTAATAGACCTGCTATTGCTGTGTGCCCTGAAATGGGGGGACCCCATTGTGGAAATATGGAACAAACTACTGAGACATGGAGTTGAAACAGAAACCTCAGCACCCTTTAGGAAGAATTTGGATGAGATGTTAGGACAGTTGTGTCATGTGACCACAATGTCTGCAATGTACACTTTAATCACGATGTCTGAATTATTTCTGCTAAATCAAGCAGAAATGTGTCTGTCTCAAACATGATGGAGGACACTGTACAACTGACTGCACTTCAGACTATTCAAGCATAAATAATGTTTTAAAGAGCTCAGATCATTCAGCCCAGAACAGCTTACCAAAGCCGACTCGCCCGGTGTGTCCAAAACAAGTTGGAGCAGATGTGAATGCTTCTTTCAGTCCAATTGTTAAACAGAAGTTTCTTTCTTCAATTTAATTCCAAAAAAATACAAAAGATGAATGAAACAACAATAAAATTCCATTAAAGTAACAGTAAACGGAAATGCCGTCACTTATGGAATTAGTAAACGGCACTAGAGTGGGTGAAGCAGATAAGAAGCTACGTTCTCCTCTGCCTCCATCACCCAGCGCTGACAACTATAAAGCGCACCTCACCCGCCGATTTTGTTGAAATCATCCATTTATAAAGGTTGCAATTGTCCAACTGCAAAAGAAATCCTTTGGAATCTCGGAAGTGGAATGGCTGCAATGCAAAGGGGGGAAAAGAAAGGGTGCAGCCTGAGAAGTTTGAAATAACTCGGCTTTGAAATGAGGGTCACAAAGACCATTCCTCGTGGGCTTCGCTGTTTATCAGATCTGACAACACCCATCCCCCCCAGCCGCCCCATGCTACCCCTCCCTACCCACCCTAATTGATCCCCCCACACCAACAACTCTCCAGGACTGCCGACTTAATAAATTGGCTCGAAGAACAATTCTGAGGAGGATTTGGATTGCAAATTGTTTCATCAGAATCCCAACTTTAGTTGACACGGAGGTCTCCATGCAAAAAGTGAGACCACTTTAAATGACAACACTTTCTCTAAATTGCAAAAATCATTCGATAGATTAGCTAGCTGCTCCATAGACAACACTTATGATGCATTTACTGCAAGTAACAAGCCACCCATTTCCAGACTCCACTAATTCCATTCGGCTTCGTAGGCAGCCAGAGCGTCAAAAGGCACAAACCGGGCCTGAACGTAGCAGCGGCTCAACAGGAGGCACATTCAAAAAAAAAAACACATGCAACACCCTGGCCAGAGACGGAGAGGGGGGTGTGGGAGCATGTGCTGATAGCACCCACCACCTGGACTGGTGCCCCAGTGCAGCAGGAGATCCCTCAGCACCACACTGGAATTATGGGAGGATTTTTAATACGGTGGCTGGAGTGCCAATCCTGCCACCAACCCCCAAGACTTCCAAGACCTTGCAGGGCTGGGTGCAGATTAACGTCATACCCGGGACGGAGCGACTCTAAATTAAGGGCCTTGCTCAAGAGTCACTCCTGCAGCTTACGGGATTCAAACCAGCAACCTTCAGATTATCGGAGCAGATCCCCAGCCTCAGAGCCACCACATGGACACCACCAGTTTAAGAGTAACGGTTTATTAGAACATGCCAACTTTGGGCTACTGGGGGTAAACTGGAGTACGTGGAGAAAACGATATGCATACACTTAGAGAACATGTAAACTCAGACAGACAGTGAGCAAGCAGCCTCATGAAGAAAAGAGGCAACGGAGCTGTGCCCAGTGCAGACGCTGCACCACGTACACATTTCTTTGTGGTCCAGTCCGGTCCGATTCCTATCTTTACCGCACTACCATGATGTCTCCTTGAGGGTAATAAACTTAGCTTACTTACATAGTAACCTGCACAGTGGCCAGGCACTCAAAGCTGCACAACTTGTAAAGTCCCAACACGGCAGGCAGCGCATTCACATGGCTCACATTATAACATAACAGCCTCAAATACGCCTTAATGTAATTCAGAGGCATAAGGGACTGGAGCCTATACCAGCTGCAATGGGCACAAGGCAGGAAATGGCTTCAGACTGGGCGGCTAGTCATTAGAGGAACGTACAAGCAGTACTGGGGTGTTGTACCGTGTTAGCCATTATGGATGTGTTGAGAAGGCAAGCAAAATGACCCCTTTTATTGGCTAACTAAAAAGATTACAATATGCGAGCTTTCGAGGCAACTCAGGCCCCGTCTTCAGGCAAGAGTATAAACATGCTGATTACATCTTATCTGAAGAAGGGGTCTGAGTTGCCTCGAAAGCTCGCATATTGTAATCTTCTTAGTTAGCCAATAGAAGGTGTCATTTTGCTTGACTTCTCACTACAGAGATGTACAAGATATTCTATTATTATACAGTACCAGTAACGGCGCACTGCACAATAACGTGCAGTGAATACACTTGACTTGAGCATTCCTAGTTTTCATTCTCTTTCTCTGTACGTTTAGCATTCATTTGCTCAGAGGTTGATGCGCTTGCTGCTTCCTCAGCAGCTCCTCTTTTTCTCCACCTTAGCGGCCCGCTTCTTCTCTTCTTTCGTTGGCATCTTTTCACGTTAAAACTGATGAAGCCAGTGTTTGTGTTGCAATTACTTAGTACATTTTCCTTAAATTTTTCACTTAAGCTGGCACTTAAGTCTTCAATCTGCCTCAAGAATGACTTAAGATATGAAGAGGTAGGGGAAGTGATGGCAAAGGTGGTAGGGAATGAGAACGGCGTCCGTAGGCATGTGCCGCACAGCCACCCTGCTGGCTGCTGCCGAGAGTTTATTCTACAATAAAATAAAAATAAAAAGAGGAATAACCTTGGAGGTCAATCATAACCCCGAAAGCAGATAGTAGACGCTCACGTAGTATATGTGTACCAAACTTCAGGTCAATAGTTCAAACTGTTTTTGAGCTACAGGTGATTTAAAATCCTGGACCGACAAATGGACAGCCACAGTAGCGTATTATACAGTACAAGAAGACTAGCCACACTACCTGACGAAGATGGGCAATAAAATAATTTTAAAATATTAGCTCTCTTGTCATATGTATACCTTCAATGCTTTTCCTTGGTAACCGCGTGGGTCTGAGCATCTCTTCACCAACGCTCCCGCTCGAGTGTATGCGTATATTGCCTGCCTCTCAGATGCCATCTTTATTTTAGTGGCACCTTTGTCGCCTCCTGCCCGCTTTTATACGTCTCATCTTTAACGGTGACACTCCCAGCATGCCTCATATACCGGATTTCCTCCTTGTGCGTCTCACACTTCCTCTTTCAATCACATCACCAAAGCCAAACTGACCAACCAGATTGCTCTGAGGGACTGGACACACAGATCTTAGCGTTTCATTATATTATACTTTAAATTTGGGGTTGCAGGAGGTTATGAACCCATAGGAATGAAAACTCTGGAAGAGAGTTAAAGATGCTATGATTTTTGCTCGGAGTAAGGAGGGTAGACAGGATTAGGAAGGAGTCCATTAAAGGGACAACACAGGGAGGACAGTTTGGTGACAAAGTGAGAAAGGCGAGACTGAGATGGTTTGAGTAGAAGAGAGATGAGGGGTACGACGGGAAAAGAATGTTGAGGATGGAACTGCCAGGCAAAAGGAGGTTTAAGGGAGAACTTGAAGGCATTGAGTGTGGCAGAAAATGATGTAAAAGAGAGGGTGGGATGGAAACAGTTGTGGAGACACTGCCAAAAGAAGGAGGAATTAAAAATAATAAAAAGCAAACAAACAAACATCTCCTTAATAACTATTTAGTTTCTCCTAGAGAACAATGACAAAAAACAAATGTCTCATACATCTTAGATTTTTCTCCCCCTGGTAGTCTCATACGTGTCTCCTCTTGAGTTTCAGCTGAGATCTCAGCAAAGTCAAATAAGCGACTCCAATTTTCCAAGTAACGTCTTGACATCTTTTTGCAGTTTGAATGTATTTGCATGGTGTGCTCAGTAATAGACAGTGAAATGTATGGACAGTTGTTGGTGGTAATAAAACACTACTATTATTTAAAAAAAAAATCAACTGTAGTCCTTGCTTTTGATTAATACAATTCGTAACTCTAATTTATATTATGGCGCACTCTCATTCTAGAAGAAAAGGCAGGCAGTGGAGTGTAGTGGTTATAGACTGGACTTCAAATCCTGAAGCTGTGGATTCAGATCCCACTACTGACACCATATGAACATGAGAAAGTCAAGGCACCTGCCTGTGCTCCAATTGGAAAGACAAAAGAAATGGAACTGATCGCATCTCATATGCTGTAAGACACCTTGGATTAAGGCATCAGTCCAATAAGTAACAAATACGAAGTTTGCACAGAGATTAAAAAGGAGACTAGAAAGCGACTTCATAAAATATGCCACACTTTTCAAACCAAATTCTCCATTTTGACTCCTTTTACCTCACGTCACCTTTTTTGTCTAAAGCTATTTTCTCCCTAGAAGGAAACAATTGTGACAAAGTTGTTTCTTAAATGAAACCTAAACGAGAATCCCTTAAATCTCATTAGACATCAAAGATCAGCCTCTGAGCAGTACAATTTTCCTAGGTGAAGGCAGCAATGGACTTCTTGCTATTATGTCGCGAGGTCAAGAGGATGGACCAGGAGATAAACAGGACTCAAAAAACAAAAGTAAAAAGTCATAACCGGAAGACAAAAGATCAAAGAGGCAAAGCCCACAATGTAATCCTGATTTGTAGTCAAAAAACCCAAAGCGAAAAAAAAAAAGATCAGGGAACCAGGAAGACATGAACAAACTTACGATTTTGACTTCTTTTGTTGAGATATTTACAAACTCAGACAGTTAAGTGACCCAAGGAAACTCTCTTTTTTGCCCAGTGACCCTCGACATTACTTTGTTCATGACCGCTGATGAAGCCACTGGCAACCTCAAGCAATAAGCATAGCCACGCAGACAAATCCCTCTCTGGGTTAATAACGTCTCCAATCCAAAGTGCAGAATCCTGAGCAAAACAATGTAATAAAATATAAAACCTGGAACGGCTATACTGTCCTTAAAAACATACACCTCAGCATCCATCTATCTTCAAACCTATTAACTGCTAGGATAAAGATGAACAATTTCTGTGGAAGAATAACAGAAATACTGACAAATAACCAATCATGACACTTGGACAGCGTGCTTGTCCATTGCGGGTCTCTATATAATATAATATTATGTTACGTGTTATCACAAAAAGCAGATACAAGAGTCATAAAAAGGTTTGGGGCAGCCACCCATATATTTCTTGGCTGGAAATGGTTAAATAGCTAGCACTGATGTGCTCAGAACAGAGTCCAAGACAGAACTGACAAGGTTAGTCCAATATGGCGGCTTTAAAGGCCAGAAAAGGAAGTGAAGTCATCGAGGGCGGAAGTGGAAGGGTCCCGTTCCATAGGTTCAGACCCGGACGGGGCGTCATCAAAACGGCCGGAATACGAAGTCTCTTCGGTCATGGGTTCTTTTCACTGGAAGTGACGTCACTACGGCCAAGCGGAATTTCCCGTGAACGGTCTGCAGGAAAGTGAGAAAAAAGGTCAGTGCACTCCGCCACCCCCAGGTCTGCCGTGGAATTACTCTCTTTTAGACCCTTTAGCTGCCTCCCATGCGCACGTGTGCGACAGTGTCAAAGACAGGTAAAGATATTTGGCATTTCTGGCCTTATGTGTACCGTCAACTTCCACATTGACTTTTCTTAACCCACTTATTCCAATGGTGAGTTGCAGGTGAAGCAGCAGCCTAACCCAGCAGCACAGCACTGAAGGCAGACTCCATCCCCGGACTTCGCTCCCAGGACGTGCTACATTTACATTTTTTCGGTTAGTAAACGCTTTTAACTAAAGTGGTCAACATGAATCAAGTAAACATCAGTTCATCATCATTTATGACAAATGTTACAGGAGAAGGATACAAAATTGATCACCACAAGTGAAGACCTCAAAACAAAAACAAAATGAAAGATGTCAGCTAGTTACACTTCCTTGGTTAGAAGCCATTCTCATTTAAGACCTGAAATTCAAAGAACCTCTAGTCACTTCTTAAACACACTGAGGACATCTGTAATCTGAATGGAGTTGGCCAGCTCATTCCACCAGCTAGGAGCTACACGTGAAGAAAAAAAAAAAAAAAGTGGATTGAGATTTGATGCCACGCAGAAGTGTCAACACCAGACATGGTTCACTAGCAGACCTGAGGAGGTAAGGAGGAGATTAGGGCCTCACAACTGTCTCCATTTACATAGGCGCAGACCCACAGACTACTCCATAGTCAAACATAAAAGACATGAGCTTAATGTGAACTATTGTAGGGGGCCACTGTAGTGATCTCAGAAGAGAAGTGATGTATACCCACCTGGGCTGGTTAAACCCCAGACGTCCTGGTGCATTTTGAATCATCTGCAACAGCTTGGCAACACATGCAAGTACTCGTGCCAGAAAAATAATCTGCAGTAGTCCAGATGCAACAAGAGCAATAACCGGGACCAGGAGTGCTGCTGCATATCTTGTCAGATATATCATGATGTTGAGGAAGTTATACAGAGTGAATAGGCAGCATAGGCACAGCTGGTAATCGATTCCCACCCCAAGGCTACATACTGACTTGATTGGTCTTCACGATAATGAGCTGAGCTGAACAAAGATGGGGTGTTGAATAGATGAGCTGGGATAACAAGGAGGCCCGTCGCTGCCAGGTTGTGCTGGAGATGGTGCTCCTTCATCTGGGTTGCAATATCACTGATTGTAGGAATTCAAACTGATACCATGTAGTACTCAGGAGGGAATGATAGGTTCAGCTGTGCATCATTGGCACAGAACTGATAAGAGAAACCATGAAACCGGATAATAAGGCCTAATGAGGAGGTGTATAGGGAGAAAAGAGGTCCCAGTACCGATCCTTGCGGCACACCCCCATGCTTGGCTCTTGACATCTCTCTAGGCCAGAATATCTGTTGAGATCTGCCCAAGAGGTAGGACTCAAACCACTTGAGGGAAACCCCAGTGATACCAAGGTCAGAGATGGTGGCAAGGAGGACCTGATGGTTGACAGTGTCAAAGGCAGAGAAGACAAGTTCAGACTGGGCCAATATGAACTTACCAAGTAACCTACCCTAAAAAAGAGTTCTCATAAAAACTGATCTTGGGGATGACACCAAGACAGTGAGTAGACCAAGATTTGAACCCAGGACTACAGAGCTGTTATCCATGACTCCACTATCATATTCCCATACATTTTCAGAATTTCTTTTGTTTAATTAAGAGTTGAGGGGTCCAGAGGCTATCCTGGCACCATCAGAACCAAGAGAAGGACAATTTCTGGACTGGGAATGTTGATTGAAAAATACGCAACTGTACTTCGTGGATTTTCACAGTTCATTTTTGATATGCCAGTTCACACAACAGCAGTAATTCTCATATAAGGTACTGTAAGTCAGCCATGTGCACAAATGCAACTACATTTACATATTTGGCCGACGCCTTTATGCCAAGTAGGTTACAACATTTGAGATACGATTGGTTCAATTTCTTTTTGTTTTTCAATTAGAGCGCAGGTAGGTGAAGTAACTTGCTCAGCGTCATACAGCGTCTCTAGCAGGATTTGAACCCACAATCCCAGGGTTTGAAGTCCAAAGCCTTAACCTCTAAACCACACTGCCACGACTAGAACCTCAGCTCCAGTATCCATCCATCTTTTTGCCCATCTGTTTAATACAGTTCAAGACCATGAGGGACTGGAGCTCATTCTAGAAGTAATAGACAGAAGAATCAGTATCACTTTATTGCTAGCATGTGAAACACACCAGAATTGACTTTGGTTAGGAGCAAAACATGGGATACAAGACATGACCAACTCATGCCAACACAATTTCAACCTGCCATTAACGTGACACTGTGCAAACCTCTATACAAATGCAATTTCTTGAACAAAACATTTACAAACCTTAATAGTCAGGTCAGTTCAGGTTGGGGAGCATGCACTGGTACAGCGTGTTGCTGCACCCACCACACAACAAAACAGGGTTGGCAACCCTTCAGGCAGACACGCAGTCCGATCCCACCCTCCGGGAGTGACCATCTATCTACCGCAACCAGGTGTTATGTGCTCATCCCCTTGGCCTGGTCCAACCACTCTGGTCCTCAAAAAATAAGGATCCTGTGAGCTGGATCACCCTCAGGGAATCCTGCCACATCACCATAGTGCCGTAACTGACGCTCCCTCACAATGCAGGTAATGTGCCTTATTTGGGACTCTGAGCACATTCTACACAAAATCAAACCAGCGGTACCCAAGGATTCTCCAAAGAGACACACATGAAGGAGTCCAGTCTGCGTCTCAGGTCACCGGATAGCGTCCATGTCTCACAACCATATAGCAAGACAGGATGCACCAGGACTCTAAAGACATGGACCTTCGTCCTTTTGTAGAGATATCAGGAGCGCCACACACCCCTTTCAGGTGACCTCATGACCACCCCATGCTCTCCCAATCCATCTACTGATTTCATAGGAAGAGAGACATGAATGTCACTGCCGAGGTAAGTAAACCTCTTGACGCGGTCGACACTCTCTCTGCTGACAGACACACTGCTGATGGCTGTGCCCAAGAGGTCATTAAAGGCCTGGATGTTGGTTTTTAGCAGGACACTCACTTGCCCAGACACCTCGCTCAGTCTCTCGAGAGCCCCAATCAGAACCTCCCTTGACTCCGCGAAGATCACAGCATCGTCAGCAAAGTCCAAATCAGTGGATCTTTCTCCACCAACAGATACCCCCACAGTCGCTGGACCACCGTGACCCTGCCCAACACCCAGTCCATGCAATCATTGAACAGAGTAGGAATAAGAACAGACCCCTGATGAACCCCAGAATCAACTGGGAAAAATGCAGAGGTTCAGCCTCCACTCTGTGCAGCACTCACAGTACCAGTGTACAGGCCGGCCATGAAATCCAGAAACCTTGAGGGGATACCACGAAGTCTCAGGATGTCCCAGAGGGCAACTCGATCAACTGAGACGAACGCTTTACAAGGAAGGAGGAAGAACATTCAATAGATAACTCAAATAAACAGAAAAACTATACAAAATAATAGATATCAAATAGTATAAGCTGAGCATGTATGAAGTATTTATGAACAGACATACAGCTCAGTTACCAGTTATATGTTGCAAAAACATTTAGGAGTAACCCAATGTAAGTTTATTTAGGATCTGAATAAATTTGAGGACAGAAGCTGTTGAGACGGCATGTAGTTCGGGTCATGATAGACCTTTACCTCCTCTGCGATAGCAATTTAATGAAGAAATGGCTGCTGGGATGGGTGGAGTCAATTAACAGATGTGGCAATTAACAGATCACTTAATGTAACCCTGGGCAGCAGTTGGGCACATTAAATTGTGCACCCAGTCTCACGCACACATTGGGCTCAAATCAGAACTAAAGTAATCCGCCCGGTTTTAGGATACCGGAGTATCCAGAGAAAAATCCAACCCAGACTTGGGAGACAGTTAGGGCTTGACACGAAAAAAAATATCATTTTAAGACCTGCAACCCTTATGGCTGCCCACACAACTGCTTTTGATGTTGGATCAATCCTAGTAACTTGAGCACAAGTTAATGAGTCACTGATATCATTTATTTTGTGTATAACCCTCTCGGCTTTTGTTAATTTTATCTCTTTGTGGAATTTTCTCCCCCTCCCTATTTGAAGCTTCTAACAGCCATTATTGAAGCATGATGCTATCCTTCCAGCTCAATCCGCTTTTGCCCCCAGGCAGCCTGTGATGCGGCCTTCTGAATGCAATCTGCTCATCTAGTCCGTGCTTTACATTATCAAGCGATCTCGGCATAATTTCAGAAACCTCTTTTTTGTCATTTGAACAAAATGTCCAAATGGGTTCAAATAAGCAGTGATTACAGATAAGGCAACAACAAAGGCGGCTTATCTGCGGCAAGACAACTCTTTCAGTGATGAGGCTGACTTAGAGATAAACGAGGAGATGACATATTTTATTTGGAACGGCCCAGAAGCTGGCTTAAGGGGAGCAAAATAAATAAAAACAAGTCAGCAAAAAGTGTAGCTTTATCCTCAAAACTAAAATTCAGAGAAAAATAATACTGTTTGTCTTGGGATCAGATGGCAGGAAACACTTCCCTGAAATCTTGCTAGGATTCCGTGGCAGGAGCAAATAAATCCAACTTGCTCTGCTATCTGCCACTTTTAATATTTGTTTATCTCTCCGATTCTTTCTGGTTGAAGTTTCTAGGCAGCTGTAACTTAGAAGGGATGAGCAAATAATGGGGGGCGGGGGGGGGGGTATGAGAGTGGGGGTTTGGCTTCCTTTGCGTGTGGGGGGCTGTGGAGGAAAGCATTTAGGGCAGTGATTACAAAGAAAAGTTCAGCGGGTCTCTCTCTTCATTTGCACTCCGATCTTCTGCCACACTACACTGAGATTTAACTTACTCTAATTCAGACTCAAAGGTTTTGCTCATTTCTTACTTTGTCATATATAAAGTAGTAAGTATTGTAATCGTCCAAAAATTTGAGGTCGAGATTGAGGAATCTCCACGTTGTAGACCTCCCCGACTTTCTCGTATACAAAGTATTAGAATCCTCCAAAAATTCAATTTCGAGTTTAATGAATCCCGATGTTTTAGACCTCCCTGAGTCCGAAAATACCATTATTGGAATTAAGTCTGTCTGAGCGTGTGTGTTTGTGTGTGTGTGTGTGTATAAACACCATAACCCGAGTACACTTTCACTTAGGTCAACCAAATTTTGCATACGAGTATAAAAGGTACAAAACGTAGATTTCTAGCAACTTTTGGGATATTTCCACTAACCGAAAGTGGTACTTCAACTTTTATTCATGCACCTGCACAGTCCAATTTTTCTTTTATAATAATTGTTCAGTATATTGTTAATTTGATTTGATTGGTTGTTGATGGTTCTTTAATGTACCGTATTTACTCGTGTACCACGCACCCTCGTGTAAGATGCGCACCCTAATTTTTACAAAGAAAATCGCGAAAATCATTTTGCCCCGTGTACGACGCGCGTTGTGATTGTATAGGAAGCGTTTAGAGAGAGAGCATAAGTGTGCAAGCAAGCGAGAGAGAGAGAGCGCGAGTGTGTGAGCAAGCGAGCGAAAGAGAGAGAGCGCACGAGTGCACAAGTGCGTGAGCGAGAGAGAGAGAGAGAGAGCGCGAGTGCGCAAGCGAGCGAGCGAGAGAGAGAAATAGAGCGCAAGTGCATGAGCAAGAGAGAGAGAGTGCAAGCAAGTGAGAGAGGCCAAGCAGAAGAAGTAAACATTACAGAATTACATTTCCTCGTGTATGATGTGCACCTGATTTTCTAATGCTAATTTTCGGGAAAAAATGTGCGCATGGTATACGCGTAAATACGGTATTTAATTTAAAAATATAATCATTGTCTTGTGGTTTACTCCTCAAATATCCATCCCCATATCTGAATATATGAAAAAGTCGAGGGGAGAAAGACCACTCCCGATTTTTTATTTATTTATTTGTTTTAAAAACACACTCATTTTGGAATTGAATCAAAGGAACTTGGAGCAACCAGACCTTCATGACTCCCAGTCACACCCGGACCTGCATGTGCAATCCAAACCAATAAACAAAGTGTTGTTTTTTTTTTTTTTTTTTAACAATGTCGGGTGATCATTCAACATGGTAACACTCTGAAGCCAAATCTAATTCCGGGTTGTGAGAGAGTCGAACCCTATTCGAACCGAACTAGACAGAAAGTGGCATCCCTGAAGTGAGCCGGGATGTGGGGCAGAAAAAGGCTGCGGACATACAAAGTGGTACAAGGGAAGATTTCTTTACTTCCACAGAAGGGGACTTGCCAGCATATCAAACCAAATCCAACTGCATAGGATTGTGGGAAACACAATGGCTCTTATAATATGAATAGGACTACGATATCGAAAGATCAACAAAATAACAGAATGGATTCAGAAAGTATTCAGACCCCTTCACTTTCTGCACTTTAGTATCATTATGTTGTAGATTTAAGTTTACACTGATTAATCTATTTTAGGAGTATTTCTGTTGTATACACCACCGGGGAGTCTGGTTTCCTCGTACAGTCCATAGACACACAGGTTAGGCGGACTGGTGATACTACATTGGCCTTAGTGTGTGTGTTGGACTGGCACCCTGTTTGTTCCTGCTTCGCCCCATGCTCTCTGGGATCCAGCACCCAAGCATCCCTGTTCAGGACTAAGCAGGTTAACAAATGACTCACTGACTAACAATAAATTTAAAAGTATTCAGCCCCCTTCACCTTCTTATTGTGTTTTACATTTCAAATGGATACATTTACAGTCGAGCAGGAACCAGTCTTGAAAATCATCATCGTCAATATCAAAAGACAATTGATATGGGTAGGACAGATGTTACAAAGAGACCCAAAAAAACCCAATTAGAAAATACGCACCATCTGACCCGTCAGAGAGGCTCAAAGAACCTAAACAAGATCATCCAATAAAACAATCACTGGTAACACATGGCTGACACCATCAGCACCACAATTGGACGTCCCCAAGGGAAAAATGGAAAAAGGTGTTCTGGACCGTGCAAAGTGTGCCACTTAATGGACAGTCAAATTGTATGGCTGACCGATGATGAGGACGACATAAATCCATTTTATTTAATAGAAAACACAAGTCAGCCTACCTGGTTGGGACTTGAACCAAGACTGCGAAGGCTTTGATGCAGAAATGCAACCCACTAGGCTACTGTGTCATGCCTGCAGTAAAAATAGGATACAAAAAAAAAAAAAAAAGAAAAAGCTTTAAATGAATGTCATTCTGCACCCAACAGTATTTGAATTGCACTTTCATAGTTAAACATCCCCTGGCCCTGCTCAGGATTAAGCGGGATTTGTAAATGGTGTTATGGTTTAGATAAACGTGTTGTAAGCTTTTACCTAATGAAGCCATTTTGCACTCTCCGTCTCTATCAGGTCAGGAGCAAACATAAAATGCTTTCAGAATGTCCAAAGGTCTCCCTCCTGTCTCTGGACCACTCACCTTTACGGTTCACTTTCATTTGACTTGATAAGCTTGGGTCTTAAGACACTTCAAGGATCATAACCTGAGGTCAAGAGGCCACTCAGAAATTCTTGACAAAATGAGAAGGTGGGAGGAAGTAAGAACAAACATTAAGCATATATATGGTTGAAATAGTTTTTACTGTCAAATAATGCAAAGAGTAAGCGACACGTGTTTC
>JANRMT010062837.1:87927789-87959125 GCA_026402145.1 Polypterus bichir lapradei | reverse complement strand
TAATGTTTTCATCACAGAATGATGAAACAATTCCACAAATGAAGTCTTCTAGCAATTACTTGTTCTAAACAACAGCTTTTTTATTTGCTGTGTAATGCTCCGACGCCATATTCAGCTATTTCTGTGCTCTCTGTTCTGTACTGTATGTATACTGAAGGTCTTTGGATACAAGAATGGTGTTATATAAATCAAATGTAATATTATTTTTAATGTATTTCAATTTGTAATATTGTGTTTCTGTGTGGTAGCATTCTCATACACTTTTAATACAATTCTGGGTCACAGGGGCCTGGGGAGAACATATGCAGTGCCTTTAAAAAGTCTTCACCCCCTTGGTAGGTTTCACACTTTATTATTATGCAACATTGACTCACAGTGGATATATTTTGGCTTTGTTGAGACTGATCAACAGAAAAAGACTCAGTAATGTCAAAGTGAAAACAGACCTCTGTAAAGTGGCCTAAATTAATTACAAATCTTTCTATATAATAAAATACACTACCGTATCTGTTAGTCTGTCCAGGATTTTAAATCACCTGTAGCTCTCAAACCGTTTGACCTATTGACCTGAAATTTGGTACACATGTACTACGTGACGTCTACTGTCCGCTTTTGGGGTGATGATTGACCTCCAAGGTTATTCCTCTTTTTATTTAATTTTATTGTACAATCAACTCTCAGCAGCGGCCAGCAGGGTGGCCGTGTGGCTCATGCGTACTGACGCCGTTGTCATTCCCTACCACCTTCGCCACCACTTCCTCTACCTCTTCATAGCTTAAATCATTCCTGAGGCAGACTGAAGACTTAAAATGCCAGCTTAATTGAAAAATTAAAGAAAAACCTACTACATAATTGCAACACAAACACCGACTTAATCAGTTTTAACGCGAAAAGATGCTGATGGAAAAAAAAGAGAAGAAGCAGGCCTCTAGGGTGGAGAAAAGAGCTGCTCAGGAAGCAACAAGCGCATCAACCTCTGAGCAAACGAATGATAAACGTATGGAGAAAGAGGATGAAAACTAGGACTGCTCAAGGCAAATGTATTCACTGCACATTATTGTACAGTGAGCCGTTACTGGTATAAAATAATTGATTACTTAAATATTCATCACTGGTGCAGCCAATTAGTTTTAGAAGTCACTATATAAATAAAAGGTATTATTATTATTAGAATGACTTGACTGGAGGTCACCATTCTGGGTTTCAGTTGACTATCGTATTAATGCTCCTTATCTGGAAGGTCCTTCTTGTAGAAACTCCATGGACCGTCTTCCCAGTGTCCCTCTCGGAGAATCGCTGACACACGTCTGTCTATGGATGGATTAAGCAATCCCACCTTGGGATATAAGGATGGTGCTGTCGCTAACAGTATTGTCTCTTTCTGTTCCCACAGCCAGGAGATGACGCCTAATGAGAGCAACTGACTCCGCCCCTTCCACTCAGAGGAGTATAAAGGCGAGGAGCTCACAGAAGGTGGAATCTCATTCTGGACTGACGTTTGAGAGAGATGAAGCTCTGAACCTGACCCGATCACTTTCGGCACTCAACGTTACCAGAATACGTTTTGTAGAAGTGCCATTGTATGGGCATTTTTGCTAGCAACTTTGCATTAATATTTAAAGGGGTGGCCCAGCTGGTACCCCAACATTTCTTAGAATTAATTGTTGTACCTTGCATGACCACACACATAGTGGTGCAACTGTGTCTGCTAAACTAACCTCGAGACTCTCCGCAAACCCAGTGTCACCCTTTGCCACCGATTACAATTGTGAATCACAACTCTGCATGGGCCCAAAAATCAGGCATCAACATCAAAATGAAAAAACGATCTCTAAAATGTGGTCCAAATTAATTACAAATGCAAAACACTAAACTGAGTTATAACATAAGTAGTTACTATTTCAGGTCAGTATTGAATAGACGCACCTTTGAGAGCCATGACAGCCATCAGTCTGTGTGCTCGGGTCTCTGAGGTTTTCACATCCATTTTGTCTTCATTCTTCTTTGCCAAACTGCCCAAGCTCCATCAGGCTTCATGTTGATTGCAAGTAAACAAACGTTGTCAAGTCCAGCCACAAATTCTCAGCTGGATTGAGATCTGGCCTCTCACTTTGTTGTTTTGAGGCAATTCCTGTGTAGCTTTGACTTTACATTTCAGGTGGTTGTCCTGCTGGCAAACAAATCTCCCAAGGCTTCTTGCAGGCTTTCCTTGCTGCATTCATTTTACCCTCACAGGGCCTGCTGCAGAGAAGCATTCCCACAACATGATGCTGTTACCACCATCACACTTCATGGTGGGATCTGTATGTTTCTGATAACGTGCAGTGATGGACAGAACACTCAAGTTTGGTCTCATCACACCAGACAACCTTCCAGAGTCTCCCATGTGCCTGCACTTTTAAAATTAAACGTGACAGAGTTTGGTTCTTCTGAGCGATACCACAGGATGCCAAAAAGACCCATCCACATGAAGGACCCAGAAAGAACCTTTATTTAGATCCATGACAGGCTTCATACATTAAAGGCCATGAACAGATAGGAACAGATTTGTGAAAGGGTCTTGATTTTAAAAGGACTCTCGCTGCATACAGTAACGCACTTCAGCTTTTCTTAATCTGTTAGTGTCCTGCACGGTAGTCTATCATACATTAAAGATTGTAATTTTTGTCCACATATTAGGAAGTTTCTCAAAGTACAAAAAGCCAACTTCATATGAAAAGAACCCGTCCCAAAATGAAATGGTGCTTTGTCAAACAGAGGGACCGCACCACCCAGTGAAGAGCCATAAAATGCCACAGAAGAACGATGAAGAACTATTATTTTTTTAAGAATGTGCTTGCAAACTCTAGCCATGATGTGATATACATTTTTTTTGTTTAAATTGTGGCCTTTTCTCCCATAAGCTGTGACAGGCGAAGCCCCCGGGTAACAATTGTCATCTGCACCATCTCTTCAATATTAACCATTGTAGCTTGTAACTCCTTAATGTCCCTTAATGGCTTCCATCACTCATTACCTTCTCACATGTTCACTCACTTTTTGTCTTTTGTGTCCTCCTCCTTCCATTTCTTACTGACCGATTTAACTGGATATTCAGTGAGTCACATATTTTCCTGTCTCCATCCCATGACGTCACGTCTGGTCTGGTCTGGTCTGGTCTGGTCTGGTCTGGTCTGGTCTGGTCTGGTCTGGTCTGGTCTGGTCTGGTCTGGTCTGGTCTGGTCTGGTCTGGCACAGGTTAAGCCACATACTGACTCACCACAAGTTGAGCCTTTCCTCATTCAGGTGTATTTATACAACAATCAACTAAAACTCCCACCCCTGGACAGGTGGTCTCCAATGAACTAATTCTGTGACTTTCAAAACAAGTTGGCTGCACCTGTGATAATTTAGGGGTGTCAAATTAAAACACTTAGGCAATCAATTAACTTGAGTTTTAGCTTTGTAATTATCAAGGGTCACCAACTGTAGTCCTGGCTGGCTGCAGGTTTTCATTCTAACCCTTTTCTTAATTAGTGACCTGGTTTTGCTGCTATTGAACGTCTTTTGAATTCATTTTATTTGACTTTCTCCTGAAGACTCAGATCCCTTAATTGTTTATTTTTCCTTAATTAGCCACCAAACAATAATGAGACACAAAATGAGCCAAAACAGGACCAGCAAACTGTGACCATCATACAGTATCTGAAAATAAAGAAAGATGAAGGTCTCAGGAATGTTGATCTCAGATTCCCCCAAAAATTTTAACGGTGCTCTTAGAAAAGTGAAAATAAAAAATTTCGGGAATGTCTGCTATTGCACCACGAGAGTAGCAACAAGCCATGGCATTAAAGAACGAGTTTAATTAACAACAAGAATCGGCGCCTAATTGAGTAACTGGTTGGAGTTTGAGGCCCTGACTTAGCTGGTCTGTTGGCTCACTTACTTCACATTTCATTTCTGGTTAAGGAAAAAAATGAAGCAATTCAGAGGAACGAGGAAGAAATTCAGGGGAACAAATCTTAAAAAACAAATTAATTAAAATGAGTTCAAAAGAAGTTAATTAGCAGCAAAAACAGGTCACTAATTGAGAAAAACAGTTAGAATGAAAACCTGCAGCCACTTAGGCCCACCAGGACCGGAGCTGGCAACCCCTGGTTTAGATCATGTTGTGCTGTTTCACTTTGACATTAAAGAGTCTGTTTCTGTGGATCTGTGTCAATACGGTCAAATTAAATCCACTCTGATTCAATGTCATATATGAACTAGCTGTGTAAGCCCAGGCTGCAAAAAGCCCAGGATCTTAGAAACTATTGAAATCGTCAGAAATAAAAAATCAAAATGTAGGGATGTCAGATAATTGAAAGGAACTACTCTGGACGTCTCTCTCCTAGGAGGATTTATTTTGCCTACACGCTCGCCTCGTTTGTGTTATTAGCAGTCGGAGGAAAAGTAAAAGGGATACCACTTTGCAGATATTAGCAGCTAAGCGACCGTCTTTCTTCGGAGGTTTCGCTTTGCCGACGTGCTGACCTCGCTTGTGTATTCTCCGAGGCGGAGCCCTTACCCCGTCTCCACCTCTCACTTCCAGGCCGGACAGGCACACACACTTCAACGTGTAGACATTTATATATAAGATTAAATAGGAAAACTACATGGTGGGAGAATACTTCTTAACAGGCACTGTGATCTAATCGAAAGCCAAATAAAATTTTGGAAATCGGACCAAATCACAATGATTTTCACAAATCACGATCATCATCAAATCACACTTGACAAAATTATAGAGACAAAATATATATATGAGGTCTTGACAATTAAGTTTGCAAACTCTTCCTAGACAAAGGGCTACATATGTCATTGCTGAATATCACTATGGTCAGCTTCGAGGTACTCTCCTTAGGAAGCTATGCACTGATGCCAGCGTCTAGACCAGGAGTTCTCGACGTCGCTCCTGGGGACCTCCAATGGCGGCAGGTTTTTGTTCCAGTCAGCTTCTGTTTTAAATTGGACTCCTGGGCTCTAATTAAGTTATGTGTTATTTCCCAAGTTCTGTGTTTGGGAACAATATAGAAATTAGAAAACTAAGTTTAGTAAAAAAAAAAAATATATATATATATATTAAAATATACTAAGCAGTTATATGGGAATAATGTATTTTCATCTTTTCTAGGTGTTCTAATTGTTTAATTAATCCATTATTCACTAATTAGTGGGTCTGATGCTAAAGTAGTTGCAGCCTTTGATTATTCCGTGTTGTTTGCCAGCGTGTCTGCTCTGCTCATTTTTAAGTTGTCATTATTAAGATACAATGAAGGGGAAAAACTGCACAGAAAAAGGGCAAAATATAATGAAATCAACAAATGAGAGTTCAGCATTTAAATCTAGAGCAAAAGCAGAAATAGTTCTAAATGTCTTATAAATGTAAAAATCACGCTGCTGTGCTTTCTTAATGTAGAATAAGGGAAAAATAATACCAGCTAATTAAATGAGATCAGTTATTGCCACTCATTATGGATCTGGTTGGAACAAAAACCTGCAACCACAGTGGACCCCCAGGACTGACTTTGAGAACCCTTGGCCGAGACCACCCTTCGAAGCAATTTCTTTTTCTGGAATGGCCAACAGAGCTGTCGTCGTATTACCCACGATGGCCTGAATGTCATCAAAATGTCTTCCTTTCAATATTGCCTCTACAGTTGTGGCCAAACGTTTTGAGACACAAATATTCATTTTCATAAAGTTTGCGGCCTCAGTTTTTATGATGGCCATTTGCGTATACTCCAGAATGTTATGAAGAGTAATCAGATGAATTGCAATTAATTATAAAGTCCCTCTTTGCCATGGAAATGAACTTCATCCCAAAACACCTATTTCCACTGCTGTTGTGAAGAAGGCTTCAGGGGGCCCAAGAAAGGCCAGCAAGCACCAGGACCATCTCCTAAAGTTGATTCAGTGGCGGGCACCACCAGGGCAGAGCTTGCTCAAGAAAGGCAGCAGGCAGGTGTGAGGGCATCTGCATGCACAGTGACTTGAAAATTGTTGGATGATGGCCTGGTGTCAAGAAGGTCAGCAAAGAAGCCAAGACAACCATTAGGGACAGACTGATATTCTGGGATTGGACTGCTGGGGGGAAAGTCATTGTCTCTGATGAATCTCCTTTCTGATTGTTTGGGGCATTCGGAAAAAAGACAAGGTGAGCGGCGCTACCATCAGTCCTGTGTCACGCCAACAGTAAAGCATCCTGAGACCATTCGTGTCACGTGGGGTTGCTTCTCACAATATTGCCAAGGAAAACAGCCCTGAATAAAGAATGGGACCAAAACTTCTCCCAACCATCCAAGAACAGTTTGGTGACCAACAATGAACAATCCAACATAATGGAGCACCAGGCCATAAGGCAGAAGTGAGAACTCAATGGCTCAAGGGAACAAAACATCAAAATTTGGGGTCCATGGCCAGGAAACTCCCCAGACCTTATCCCATTGTAGTCAATCCTCAACAGGCAGGTGGACAAACAAAAATTCACCAATTCTGACAAACGCCAAGTATTGATTATGCAAGAATGGGCTGCCATCAGTCAGGATTTGGCCCAGAAGTTGATTGACAGACAGCCAAGGCGAACTGCAGAGGTCTTGAAAAAGAAAGAAGAGCCAACACTGCAAATACTGACTCTTTGCATAAACCTCATGTAATTGTCAATACAAATCTTTGAAACTTATGCTTGTAATTCTACTTGAAACATCTGACAAAAAGATCTAAAAACACTGAAGCAGTAAACTTTGTGAAAACCAACACTTGTGTCATTCTCAAAACTTTTGGCCACGACTGTAACTTCGGGAAAAGAGAAAAGTCACTGGGTGCCAGATCAGGTGAGTTGGGAGGCTGTTCCAATACAGTTATTTGTTTACTGGCTAAAAACTCCCTCACAAATGGTGCCGTGTGAGCTGGCGTTTGTTCGTTACTCTAATGGGAGCTCCGACATTCTCGCGACAGTACACAAGAACAAGCAACCACAATAAAAAAAAACTCCACGGTGGATTAATAAAGATTTAAAAAAGAAGTTGCAAAGGAAAAAACTGCTGTATAAGGCATATAAGACTAATGACTGCAAAGTGAATCGTAGAGCGTATGAGAACATGAGAGCAACCATTAAGAAGGATATCAGGGAGGCTAAAAGACAGTTGGAGAGGAATATAGCAGATAAGGTGAACGAAGACCCCAAGAGATTCTTTCAGTATTTTAGTAGTAAAAGAACAGTCAAGGAGGAGGTCAAGTGCATCAGAAATAGTAAAGGGGAATTAAAAGATACAGACAGTGAAATAGCGGATGCCCTAAACTCATATTTTTCTGAGGTGTTTACAAGTGAGCAAGTGGATAACCTCAGAGCAGTAACAGGGACTACTAAGGAGGTACTGAGGGATTTGGAAATTGTAGAGGGAGAAGTGCTGCTCAGATTAAATAAGATGAAATCAAACAAATCACCAGGCCCAGATAATATTTATCCTCGTGTTCTTAAGGAGGCTACAGAGTACATATATAAACCCTTGAAACATATTTTTAGGAAGTCACTGTGTACTGGAGAGATTCAGAAGGACTGGAAAATGGCAAATATCATCCCATTAAATAAAAAGGGTGACAGGGCAGATCCAAGCAACTATAGGCCAGTAAGCTTAACATGCATCACAGGAAAATTAATGGAAGGAATTATTAAGGATAAGATTGAGCAACACATGGCAAGGACAGGAGTTATTCTGATCAGTCAGCATGGGTTCAGAAGAGGGAGGTCGTGTTTTACTAACATGCTGGAATTCTATGAGGAGGCAACAAAAGGATACGATCAAAGTGGAGCTTATGATATTATTTATCTGGACTTTCAGAAAGCATTTGATAAGGTGCCACATGAGAGGTTGGGCATCAAGTTAAAAGAAGTGCCAGTTCAGGGTGATGTTTTTAGATGGGTGCAGAATTGGCTCAGGCACAGGAAGCAGAGGGTGATGGTGCGAGGAACCTCATCAGAACTGGCCGATGTTAAGAGTGGTGTTCCACAGGGGTCAGTGCTAGGGCCGCTGCTATTTTTAATATATATATAAATGATTTAGATAGGAATATAAGTAACAAGCTGGTTAAGTTTGCAGATGATACCAAGATAGGTGGATTAGCAGATAATTTGGAATCCGTTATATCATTACAGAAGGACTTGGATAGCAGACAGGCTTGGGAAGATTTGTGGCAGATGAAATTTAATATCAGTAAATGTAAAGAATTACACATAGGAAGTAAAAATGTTAGGTTTGAATACACAATGGGCGGTCGGAAAATCGAGAGTCCACCTTATGAGAAGGATTTAGGAGTCATAGTGGACTCTAAGCTATCAACTTCCCAACAGTGTTCAGTAGCCATTAAGAAGGCTAACAGAATGTTAAGTTATATAAAACGATCTGTGGAGTACAAGTCACAGGAGGGTCTGCTCAACCTTTATAACACACTGGTGAGGCCTCATTTGGAGTACTGGGTGCAGTTTTGGTCTCCAGGCTACAAAAGGACACGGCAGCACTAGAAAAGGTCCAGAGAAGAGCGACTAGGCTGATTCCAGGGCTACAGGGGATGAGTTATGAGGAAAGATTAAAAGAGCTGAGCCTTTACAGTTTAAGCAAAAGAAGATTAAGAGGTGACATGATTGAAGTGTTTAAAATTACGAAGGGAATTAGTACAGTAGATTGAGACTTGTATTTTAAAATGAGTTCATCAAGAACACAGGGACACAGTTGGAAACTTGTTAAGGGTAAATTTCGCACAAACATTAGGAAGTTTTTCTTTACACAAAGAACGATAGACACTTGGAATAAGCTACCAAGTAGTGTGGTAGACAGTAAGACGTTAGGGACTTTCAAAACTCGACTTGATGTTTTCTTGGAGGAAACAAGTGGATAGGACTGGTGAGCTTTGTTGGGCTGAATGGCCTGTTCTCATCTAAACTGTTCTAATGAATGCCACTCAGCAAGGCACCGCCACACGTCAACACGAACACAGCTGTGAGGCACTGATATACCAAAAATATGGAACCTTCCCAAGCAGTTTCTACAGTACGGCCAACGTAAGCACACGGTGGAAAGTTCACAAACTTAATTGTCAGACCTCGTATATACACAGCTGTAAACTTTTCGTTTTAGAATTGCTGCCTTATGGCTCCAACTCCCAGGGTTTGGATCCCATGCCCAGTTGTTGTTCTTGTGGGTTTTATATGTTCTTGCTCTGCCTATGTGGTTTACCTCTCAAACCCCAAAGACTGGCAGGTTGGCTCAGCTGGCAACTCTAAAATTGGCCCCGTCTTGAGTGTGGTAGTGCAGGTGAGTGGGCTCTGTGAATTAATGGTGGCCCATCCAGGGGTCGTTTCTGCTTACACAACCCAGGATACTGTAAATTAGAACATTAGAACAATCGAGATGAGAACAGGCCATTCAGCCCAACACAGCTCACCAGTCCTACCCACTTAATTCTTCTAAAATGACATCAAGTCTCATTTTGAAATTCCTTGATGTCCTACTACTTGGTCGCTTATTCCAAGTGTCTGTGGTTCTCTGTGTGAATAAAGACTTCCTAATGTTTGTGGGACCTTCACAAGTTTCCAACTGTGTCCCCGTGTTCTTGATGAACTCATTTTAAATTCACCGTCTCGATCCACTGGACTAACTCCCTTCACAATTTTAAACACTTCAGTCAGGTCAACCTCTTAATCTTCTTCTGTTTAAATTAAGCAGGTTTGGGAATGTTGTGTTCTGTACGGTTTTTAGTTTATCTGTTAGTGTTTGTGTGCAAGTTGATCCAACCAACCCTCCATTTTCAAGCCAGTGTAATCCTATTCAGTGCCAGCAGCCAGACCACCTGCACTTTTAAGCCACCCGAAGCTAAGCCTGTTCAGGCCTGGCCAGTACTTGGATGGTAGACCATCTAAGGAAAAGCTGGGGCTACTGCTGGAAGAGGGGTTGTTTAGGCCAGCAGGGGGCACTTACCCTGTGGTCTGAATGTGGACCCCAATGTCCCCCAGTGTAGTGATGGGGGCAATGTGCTGTAAATATGGTGCCATCCTTCAGAAGACAAGTAAAACCGAGGTCCTGACTCTCTGTGGTCATAAATGATCTCTGGGCATCCTTTCTAAAGACCAGGGTCAGTTGCCAATTCTTCTTCTTCTTTTGGCTGCTCCCATTAGGGGTCGCCACAGCAGATCATCTTCTTCCATATCTTACTGTCTTCTGCATTTTACTCTGTCCCCCTCATCACGTGCATGTCCTTTCTCACCACATCCATAAACATTCTCTTAGGCCTTCCTCTTTTCCTCTTCCCTGGCAGCTCTATCCTTAACATCATTCTCCCAATATACTCAGCATCTCTCCTCTGCACATGTCCAGACCAACGCAATCTCGCCTCTCTGACTTTGTCTCCCAACCGTCCATCCTGAGCTGACCCTCTAATGTCCTCATTTCTAATCCTGTCCATCCTCATCACACTCAGTGTAAATCTTAACATCTTTAGCTCTGCCACCTCCAGCTCTGTCTCCTGTGCCACCGTCTCCAACCCATATAACATAGCTGGTCTCACTACCGTCCTGTAGACCTTCCCTCTCACTCTTGCTGATATCCGTCTGTCACAAATCACTCCTGACACTCTTCTCCACCCATTCCACCCTGCCTGCACTCTCTTTTTCATTTATAATAAATAAAAAAAACTAACAACTTCCAGGGGGTTGAATACGTCTTTAAGGCACTGAATGATAACTTTTCCAGTGCTCTGAATTCTAGTTGTGGCAAAAAAAAAGTACAATCCTTAAACAATGCTATATAATGTTGAAACTGCGGATTGGTTAAGGCAGGGGTGTCCAACTCCAGTCCTGGTGTAATTATCAAGGGTCACCAACTGTAGTCCTGGCTGGCTGCAGGTTTTCATTCTAACCATCTTCTTAATGAGTGAGCCATTTGTGCTGCTGATTAACTTGTTTTGCCATTAGTTTTAATTGGCGTGACTCAGACGCATTAGTTCAGTGGTCTCAGACTCCAGTCCTGGTGGGCCGCAGTGGCTGCAGGTTTTCATTCTAACCGTCTTCTTAGTTAGTGAGCCGTTTTTGCGGCTGATTAACTTGCCTTCGTTTTAATTGACGTGACTCAGACCCCTTAGTTGTTTCTTTTTCCTTAATGAGCAGCCAAACAATAATGAGACACAAAACAAGCTACCACCTGACCAGCTCACCTGAAAATAAAGAAAGGTTAGGGTCTCAGTCATGTCGGTCTGCTCAGGTCACCAAAACATCTTGACGGTGGTCTTAGAAAAAAACAGAAAATCAACAGTCTGCTGTGTCAGAATAAGAGCAGCAACAAGTCATGATATTTAATAACGGCTTTAATTAGCAGCAAGAATTGGCTTCTCATTAAGAAACTGGTTGGAATGAAATTGGCTGGAGTTTGACATTCCTGTTTAGCTGGTCATCTGTCAGCTCGTTTCAGATCTCATTTCTGGTTGGCTGCCATTTAATGAAGAAACAAATCAATTCAGAAGACTGAACCCTTAAAAACGGGGGTATTAAAATGAAGGGAAAAGGAGTTAATAAGCAGTGAAAACTGGTCAATGATTAGGAAAAGAGTTAGAATGAAAACCTGCAGCCACTGTGGCCCACCAGGACCGGAGTTGGACACCACTGGGTTAAGGGAACCAATTTAGGAAATGTAGCTCACAAAGACCCTTTTTTATTAAGGGGTCTTTGAATAATAAATAACAAATTAAAATGCAGAACATCTAAAGGCCGAGTTCCTTGCAAGACGTGAAGACAGTTCTTTGTTTTTTTGTTTTTTTTAAAGTACTCTTATTAAAAATGAAGTCCAAGTCTGGCGCAGCAGTTTTAATTTTTAACAATCAGATGTAATGTCTACAAGCCAGACGAAAGGAAAAAAGATTTATACCGTCTGTGTCCTTCTACACTCTAAATGAACTTCCTAAATTGCTGATGCGTCGAAGGAATAAAAGATTACTAAACATGCACTCATTTTCAAACCCTTTTGGAAAAATAATATTGTCTTTAAACAGGCTGCTGGCAGTCATAGGCAAAGGCATAAATAATTCAGACTGACGGAACACAACTGACGCCTGCTTTCTGTGTTTTTGGCTGTCCTGTCCAGAGCCGTTTATAAATAACTGACACTTAGACCTGAAAGCGCAGATCTTGCAACTCAGAATAAAAATGACCCTGATCGAGCTTCTTTTGTTAACTTGTAGTGATGTAGGGTCTCTGTCATCACCCGGCAAAACAACAATATGATGCCATGTTGTTGAAATCGAGGGCGCACCCCGGCATAGGGGCTTGGAGGGTTTGCCGTGATGCATCTGCTAGTCACTTATTCCCACATGACAACCTTTGTTAAGACCTTCTTATGTTGCAAGTGACTAATAAAGGCAATCAAGGTAGCCCCCTATTGTAAAATGGAGTCATCTCTACTATGGAAGTCTTATGAAGTACAAACAAAGTGTTCATTAAGGTCTTGTTACAAACCACAGAATGACTAACAGATGGCCTTGTCATGTAAAATGCTAGCAAAATCTGCTGGTAATTGTTTATTGAAACACACTGGGGGCTCCAGCTCAGTGAGCATTGGTCTCAACGAGAACTCTGAGCTCTTGATAATGTGTCTAAATATGACCACCAGGCTCCTGAGAACACACAGCAGGAGTAGAGGTGATGCAGGCCACAGGAAACGTCAGAACAGTCTGGATGAGAACAGGCCATTTAGCCCCAACAAAGCTCGCCATTCCTATCCACTTACCGTATATATATTCATGGATAAGTTGGGTCTTGAAACCTGAAAAATCTATCATAAAATCAGACCCTGACTTGTATGCCCGTTCAAAAATACGATAGTTAAATTTTTTTTTTTTTTTACATCTTCTAATTTCCTCCGGTCTCGCATTAAATTTTGATGCAGCAGCGCAGTTACCAATTTCTTTCGCCACTTCAACGATGTTTAATTTAATACCAGCTCCATATTTTCTTCTGATCAAACGGTCCATCGTAGATAAGGGATGCTCTTAAGATAAAGGTGTATGAGGGTGTGAGATACAAAAAACACAAAACAGTGCAAAACGTCGCTTCGGAATATCTTGGGTATTACCGTGTGGTCACGTAGGCACAATACAAAGAAACAAAAGGCCGTGTGCTCCGTGGTTACTCTCTCGGGTAGGGGTTAGCATATCATAATCTCTTAGACCAATAGCGTGAGTTTTCCGCATTCAACTTATACGACCGGCATTATAAAATATCGGAAATTATACATTACAATCAAGCCCGACTTATCCACAAGAGACCTTAAACGGGAGTCTATACGGTAATTCTTCTAAAATAACATCAGTCGAGTTTTGAAGGTCCCTAAAGTCCTACAGTCCACCACACTACTTGGCCACTTTGATGGTGCGGGTCAGCTCCATGCTACCAGGAACTTCCAGGTCATTGCCGTTTACGTACTGCGATGAGCACACGAGCAAATTTGGAGACATGCTCTGCCTACAGCTCGCGTCTGCTCGGTCGGTGGGAGGGATCATCGCATTGGTTGAAATTGATTGGATGGGACCTTTTGATTGATGCATAACACTTGGGTATTCCTTATACAGAATAATTACTGTCATTTTTTTCTATTTTTTGTAACAATTTATGAAACATCACACATATGATTTCTTAGCCGAAAAGTCAATTGTAAATATGAGGGATGTTCAAAAAGTTTCCGCTATTTATTAAGAATTTCAAAAACAAATGACATCACTTTTTTACATAGTCACCTTTGTTTGCGATGCAATTTTCCCAGCGTTGTACCAACATTTTAATGCCTAATTACTACTCCTCCCTCCCACTTCACCGTTTCCAACGAAAATATAAAAGTGCGGAAACTTTTTGAACGTCTCTCATATTTTAACAGTTTGATTACTCCTGTCACTTGTAAACGAGTTATTGTTTGTGTCTGTGTGGCAAAGTTCACCTGTAGTGAAAGATTTTTAAAAGATCGCTCAGGTTGATGCCAGGCTGTTCCGGGTGTAGGGACGATTCTCTGAAGTACAGTAAATTGAGTTAGGGTGGCACAGTGGTGCAGTGGCTAGCCAATAGATAACTCTTTGATCAGACATTGTAAGTGGTCTTTCTTTGGGTTTCTAGCTTTGATTCTAATGCAGTTCCAAACAGTAAACACTGCTCACGTTCTGTAGATCTACTCACTGACTCATTCATTGACTTTTAATAACAGCATAATTTCAGGTAGGTAATTAAATAAAAATGAGTTTTGGCATGGTGGTCATAGCGACATCTGTGAATCAACCCTGCTAGTACATCCATATACAGTGCCTTGCAAAAGTATTCACCCCCCTCGGTGTTAGTCCTATTTTGTCACATTGCCATCTGGAATTCAAATCGATTTTTATTTGGATTTTCTATAATGGACTTAACATTACAGTCCAAATTGTCAACTTGGATTGAAAATAAAATAGAAGAGAGGTTAGGAGCATGCGCTGATTACAGCGTGTTGACACACCCACCACATGATGAGCCACCTGGATTGGGACCCGAGTGCAACTGGTGACTCCTCAGCACCACAGTGTGAAGTATTTTTTTTTTTTTTACAGTGGCTGGAGAGCCAATCCTGCCACCAACCCCCACGTTTTCCCTGCAGGCTGGAGGACCTCCTTGGAGGGCTGGGAGCAGATTAACGTCATACCCAGGATGGAGCAATTGCAGGTGAAGGGCCTTACTCAAGGGCCCAACGGAGTAGAGTCACTTCTGGTGTTTACGGGATTCAAACTGGCAACCTTCCGATTCAGGTCACTAGCCTCAGGGCCACCACTCCACCCAAAATTAAATACCTTGTGTATATACTAAAAAAAAAAAAAAATTTTTTTTTTTTTTTTTTAAAATCAAAGGATTTTTTTTTTTTTTTTAATGCAAGATGATTTACAGGAATGTCTGAACCTGTTCACCATCATGTTCAACACACGTACCATATGTGGCACATAAATTGTCCACAAAAATTTTTTATAAGTACTAGCTGATTACCCAGTGGCTTAGCTCACTGAGTGCAAGGGAAAAAAATAAAATGTAGTATTTATAAAATAAGTTATTAAGTAGTAAAACATTTTGATAAAAGAATTTGAAGAACATAAGAAGCGTATAAATTATTAAACAGTAAAACATTTCATTAAGAGAATTTGAATGATATATAAGAAGTGTATAAATTATTAAACAGTAAAACATTAACATTTAAGAAGTAAAGATACATTGAGTACTACTGCAGTGGTTTCGGGTAAACTACCTGCTTGACAACCTTGCACTACGTGCCTGTGATTTAAGAGAAAAATTATTCTGAGAAATGTGGACGCTGCCCTTCCGTGCTTAACGGGCAGAAGGTCCAAACAATTCCCAAGTCCAATACTTTACATGAAGAGGTTGGTACATATTCTTAGATGTAAACCCTCCATCTTCTTTTATATATATATATATATATATATATATATATATATATATATATATATACTGTATAAACATGACAAGTTGGGAGTTGCGTATGTTTTCATCCCCTTTGCTATGAAACCCCTAAATAAAATTGGGTCCAACCAGTTCACTTCAGAAGTCACATACTTAGTTGATTAGAGTCCACCTGTGCGCAATCAGAGTGTCACATGACATGTCACATGAGGTCTTTTCTGACTCTGCAACACCACTAAGCACAACACAAATACTGAAGAGCAATCCAAACAAGTCAGAGACAAAGTTGTGAAAAAGTACGTATGGGTTATGGGAAAAATATCCCAAACTTTAAATATCCCCTAGAGCATAATTAAATCCGTTATCACAAAATGGAAAGAATATGGCAAACCTGACAAGAGAAGGTCATCCACCAAAACTTACAGACCAGGCCACAAAGACTCCAAGGTTAACACTGAAGGAGCTGGTTAAAGATCCACAGCCGAGATGCGGATATCAGTCCACAGGACCACTTTAAGTTGTACACTCACCAGAGTGGGGCTTTATGGAAGAGTGGCCGGAGAAAGCCATTGCTTAATTAAAAAAAAAACACGTTTGGAGTTTGCACAACAGCATGTGGTGGACACCCCAAAGACAAGGAAGAAGATTCTCTGGTCAGATGAGACTAGATCACCCGAAAGGCCAAGTGTGACACACACCCAACTTTTGCTATCACCCTGTGAACACCATTCCCATAGTGAAGCATGGTGGTGGCAGCATCACACTGTGGGGACAGGAAAACTGGTCAGGACTGAAGGAAAGATGGATTGCACTAAATACAGGGCAATTTGAGAGGAAAACCAGTTTGAGTCTGGCAGAGCGTTGAGGCTGGGATGAAGGTTCATCTTCTAGCAGGACAATGAATGACCCTAAACATCCTGCTAAAGCGACACTGGAGTGGTTTAAAGGGAAACACTGAACTGTCTTGGAATGGCCACATCAAAGCCTAGATGTCAATCCACTTGAGAGTCAATGGCACGACTGGAAGATGGATGAACTCCAACGCAGCTCCTCAAACTTGAAGGAGTCGGAGCAGTTTAGCTTTGAGAAATGGCTGAAAATCTCAGTGCTGAGACGTGCTAAGGTAACAAGAGACCTGCAGCTGGAATTGCAGCCAAAGGGGGCTCTCTATCTATCTATCTATCTATCTACGTAGCACTGACTTTGAATACTTATACACACTCAGGATTTCTCTTTTTTTTTTGTCTTAATTATTGTTTGTGTCACAATAAAAACATTTTTCACATTCAAAGTAGTGAGCATAATGTGGTTTAAATCAAATGGTGTTAACCATCTCCCCCAAAAAAATGTATTTTAATTCCAGGCTGTAATGTGACAAACAGGACAAAGAGTGAGGGAGATGAATTCTTTCGTGAGGCACTGTTATCGGTCTCACTTCATGCCGCTTTACTAACTGATTTCATTACAACCTTGTAACACACAGAACTGAATTTAAAGCCTGCTTGTCATTTGTGCTGAGGTCTAAAAATGTGAATTATTCAAATCCCCCCCACAGACAGGAGACAGGTGAGAACTCTCTCTAAAGTTTTAAAGTTTAGCTCTGTGTATGCAATGCTAGAAGTGTACCTTCATTTTTACCTGTGTGTAGAAATGTCCATCCATCCATCATCAAACCGTTTTAATCCATTTCAGGGTCACAAGGCAGGAATCGACCCTGAATGGCTCACCAGGTGTAGAAATAACATAAATAACAGGACATAAAATTCTCAAACTTGCTTAATCCAGTTCAGGGTCAAGGGGGCAAGACCCTATGCTGGTAGCTTGGGTGCAAGTCCATCGCACATTCCAATAACCACACTCATAGAGAGATTTTCTGGCAATTCCAAGTAATAATTCCAACATTAGTTGTGTCCGTGGCTAAGAGTCTCCAAAATTGAATTTAAAAAAAAAAAAAATCAATGTAATAGTGATGAATATTTAAGATGTATAAGTTTATTCATGAGTGGAGCAGGGGTAGCGCTGCTGCCTCACAGTGTGGAGACCAGTGTTCATGTCCCAGGTCCTCCCTGCAAGGACTTTGCCTGTTCTCCTCGGGTCTGCATGGGCCTCGTCCAGGTGCTCAGGTTAGGTGAACTGGTGACGTTAAATTGGCCCAAGTGTGTGTTCAGTGTGTGGACACGTGTGTGCCCTGTGATGGACCGGCGCCCTGTTCGGGACTTGGTTTGAGTAGTAAAGCTCTGAAGAGCTCGCCCTGGCTCACTCCTCTGAACAGTTAAATCTTTAAATTGGACCCAATCTTACAAGATGGAATACTGAGAGTCGGAGGTAGACTCAACAAAGCTGCTGTGCCAGAAGAAGCTAAACGTCCTATTCACTTATTGCTTCTCTTATATTGCAGCACATTCATACAGTTGCTGGATATCATGGCCGGCCTGTACACTGGCACTGTGAGTGCTATGCAGAGAGGAGGCAGAACCTCTGCGGTCTTCCCAGTTGATTCTTGGGGTTCAACAGTGGTCTGTTTTTGCTAATACTTTGTTCAGTGCTTGCATGGCCTGGGTGTTGGACAAGGTCATGGGGTCCAGCGGCTGTGGGGCATCTGTTGGTAAAGAGAGATTCACTGATCTTGACTTTGCTGAAGGTGCTATGAGCTTTGCAAAGTCAATGGAGGCTCTGAGCAGGGCTCTCGAGACACTGAGTGAAGAGTCTGAGTGTCTGGGCCTGTGAGTGTCCTGATAAAAACCAAAGAGCCAGGCCTTTAATGACCTCTTGGGCGCAGCCATCAGCAGAGTGTCTGTCTGCAGAGAGCGTGTCGACTTCATCGAGAGGTTTACTTACCTCAGCAGTGACATTCATGTCTCTGGTGACTCTTCCTATGAAGTCAGCAGAAGAACTGGGAGAGCATGGGGTCACCTGAAAGAGGTGTGTGGCACTCCAGATATCTATGCAAAAGGACGAAGGTCCAAGTCTTTAGAGTCCTGGTACTTCCTGTCTTGCTATATGGCTGTGAGACATGGACGCTATCCAGTGACCTGAGATGAAGACTGGACTCCTTTTTATATTGTGTCTCTTTGGAGAATCCTTGGGTACCGTCAGTTTGATTTTGTGTAGAATGTGCTCAGAGTCCCAAATGAGGCACATTACCTGCATTGTGAGGGAGCGCCAGTTACGGCACTATGGTGATGTGGCAGGATTCCCTGAGGGTGATCCAGCTCAGAGGATCCTCATTTTTTAAGGACCAGAGTGGTTGGACCAGGCCAAGGGGATGTGCACGTAACACCTGGCTGCGGTAGATAGATGGTCATTTCCAGAGGGTGGGACTGGACTGCGTATCTGCCTGGAGGGTTGCCAACCAGGATCTCAAGCTGTTTTGTCGTGTGGTGGGTGCAGCTATTCAGTGACCTGAGATGAAGACTGGACTCCTTCAGTACTGCGTCTCTTTGGAGAATCCTTGAGTACCGCTGGTTTGACTTTGTGTCGACTTCATAGGACCAGAGACATGAACGTCACTGCCTAGGTGAGTAAAGTATAAGAGCCAATCTTAGAAAGTTCATGTTTAATGTTAAATTCTTATGTTATTTGTTTAATTTCTACTGAATGTCAGTTTCTCATAGTTACTTAGAAGATGGTACAGCCTTTCACCACAGGTTAAGTTAACATGAGAGAGAACTTTCTTAGCTATATCTGTGAAAGAGAGTGTTAATTGAGCCAGTGAGGAAATAGTCTTACTGCTGGTGTGGTCAGTTTGCAAACAGGAGATTGGCCTACAGTTTTCTAACCGTTTAGAAACATGCCTAAAGTACGACTGTATGACCACACCTTATAGAAATTAAATATGATGAATAAGGCTTAAGCAGAACTTTCCTTAAACAAGAACTTTTTTTTTTTTGTTTTAACATCAGTTTTTTCTCTTTCTATGGGGGAGGAGCGAAAGCTTTAAATTCGTCAAAAATTTCAATATCCAGTTTTCAACAGATCTTAACGTTTTAGGGTTCCCTGATAAGAAAATGTTAATATCCTGATGATAGATGTGTATCTGTCTGTGTGTCACAGTTTCTTGAGGGCGGTCTCAAGCTAAAACTTCTGGAAGGAAAAAATACAAAACTCGAAACTTTAGCCTGTTATCAATAAAAAGAAGGGTCCCGAGTTGTCTCAAAAGCTTGCATATTGTAATCTTTCTAGTTAGCCAATAAAAGGTGTCATTGTGCTTGACTTCTAACTAAAGCAGTTAAAATTAACATTGTATAGGATTTATAAAAAGTATTAAAATCCATGAAGATGATGTTATACTGGCCCGTGTGCGTTTGCCCAGGTACCCTTCCTGCCTTGTGCCCCATGCTTGCTAAGTTAGACTCCGGCTCCCAAGAGACTCTGCTCAGGATAAAGCAGATTTAGAAGATGGATGGATGGATGTTTATCTAAATATATAAAATTCTTTTCGCGTTTGAAACGGAAATTACCTATGACCACAGAACATATTATAATACACGACGTGCGTATGACCGGAAACAGGAACTAATCACTTCGTTTGTGGACGCCAGTTTTCATATCGTCTTTATGAATTGTTATTATTTGTGTGAGAGTTATTTTACTGATATTGAAAAGAAGTAAACACCTATTTGATATTTAAGAAAACTTTGATATTTTAATAAATGTCTATGTATCCGTGATATGTTATTATATGTACTACTATGTATGTGTTAATTGTTTATAAAAGATTTGAAATTACGTATGACCACAGAACATATTATAATACACTAATCATGACGAATGCCAGTAGAGGGAATAATGTCTTCATACCACATATCCATACCACGTTTATTTGTTGAAAAATAAAATTGGTAATTGACAAACTTATTTTATAAATACTGCATTTTATTTTTTTCCCTTGCACTCAGTGAGCGAAGCCACTGTGTAATCAGCTAGTTTCTTAATATTTTTATCCCACAATGATACTAACAGATGAAAATATAAAGGTGGTGTCTCAAGAAAATTATACCTCATAGAACAAAATGACTTCACATTATCGGACTTCAGCATTATAAAGTATGCCCAGAACACCCAACACAATCCTTTGGATAAAACTGTCATTGACTGATGTTATGACTCATTAACCAAAATGACAAAACTGCTAAACAATGCTTAAGCAGACATCAAAATATTTACCACAATTTACTGTTATTTTTTAGTTCAGTTATTAAGTATCTTACTTCACTTTGCCTTTGTAATGTATTGCCACGCTGCGGTAACATTTGTCACCTTCTTATGACAAAGGTCGCAAAGAAAAAAGAAAATCAGTCTAACTGATGTCTGTGAAAGGTTTGCAAAGTACAAAGGAAAAGTAAACTAACACTCGGCGTGCTCTGATCCTTAAAAGACTAAGCAGCTTCATGAGGAATGCCAGCTCAATGGTCAACATTTTGCAAACGTAATAAAGTCGTAAACGTGAAGTGTAGTCATTTTTTTTTTTCCTAGAGTTAAACTCGGGAGAAAGAACTCAAAGTGAGTCTATAGCAGTACGGCACAAGTGGAAAGCAGCTATTCTGGTGGGGGGGTCAAAACTTTATTCAGCTGCATAGAAAGAATACAAAACCATTAGTGGCATGCTGGGATTTAATCCTAATTGACGTGTAAAAGCAACAGCATTTTATCATAATGTGCCAATTCATTAGTTGTACAATATGTATAAAGGCGCGAGCATTAAAAGGTACAAATCACGCATAAGATGTTGTTTGGTAAGTTTGTCTTATGTGAGGGACCCCCACTCCCTTATCTAGCCAGGAGGTTTTGATTAACGGAGGATCAGGGAGGAAATAACATCCCCTTTCCAAGCCAGGACCCGGATGTGGAAGAATGTTACAGCAGGGCTGGCGTCCAAGCAGCCACCGAGTGACGCCTGGGATGGACTTGGGAACAGGGAAGGACAGCCCACTAGGTGACTGCCCACTATGAGCAGATTGTCTGTCCCCCTGTATACTGGGTGGCGGCATCCCATCTGGCAGGCCCCATTATGGACTCCTGCAGGGCAGCATGGGATTTGTGGGCCCACAGGCCTGCCCTGTCAGGTTCTGTGGTGGCCACCAGGGGGAGTTGTCAGATAGTGACGATACAAGGAGTGCTGCAGTCCTGCCTGACCTGGAAGTGCTTCCTAAGCACCGGAAGTATTCCCGGGTCCAGAGTTAAAAGAGAGCCCTCCACTCGGCTCAGGTGAGGAGCTGGACAACACTCTCATGGGAGAAGTGGAGGAATGGGAGTGACTGATGGAATTATCGGACTGTGCTGTGTTGTGTGAGAGCCGCTATGACAATAAAGGAAGGAAGCCTGTAAAATGTAGACAATATTATAAGTAAAAGTGCTGGATTTGAACACAAGACTCTGTGTGTGTGTGTAGTTATGTCTGGGGTTTGGGGTGCTGGTACGTCCCCTAGCGGCCACACTTAACTTCCATTTTCCAGATCTAAACCTATGAAGGTTAGAACACCTGAGTCACAAGCATTCATGCACATATGTAGTAAAATCTAGTGATGGGGAACACAAGTCTCACAAAACATGAGCTACCGTGTCTTCAGTTTTAAAAATACAGTCAAACTCGGTTATAACGATTTCTCGGTTATAATGAAAAAAAATACTTTTGAAATATATACCAGGCATTTGCATGTAAATTTGCCCAATTATAATTAGCGAAATCTCAGAAATTCCGAACAACACTTGACCACATCCTGGACTTTTGCGAGCCACTTAGCGGAATAAATTTCAAAACACAATAAATTTCTTATCTATTGCCTGGAACAATGTGACGACCGTTACCATACAGAATTGCTTCAGGAAATCAACATCTGATATTTTTGAAGAAAAGGACAAATTGCCATTATCTACATCGTTTCGCCGAAACAATATTGAAGTTAATAATGTAAATTATTATGACTATCAACACGTGGATGACTAGAGGAATTCCTACTAAAAACGAAATCATAAACATTTTGCTTCAAAAAGAAGACAACGATGAAGAAGATGACAAGGAGGAAGACGTCGCTGGCATATTGGATTTACCAGAGCGCAGTTTACCAACATTGTTTGATGCTGAAAACGCCTGCAATAGGTCGATGGCATTTTAACAAGGGACTGATGCGAAAAAACAAGCGTTGGATGCAAACTGTGCGACTGTCTATAGATTACAAAGTTTAAAACAAAAAAGTATTTTGGACTTTCTTAAAAAACAGTATATTGTACTTAATGTACAGTACAGGCCAAAAGTTTGGACACACCTCCTCATTCAATGTGTTTTCTTTATTTTCATGACCATTTACAGCACTCCATCACTCTCCTTCTTGGTCAAATAGCCCTTACACAGCCTGGAGGTGTGTTTGGGGTCATTGTCCTGTTGAAAAATAAATGATCGTCCAACTAACCTGACTTCTGCACAACACAACTGCTGCTCCCAACCCCATTGATAAAGCAAGAAATTCCACTAAATAACCCTGATAAGGCACACCTGTGAAGTGAAAACCATTTCAGGTGACTACCTGTTGAAGCTCATCGAGAGAATGCCAAGAGTGTGCAAAGCAGTAATCAGAGCAAAGGGTGGCTATTTTGAAGAAACTAGAATATAAAACATGTTTTCAGTTATTTCACCTTTTTTTGTTAAGTACATAACTCCACATGTGTTCATTCATAGTTTTGATGCCTTCAGTCATGAAAATAAAGAAAACACATTGAATGAGGAGGTGCGTCCAAACTTTTGGCCTGTACTGTATGCTTCATTATGGACTAAATGTATATGTTTTTCAGTAAATCACTATTACTTTATTAGACTGAGTTAGTTTTTGTCAAATTCGCAATTCCCAGTTACTGCAAATTCCGCTTATAACAAGCAAATAGTGTCAGTCCCGTCAAACTCACTATAACCGAGTTTCACTGTACTAGCTGTAAAAAGTGTACAGTTCACTAGAATATGCTTTGTGGATTGTACATCTGGCTTTGGAAAATCATCAATATGTTTGCTGATGACACTGTGATCTGTAGCAAGAGTAGGGAGCAGGTTGAGGGGACCCTAGAGAGGTGGAGATCTGCTCTAGAGAGGAGAGGAATGAAGGTCAGTAGGACCACCAAGACAGAATACATGTGTGTGAATGAGAGGGAGGTCAGTGGAATGGTGAGGAGGCAGGGAGTAGAGTTGGTGAAAGTGGATGAGTTTAAATACTTGGGATCAACAGTACAGAGTAATGGGGATTGTGGAAGAGAGGTGAAAAAGAGAGTGCAGGCAGGGTGGAATGGGTGGAGAAGAGTGTCAGGAGTGATTTGTGACAGACGGGTATCATCAAGAGTGAAAGGGAAGGTCTACAGGACGGTAGTGAGACCAGCTATGTTATATGGGCTGGAGACGGTGGCACAGGAGACAGAACTAGAGATGGCAGAGCTAAAGATGCTAAGATTTGCATTGGGTGTGACGAGGATGGACAGGATTAGGAATGAGGACATTAGAGGGTCAGCTCAAGTTGGACGGTTGGGAGATAAAGTCAGAGAGGTGAGATTACGTTGGTTTGGACATGTGCAGAGGAGAGATGCTGGGTATATTGGGAGAATGATGTTAAGGATAGAGCTGCCAGGCAAGAGGAAGACCTAAGAGAAGGTTTATGGATGTGGTTAGAGAGGACATGCAGATGATGGGTGTGACAGAGCAAGATGAAGAGGACAGGGAGATATGGAAAAGGATGATCCGCTGTGGCAACCCCTAACGGGAACAGCCAAAAGAAGAAGAAGATAATTATGGGAACTGATCTCAGAAAGACCCAGATACTCTATACTGGAGTGAGCGTGTTGAAAATATATGAACGAACAGATAGATCTCAGATAATAACTAACCCTGACTCCAATTAGCACTAAAGTAGTGCCCTTAACAGCAGACACCACCATTACAAATGCACTCAGTGCCTATAGAAATATTCCCCCCCTTCGAAGGTTTCACACTTTATTATTATGCAAAACTGACTCACAGTGGATATAATTTGGCTTTGTTGAGACTGATCAACACAAAAAGACTCAGTAATGACAAAGTGAAAACAGACCTCTGTAAAGTGGCCTAAATTAATTACAAATACAAAGTAATCGATTGCTTAAGTATTCATCACTGGTGCAGCCAATAGGTTTTAGAAGTCACAGAATTATTTGACTGGAGATCACCTGTCTGGGTTTCAGTTGACTGTCGTATTAATGCATCTTACCTTGAAGGCCCTTGTGGAATTTCCACTGTGGTGTCCCCCTTGGAGAATCACTGACACACATATCACGCATGGCTGTCTGTGGATCACCATCTCGACTCATCTTGGGTAAGCAATCTCACCTCGGGATGAAAGTTTAATCTCTTTCTGTTCCTGCAGCCAGGAGAAGACACCCAGTGAGGTCAAATGACTCAGCCCAACCGGTCTGAGGAGTATAAAGGCGAAGAACTCACAGACGGTGGCGTCTCATTCTGGACCAAGGCTCGAGAGAGATGAAGGTTTGAACCAGACCTGATCACTTTAGGCACTCAACTGTTGCCATATTATGATTAGTAGAAACGCCATTCTACGTTGTTACTATTAAACAGTGTGATCCGACTTGTGGCTCAACATTTCCTGGGATCAATTGTCATACCTCGCATGACCATACACATTATAGCGGTGCAATGGTGTCTGCTTAAACTACCCTCGGCGACCCATTGCAAGATGTTCCACAAACCATGTGCGACCCTTTTGCATTGATTAGAATTGTGAATTACGACGCTGCACGACCCAAAATCAGATAACACACGCCACAGAATTGGTTGTGACCCATAGTTTAAAAACATGGTTTAGTAGATGCACCTTTGACAGACATGACAGCCTTGAAGCTGTGCAAAGGAGAACAATCAAGTGCATTTCAGGTCTTAAACACATGTTCTACTCAGAGAAATAGACCTGTTCAGTCTCAGGCAGTGCAGACTGTGTGGGGACGAAATCCAGGTGTTTAAAATCCACAAAGGCAGCCCAGCAGAATTCTGAATCACGTAGTCAAGGACATCGGTGAAAATGAAGAGGAAGTACATTTAAGACTGAAGCCAGAAATAAATTTTTTATGCAAAGAGTCGGGGGACTTTGGAACAAACTACCGAGACACAGAGTTAAGACACCTTGACAGTCTTTCAGAAGTACATGGGTGAGATATCGGGCAGCTTAGCTACTAGCTAAAACAAACAAGCCTGACGGACAGAATGGTTGTCTCTTGTTTGCTAAATTTCTTAAGTTCTATGCTCTTATGTTCTTGAGTCTGTGTGCTCAGGCTTTTATCAACTTTGCACATCTGGACGCTGCCATTTTTCTCCATCCTTCTTTGCAAAACTGTTCAGGCTCTGTCAGGTTGCTTGAGAATAATGAGTGAATGATCTTCTTTAAGTCAAGCCAAAAATTCTCATTTGGATTGAAGTCTGGTCTCCGACTTGGCCACTCTCGGACATTAACGTTGTGTTTAAGCCACTCCTGTGTAATTTTGGCTTCATGCTTGAGGTTGTTGTCTTACTGGAAAATGAATCTTCTCCCAATGGTGCAGGCTTCTTGCAGACAGCATCAGGTTTTCCTCTAGGATTTCTTCAAATTGTGTTGTATTCATTTAACCTTCTGAAGCTTTTCACAGCCTGCTGCAAAGAACCATCCCCAGAGCATGATGCTCCACGATGGTGATGGTGTGTTTTTGATAGCCTGCACTATTTGGCTTGAGGCAAACAAGGCATTCGGTCTGATGGCCAATAGGCTCAAGTTTGGTTTCATCAGACCAAAGGACCTTCTTCCAACTGACTTCAGGGTCTCCCAAGTGCCTTCTGGCAAGATGTCATGTTCGCTTTCTATTAACGGTGGCTTTCTCTTTGACACTCTCCCATAAAACCTGTGACTGTTAAAGCACCTGGGCAACAGTTGTCTCCACGGTGTCTCCAATTCCTTCCACTGTATCTTGTGACTCCTGCAGAATTCTCCTAGGTCTTTTGATGGCCTCCCTCACTAGTTGTCTTCTTGCATAATCACTCAGATTTTGTGGCCAGTCTGCTCTAGTCATACGTTTTCCATTTCTTAATGATTGATTTAACTGGACTACAAACGATATTCAGTGACGTGAACTATTCGTTCATTTCTTCAAGGAGTTGACTGAAGTGCTCTTTTGTCTTCATGGTGTAGGTTAGTCCACCATAATGACCGACCACAGGTTAGGCCTTCCACATTTACACTACAGTCAATTGAAACCTCCGAGAGGTGATCTCCACTGAAGTAATTCTGTGACTTCTAAAACCAATTGGCTGCATCAGTGAGGATTTAGTTGTGAAAATTTAAGTGGTCAAAGATTTTGTGTTTTAGATTGTGATGGGCAACCACGGTATCACCCAGCTGGGACGCCAACTGGAAGGAAGGACCAGGAGAGAGAGCACCTGCGAGGCACTACCTCCCCTTGGACGCTACAGGGCAGCCCTCCTGGGCAGCTGTGGCACCATGGATTCTTGCAGGGCACGTTGGGAGTGGGAGTTTGGTGTTGCCTTGTTGGGTTCTGTGGGGGCCGCCAGGGGGAGCTGCAGAGTACTGCAGTGGATTTCCATCGCACCTGGGTTAGTGATTCCAGGTAATGCTGATGAACAACCCAGAACACTCCCAGGACCTGTTTAAAAGAAGCCAGCCACTAATGATCGGAGGCGAGAGTCGGGAGGAAGAGGACGGAGCTTGCCACAGAGGGAGTGGAGGCGGAAAGAAGAAGAAGAAGAAGAAGATAATATGTTGTGTACGGGACTGTGATTTAGAACTGTGCTGTAATGGTGGGAAATGAGGTAGAGCAGTTCCCACGAGGAAGAATAATAAATTGTGTGTTGTGTGGCAAAAAACGTGTGTCTCTGCCTGTCTGTGTCGAGTTAGGTTGGCTCTACGCGTCCCCTTGATATTAAAGAGTCTTTTTCTGCTGATCAGTGTCAAAAACTCAAATCAAATCCATTGTGAGACAATGTCATATAAGCAGAAACTGAAAACTTCCAAGTGATGGATACTTCTTATAGGCAGTGTAATCCCTAAAACACCAAATCACACTTTATGACTGTACTATATTAAATTAAAAACAATATTTTTTTAACAAAAAAACAGTAAAATGTGTTTAGAGCCGCTGACTTATACATTTCCAAGGGTTACAATCCTATGCCCAGCTGTTGTTCTTGTGGGTTTTGTATGTTCTCGCCATGTCTACGTGGTTTACCTCTCATAAACCCGAAGACTGGCAGTTTGATTCAGCTGGCAATTCTAAGTTTGGCCCTCTATGAGTGTGGTGGTGCAGGTGAGTGGGCTCTGTGAATTAATGGCGTCCCATCCAGGGCTTGTTTCTGTTTGTAATAGCTTTGCATGGATTAAGAAGGTTTGAGAACGTAGTGTTCTGTATGGTTTCTAGTTTGTCTGTCTGTGTGTGTGTGTGCGCGTATACAGGGGTGGGCAAAAGCAGGTTTACAGTTGTTCATATGGAAAAAGACATGCAGGTTATGATTTTTACAATAGCTTTATTAACTCAAAAGAATGTCACAATGCGTTTAGGTACAATCTCAAAGTGCTCAAATTGCTCTAAATTCTAAACCGACTTTTGCTCACTCCTGCATTTATCCATCCGTCTACCCATTTTCAAGCCTGTTTAATCCAATTCAGAGCCAGCAGCCACACCACCTGCACTTCAGAGCAGCTCACCCACCTGAAGCTAAGCATATTGGGACCTGCCCAATAATTGGATGGTAGACCAACCAGGGAATTGGTGGGGTTGGTAAGGCCAGCAGGGGACGCTCACCCTGCGGTCTGTGTGTGGATCCCAATGCCCCAGTGCAGTGATGGGGACAATGCTGTACAAATGAGGAGCTGACTCTATGTGGTCATAAAAGATCTTTTGAAAAGAGTAGGGTGTTTCTAGATGTGACGGCTAAATTGTCCACCACAGCCTTGACATTCTAGGCACCTAAATCATGCCCTGTCCCTTATTGGCTAACTCTCTCCCTCTTTCTCTCTCTCTCACCCCTTCACCACCTAACAGCTAATTTGTGGTGAGAGTTTCTGGCACAAAACTGGCTGCCTGTCTTGTCATTCAGATGGATGCCACACATTGGCGGTGGTTGAAGTGGCTTCCTTACTGTCTATGTAAAGCGCTTTGAGTAAATTAGAAAAGCACTATAAAAATGTAATAAATTATTTACCGAATTATCAAGGCAGTATAAAAAAATAAGGCATGACGCAATCCAGGGCACACTCAAACACTTTAGAGTGCATATCCTTAGGAAAAGCAGAGAGTGCCTGCAGAAAAACGTGCAAACTCCTCGCACACAGAAACGATAAAGGACTTGACCCCGGGGCTGAAACTGTAAGTTTGCTTTTTTTTTTTTTTTTTTTTTTTAACATAGTCTACTTTGTTCAATTCAGGATTACAGGGAGCCATGGCACTGGGTTCAAGGCAGAAGCTCACCTGGGATGGTTCATCACTGAGCTCACTCATGTATGGCCAGCAGCGACATCACCAGCACCTCATAAGAGGTCATCCAGCTGAGGCTAAGCATGTTTAGGCCCAGCCATACATGGATGGGGACCATCTAAGAAAAAGTTGGGGCTGCTGCTGGAAGCGAGGTTGGTGCAGCCAGCAGGGGGCACTTACCTTGTGGTCTGAATATGGTCCCACTGCCCCCAGTGCAGTGACGGGGGACACTGTGCTGTAAAAATGGTGCCACCCTTCAGATTGGACGTAAAACTGAGGTCCTGACTCTCTGTGGTCATAAAAGATCCCTGGGCATCCTTTGTAAAGAGCAGGGTGTATCCCAATGTCCACGTTAAATTGCCCACCATTTTTTTTTTTTAACATAACATGTACTATCAGCCAATCCCAGCAGCACTGGGTTCAAAGCAGAAACCAACCCTGGATGGTTCATCACTGAGCTCACACGATTTAAGCTTTAAGCTTCCAATCTGGGCAACTTTCACATTTTGGGGATGTTGGTGGAAAAAAAATCAAAAGTATCTGCAGAAAAGTCGCAAGGGCACATGGAGAGAGTTTAACTACAACACCGGCATCAACTGAGGGCAGAATTCAACCCCAAATCAGTTGGTGTGGAGCTTTAGCTGAAAGGGCACACATACCGCAGATCTGTGTATCCACATAATAAAATTATTTGAATAAAAAGTGACAGCAACTTAAAGCAAATTACATGTGATTGCAGTTTTAAGATTATGTAGCACCTCTGACACTACCTTTCAGTGTCTATTAGACATTCCAACATACAGTTTTCATTATTTTTATCTTGAAAAGTGCAATCACTACCAAATGCTCCTTTTTGCCCTAAAGGCGATATTCCTATGGGTACGGCACTTTTAAATATGATGGACTCTCTTAATTTTTTCTTAAATGACATGTCATTTTTCTGTCTGCTCTCTCTTAGCAGACTTAGACCCTTAAAGCCACTTTCCATACCCAGGATATTCACAGCACACAAGAAAATATCATGGCACAAAGGCGGCTCATTAAAGTTAACAGACTCGAGATTCCCTTTGAATGGCCGCCTCTTTGCAGTTACTTTACATACTATTCAGTGAAACTGCTGCAAGCAGCTGCCTGATATTCCTGGGCTCCTGAAGTATGCGCAAAGGCAAAGTGTGTGTGTGTAGGGGTGGGGGGTCTGGTGGAGGGGTGGGCCGGTTTGACTTGTGGGGCTGGCGGGGGCTTCCTGTCACCCTCACTGACTTCTACACGTGGGGACAATATGTGCAATGCAAAGCTTAAGACATGCAAATCAGGGAGCCTTTACTGTTTTGATTTTTAAATATTCAACCCGCCCACTGATATAAAAAGGAGGTGGAGATGCTGCATTCAGCAGACGGTCCTCCTGCTTATCTACTAAGGGACAATCACCGCTCACATGCTCATTTACTTCTAGGCTTCTTAGCTGCCGAAAAGAAAAGAGGTGTGTGTGTGTGTGTGTGTGTGTGTGTGCGCACGCGAGTTTAAGACTTTACAAAAGAGGCAGAGAGGCTCTGGACGCAGCAACCAATAACCCTGCCTGATGTGATCATTAGGGTTATTAGTAGGGACTACCAGCAAGCAGTCAGCAGTCGTGTGCAGTCACTACATGGTGCAGTTGGCAGGCGCAGGTCAACTTGGAGAAAAACTACCTTCATACAGCACACTAGCTGCATTCTAAAAAAAGGATTACCCTCCAGAAGAAGAAGAACTCAGCCAAAATGAAACTACAGAGCCTCCTTTATATCTTTTTTCTCATAATGATGGGCGCCTTACTTGCACTCGGACAGAAGCCAGGTAGGAGACACGGATTTGACTATGTGACTAGAGGATTGACTAAGATGTGTGACCTGAGGTAGAACTGTGCATTTCAGTGTTCAGCAGAATTGTGGTGGGATGTATTTTGCACCTGTTTTATCATCACAAATAATGAAAAATGATAAACATGAGGTTTGTAAATAAGGTTATTTACCTGATTGACAGGCAAATGCTTACTATACACACAGTAGATATAACATCATAATTCATATGGTGAAAAAAGTAATGTTATCACATACTGTAAAGAAAGTAAAATAGCTTACAGGATACATGTGTGCATTAATTTATATACATTTAATTAAGGTAAATGTTTTATGTGAGACATTACAGTACATATACACACAAACAATATAGAATAGCTCTGCACTGTTTGTATGACAAACCTGAGAGAAAGAGAAAATCTGAAAATTAATTAGAATCCACTCAGCATACATCCATCTATCTTCAAACCTACTTAATTAAGTTCCGGGTTGCAAAATATTATAATATATATATTGTATACAATATGTACACACT
>JANRMT010062837.1:87913477-87927389 GCA_026402145.1 Polypterus bichir lapradei | reverse complement strand
AAGGTTATGATTATTACAATAGCTTGATTAGGTTTATTAACTTTAAGAAGACAAATACAAATTAATAAATAAATAAGAATACAAGAATAAAGGTTATGATTATTACAATAGCTTGATTAGGTTTATTAACTTTAAGAAGACAAATAATACAAATTAATAAATAAATAAGAATACAAGAATAAAATGTTTCATGCACTCACAACTGTAAACCTACTTTTGCCCCACCCTATGTATAAAATTAGATAAGACTAGATAAACTTTTAATAATCTCATGGGGAAATTCAGATGCATACAGCAGCAGAAACATAAAAAACAAGACTACAGACATGTAGATTTGAATGTATTATATACATATAATGTATTTGTATTATGCAATATATTTAGTGTATGCATATACTGTATAACATGTACACACACACACACACACAAATATATACATACATATATATACACACACACAAATGCTATATGCATCATTGCCTTTTTGAAAACTTTTAAGAGAAGATGTCAAATTGTACCCATCTAAACTATATATATATGTGTATATGTATATATATGGTAAATCTACATAACACATAAATGTGATTTTACAAAGGAGAATTAAAAAATGGTCAGTTGCTTGTTAATGTGTGCTCGTGTGTACTCCACATTCATGCATGGTAATGTACAACTATCTACAACTAAATTTATTACTTATGCAAGTTTTTAATACACTTAATGTTTCTTTAACTGGCTTGTTCTTATCTAATTATTTTCTAAAGTAATGTCTTCATGATTATGTTTGTGTGGTCACTTAAAGAAAGAATGTTATCTATTTAATTTTGTTTGCATCAATACAGTATAGAGCTTAGTTTATCTTTTAAGAGTTTTAATTTTCAGTTAGGTAAGTGTGGGAGAATTGTCATTAAATCTCTCGGTCATTAACGTCCCATAACAATAAAACTTTTGAGTAGACACAGAATATGCTTAACTCACTTTTGACTCCTGACCGTACCTTTGAAATCTTTAAGCAGCCTCTGCTGTAGTTACAGGTAGGCAAACCTTTCCTTACCAAGGACACTTGTAAGTTTTCTTCAGATGTTAATACAGATCCCTCATTCGCATTCAAATTAGAAAGACCATTAAATGCCAGGGGATTTAAGACTAAGGAAAAAAACAATTACAGCAAAAAGCGTTAGTGCCTTCTTAAAGTTTGCCTTTTAAGGACAACTTTATCTGAGATTTTTCTGAGTGGCAGTTAATTTTGTGGGGGCCTAATGACAAAATGAGAAAGCTTAATTTAAATCGACCAAAGCATTTACAACCATCCATTCTCAAACCCACTTAATCCGGGCACCATTGTGCACAAAGAAGAAACCAACCTTTATAATTAAAACATCAACATTATAATTTTTAACACTAGTAAGCTCCTATTTGAATTAATTTTTTTAAAGAAAGGTACATTTTTACAGTTCCCTGTGACATTATCTATTTTTTGGGTTTGTTAACAACTGTAACAATGAGGGAGGATATCGCTAGTCCTTTCTTTCTTGAGACCAAACATGTTAATTGCTGTGAGGTTAATGGACCATACTGGTGCTGATCCAGCTTCACGCACCAACATCATGACTTCAGAAGTGTAGTTTGAAAGTGCACATTAGTGAAGATGCCCTTCATATTTGGCATGCTCAAATCCACGCCCATGTGTGCCCGTCCACAGAGATGTCAGGACTCGATTTGCAGCCTAGCATGAAGACGGCAGTAACCCGGAGAGGGAGCTGCCAACACCTGTGGAGGAGGGTTTGCTGGATTTCCCTTAGTCTTAATTGGATGTGACTTTAAGTTTAGGCACACATGATAAAACCTCTTGGATTACTTTCCGCCTCTTTTTTGCCATTAACTTGGGCATAAACCATTTCCGGCATGTCTATTGTAGTCTTTGGTGTTATATTGGTTTTTCCACAGTTAAGGGTCAGCGATTTTAGCACAGTCTTTCACACTAACAGCTGCACACCTGCATGTTCTCAGCTAAAAGAGGCAGAAAGCAACCGATTTGCCTTTTATAAATTCTCCTTTTTTCTCCAAACATGAAGGGGGGTCCGGCTCATTGACGACTTTAAAGTTTTACAGCCATTATTAGTCTTAACTTGTCTGAAGATATGTTTGCTGTATTACTGACATTTTGTTTTCTTAAATCTTGGTCTTATACATGAAATGAATACTTTTGTTTTTTGACAATTCTTTGTAATTTGCAGTTCAGATTACATTTCATCCAACATTCACTTTACAGCAATCATCATTTTTAGAGTCACACACTCGGGCATCAGCTAATGAGCACATTTAAGATCTCCTCAGTCTTGGTGAGGTGGTCTCTTTTAGCTCTTTAAACATAAAACCAATAATATACTTGTGAGGCACAGGCACCTTAAAGCTGATTACACCCAGAGGGCAGGATGTTTGCTCCTAGTATGCTAATATAAATGACTACGCTCAAGGCAAATACTTAATTTTCAGACCACAACCACTTCATTATGTATATACAGAGCGAGTTGGATGACCAGCGTTAAGCTATAGTTGCATGTGCCCAATCAGCCAGGATAAACTCAGCTAAAATCTGACCTTCAGTTCATACAGTTCATTTAGTTAACTCTACAAAAGTGCAGAATAAAAAGCAAGCAAGAAAACGCACAGATTAATGGATTTTCCAATGTCCCATGTTCTCTGTTTTCAGCTTCTAGACTAATTATGTGTGTCATTAGCTTCAGACACATCTGATATTAGTTAACAAGGAGGTGGATGCAGTTGTAGCAATAAAGGCACTGGGGCTGTCTGGTAGGAGGACAGCCTGGTGTAGTGAACCAAACCACGTGTCCAGAGCTCATGAGGTGGGTTATGGGGGACAGACAGACAACTCCAATGCACTGGAATATTATAGGCAGTTGACTGAAAGGACACTGAGCTTCTGTTCAAAATGTTACTCGTTCAATCCCCACTTCCAACTTGCTGTGTGACCCCCTCATGCATCACATAACTCATATGGCACACTGCCATGCTAAAAGATACATAGAGTTTGTCAAAAGAGCTAACACAGTTGGATATACGGGGGGCTTGGCTGTCAAGTATGTGCAGTGGAAAGGACACTGAAGTGTAAGCCAAAATGTTACTTACTAAATCCTACTTTCAGCTTGTTGTGTGACGCTGAGTACATCACATATCATACAACCATGCACACACACACACACGCACGCACACATACATATACATATAATATATATATATATGTACGGTATGTGTGTGTGTGTATGTATAATATATACTGTATATATATATATATATGTTACGGCTAAAACCCGAAAACGGCCAAAGTGGGAAGTGTCCGGCCAAATCGGGAAATGCCCAATGTTGCTGTAAATTGACCAGCCAATGTCCAATCTTTTCCTTGATTTTGGGATTTTGCCAGCCAGTTTGAGAAATAGCATGGGGCGATCGGCCAAAGTCGGAAGAAAAAAGGCACGAGCAGCGATTTGTTGCGCACTTAGCAGTGCAATTGCATCGAGTGTAGCCTTGGCCGCCGGTCGGTGATTGTGAAGACGCGACGGTTCGTAGTGATTTTTTCTGCTGTGCCTACGGATTCCAGTGTGAGCAATTTCTCATGCAGAATGGAAAACTCACTTCTGAATCTGCATCTGAAATTTTTAAGCATCTTTGCACCTTGAGCGGACAGTCTTACATCCCACATCAAATTTTGGCCAGGGATTTCTCACCCCTTTGCGAAATGGCCAGCCAAAGTAGCATATACACTGGTCATTGCTAGTAATTCAGACTTTGGCCACACTTCTCTGCCAAAATGCAAAATGGCCGGCCAATTCGGGAATTGGCAGAACTTCGGGTTTTGGCCGTGATATATACAACACACACACAAACAATTATAAATCTATATTATTACGCCAGTATGCTCACCACATATTAGCTATTAAGTGGTGAGACAGATAGCCAATCAAAGACAGGGGATGATTTGGGGGCCAGAATGACTTGACTGTGGAGGGCAGTTTAGCCAGGACATTAAGATACACCCTGCACTTTACAAAGGATGGCCATGGGTTCTTTAATGACCAGAGATAGTCAGGACCTCGGTTTGAACGGCACCATTTTTTTAATGCTGGATAGATATTAAAACATGGACATCACTAAAATTTTTTTAGCTAAAATAAAAAAAAAAAAAAAAAAACAAAACCAAAACAGACTGCGTGTTTTGGACATTCTGATCCCACCTGTACTTCTTCAAGTAACCTTAGCCCTCTGACCACCTGCTATAAACACTTGGCAAAAAAATCTTGCTGTGATGTTTGATAACGCCCTCAAATTCCAAAAACAGATTAACTCCATCGTTAAAGCCAGTTTCTGTCATCTCAGTGTGTTAGCTAAACTCAAACCTTTTCTTTCTGCAGATGATTTTCAACAACTAATTCACGCTTTTGTCTCTACTTGGCTTGACTACTACAAGTCACTGTACACCGGAATTAACCAGTCATGACTTGTTCATCTTCAACTAGTCCAGAACGCTGCAACCAGGCCGTGTAACAGACACACGAAAGCAGAATCACATCATACCAACCTCAGCTTCACTTCACTGGCTTCCAGTTCACTACAGGACTGAGTTTAAAATGTCAGTGTTTGTTTGAAAGTCTCTGAACGGTTTCGTCCCCTCTTATCTTACTCTCCTTCACAATCACTTCGGCCCTCTGACCTTAACTTACTGGTCGTGCCGAGATCTGCACTTAACCTCAGAGGGGGTCAGCCCTAAGCCTTGGAATGGTCTCCCCTTTTTATATTAGGTCAGCACCAACTTAGGCTATCAGACTGGATTTAAAAGTGACCAATCTTTTTGCCTTAACTTGCATGAGTGTACTGTTTTTTATGTATTTATATACTTTTGATGTATTCATTTATGTATAAATATATTGGCATATTAATGAAAACTGTCCAACACTTTGCTCAACTGCTGTTGCTTTAAATCAGGGGACGCCAAGTCTGGTCCTGGAGGAACACCGTGGCTGCAGGTTTTCATTCTAACCCTTTTTTTAATGCCATTTTGTGCTGCTAATTAACTTCTTGATCATTTTAATTGACTTGCTATTTAAAGATTTGCTCCCCTGAATTTCTTCATCGTTCCTCTGAATTGCTTCATTTCTTTCCTTAAATGGCACCCAAACAGAAATGAAATGTAAAGTGAGAGAGCCAACAGAAGACCAACTAAGTGAGGATGTCAAACTCCAACCAATTTCACTCCAAACAGTGGCTTAATGAGGTGCCAATTCTTTAATTTTGTGGCTTGTTGCTACTCTCGTGGTGCATTAGCAGACATTTCTGAAATTGTTGATTTTCCCTTTTCTAAGAGCACCATTAAAATGTTTTGGGGACCTGGGAAGACAGACATTCCTGAGACCTTCATCTTTCTTTATTTTCAGATATTGTATGATGGACGCAGTTGTTTTGGCTCATTTTGTATCTCATTATTGTTTGGTTGCTATTTAAGGAAATGAATCAATTAAGAGGTCTGAGTTTTCAAGAACAAGCCAATTAAAATTAGTTCAAAAGAAGTGAATTAGCAGCAAAAACAGGTCAATAATTAAGAAAAGGGTTAGAATGAAAACCTGCAGCTACGGTGGTCCTCCAGGCCCAGAGTTGGCGACCGCTGATTTAAATGTTATCCATAAATGAAATTGGCATGACTTGATTTATTAAAAGTGTTCAGAGTTTGTTCCTCAGGTTAAAGGGTTTATAGAAGTTCATCATTTCTGCTTTGTTTCAGCTAACCTTACACAGAGAAGGAAACTCCGACACCACTGTCCACACAGACGGTGTATGCCTCTGCATTCGAGGGTCCCTTTCCCTTAAGGTATGTGCAAAATATTTTATACTGCATATGTAGTCAATGATTGTATCCTGCAGCAAACTGGCGAATGCAATAGTGCTAGATACTGTATGCCAATTTCATATACACCAGTCATGTTTTACACAAACCGATTAAATATTAAAATATCAAAAATAGCTTCATGTTTTAACTTGCATAAGCATCATCTCGAACTGCATGCACCGCCATAGTATGGCACATTTCTTACACATGCTGTTTTATGCCTTTAATTATTCTGAAAGCATAAGAACTGACAGTTCAGCTCAGTGTAGTTAATCCATTCCCTTTCACCTCACATGCAGTTGGGACAGGAGTCTCCCCAAAGCGTCACTTTTGACAACACTGTTCATCTCCTGCTTACATAGATTTACAATGTTCTGTGCAAGAAAGAAGCAGCTTTCTAATATTTATGTGACATTTAGTCTTAGTCAGCTCCCAGTGCCGTCCTCACATCTGCAATGAAAGGCTTCAAGAAAGGTATAAGTTGGGGTCTGTTTTATTTTTTTCACCTTTAAAAGCCTGAATTATTCTCACAGGTCTTCTTTTAACATCTGTTTAATTTCTTTAGTTAAAAATGTTCATGTGCTTACATTGGGTTTCAATATGTCTGGCACTTGCACTCTGGACTCATCTCTGTTACTGTTAATATTGTTCAAGTAAAAGTCTGAAACTGACATTTCTTATTTTGAAATATCTGCTTTAGATGACATTTCTTGTTTTAAAATGCCTGATTTAGATGCCTGTTAATGCTGAATTGCATAGTTTTTAAAAAAAAAAAAACACACAATGTGTTTTTTCTAATGACAAATGATCAGGACCGACATCACCATTAAGGTGAATTAGGCATTCATCTAGGGCACAGATCATAAATGGGGGGGGGGCTGCCCATGGGTTAGCTATCGAACATTCGGTTGGCACACTAATAAGCTTGACCTAGGACGCACAATAACCTAACATTGGCACTGCAAATGCTATCACCAAGAATGGGTGCATGTGCTTGAGATAACTAGTTTATAGCTCTAAACAGACGGTAAACGACTGTGAAGAATTGCCAATGCAAGGCACTGTGTTCTTAGTTTGACTTCTGGGTGAGGTGTCATATTTTTTATTTGGTTGAGTAGTCATGGTCTCCCCACATTTATGTATACTTTCTCACCACAGCCTAGGCTGACTGGCGACTCTCAGTGGGCATGTCCTAAAATAACTGACTTCCCATTTAGGGCAATAGCTTAACTTATCACCTCAGGTTTCCAAGCAGCCCCAAACTAAATAAGTGAATAAGAAAATAAATAGATAGATAGCTTTTGTGTTTATGAAAATCTTTTTAAAAAATTCTTACAAAAAATTATCCCAGAACATAGTGTGGAAACCAGGGGCGCTCCAGCTGCCCCAACCCCAACACAAACAGGCAGAGACACAAGTTTGCCACACAACACACATTTATTCACGTAGGAAGCACTTTCCCCTCGCTCCCCACAGCAGCACAGTACAAACACCAAAACAGCACAGTCTCTTCTACTTCTCTGTTTGACGTCCACCTCTGCTCCCCCTCTTGGCAAGCTTCGTCCCTCTTCCTCCCGACTCTGGCTCTCCAAATGGAATGGAGTGAGACGGCTCCTTTTAAGCTGACCCAGGGAGTGTTCCAGGTGTCTCATTAATCAGACCTGGAATCACCCCCCAGGTGTGGCAACAGCCCCCCTGTATGTTTCTGCAGCTCCACCTTGGTGGCCCCCACAGAATCCAACAGGGATGCACCAAACTCCAATTCCCAGCATGCCCTGGGGGAATCCATGGTGCCACAGCTACCCAGAAGGGCTGCCCTCTAGCGTCCCGGGGAAGGTAGTGCCCTGCCGATACTCTCTCCCTTGGTCCTTCTATCCAGATGGTGTCCCAGCCGGGTGGCCGTGGCTGCCTGTCACAATAGTCATAGGTTAGGTGCAATGAACACTAAGTTCTGTGACCTTGGTTCCATCTCCTTTATAAATTACTACTTGCCTTTGTTTTTTTTTTTTTGTTTTTTTTAACAGAAGTGGGCTACCCAGTAACCAAATATTTTTTACGAAATAATACAAAAAGATTCCTTGATTCAGAAACAGTCACAATTGTAAAATCTTAAGTATATGACACAAAACTGTTTCTATTGAAAAAAAATTAAGCTCATGAACTTTAGCAATGCACTGTATGTAAAATATTTCATTTATAATAAGTGGGGACAACACTTCTGCCTCACTGCTCCAGGAGTCGGGATTCAAATTCTGACCCAGTCATTGTCTATGTTTAATTTAACATTCTTCTTGCATATACTGCAACAGACAAAAGTCCAGCGAAGAGTGACAAAACTTATTGCAGGCCTGCGGGATAAGCGCTTTGAGGAACGATTAATGGAACTCAGCTAAGGTTAAAGGAATACTCTACCCTAAGATTGTATTTTTTTATGTTTTTAAACCCCATGTGGTTTGTAGTGATGGCCAAAAAAACATTTTAGTCACATGTTTTCATGCAAAATGGAGGCAATAACATTTTTGATAGAACAGTAGTGATTGATGATCAATGCCAGACAGCGGCAAACACTATCAAAAACATCCATGAAAAAAAAAAAAAAAAAAAACTCACACGTTACTCACATCACATTAAGTCATCTGGGTTAATGTTCACAATCTTGCTGCAAAACATATTCATTTTGTTTTTTAAAATATTGTTAAATAAATACCTCCAGAAAATAGAAGCAATCTACAAGCAGGACTTGCATTTTTGAATTGAAGACATGACTCTTGACCAATGAATGAGGAAAAGAGGCGGGTCTTCAATTCAAAGATGCAATGTCTGCATATGATCAGAAGATTTAACATGTGCATTATGCAACATAAGTAGCGTGAGATTTCTTTCAAAGTGGAGACCACCATAGGCTCCAGTTATATCAGTTATATTATAACATGAAATCAAATTTTTTTCTCAGTCATCACTAAAAACACATGGGGTAAGGAACAGAAATAAAAAAATGTCATCTTTTGGTGGAATATTCTTTTGAAAGGAGACATAACAGAAGTGAATTAGTGTCAGGATCTTCAGTAAGCTAAAGGAATTTTTGTTCTATTCTGGAAAATTTTCTATGGTTTACTTCTTTAAGAATGACTAATTGTTTCAACTTTTTCGTTGACTCCTTCCTTGTTGCATCATATACTGTATTGCCAATAGTATAACTGTTTTTAAATCTTTCTCAAAACTTTAAATAAGTTTTATATCCAAAATGACCAGTTAGTTAAAATTAGATTAGATGACTTTCCTCTTATTATATGGTAGGGTTGCATTGTAAGGTGACAGCTGCAGTCGTTTCCCAGAGATGTTCTCTTAAACAATAAGCTTCATGAAAGTACAAGTACAATTAGCGATAAGTTAGATAAACAGTAAAAGCAAAGAACCTTTGGTGCTTTCTTCTCTCGGCTTTTCCCTCATTGGCTCATCGCTATCACTGCAGGTGAACAAACAAGATTTGCAAACACTGCCCTAATCCACCAGCTACATAACTGGCTAAACTCCCTCATGGAGGTCTACAATAGTTACAGAATTTATATGTGCCCAATGTGGCAAAGAGCAGCTACTCTGAACCATGGAAACAAGTTCATGTATAATTCAACTCCAAACTTACCCTCTGTGACTACATGTGAAAAGATCTGGCATTGAGAATGTTATCTCTTAGCAAAATAACACAAAACAGTATTAGTTTAGGATCTGTAGGATTGTACTGATGGAGCTCAGTTTAGTTCAAGTCATGCATTTAGAAAAATTAAATTGCAAATAAGTTGAAACAAATTCTGAAAACAACAAAAATCAGTTTTTTATTAATAATATTCATATACTGTCAAGTAAGATGGTTGGGAGACAAAGTCAGAGATTTGAGATTGCGCTGGTTTGGACATGTGCAGAGGAGAGATGCTGGGCATATTGGGAGAAGGATGCAAAGGATAGAGCTGCCAGGGAAGAGGAGAAAGATTTATGGATGTGGTGAGAGAGGACATGTAGGTGATGGGTGTAACAGAACAAGATGATGAGGACAGAAAGATATGGAAGAAGATGATCTGCTGTGGCAACCCCTAACGGGAGCTGCCGAAAGAAGAAGAAGATTATTAATATTCATATACTCACATCAGTACCTGATATGACCTCCTCAGTTTTTGAGAAGCATCTCAATGTGATTTGGAATGGAATCTACCAAATTTTGAACAGTCTTGGAGGATGTTGGGGTATCTGTTGCAAACTTGAATTAGAGCCTCAATCATCTTCTCTGTGGTTTTGCAGTCCATTCTAAGAAGCCGTTGCTTACAAATAGACCACAAATTTTCAGTTGGGTTCAGATCAGAAGAGAGTTTCCAGGCCACTCCAGTATGTTCATTTGATTCTCATTGAAAAATGTCTTCACTTGTTTTGATGTGCATCATGGGGCCAGTTCTTGTTGAAAAACATTGGATCCATAGGGAAATAACTTCTTCAGTTCTGGAAGAACTTTTCTGATGATAAGTACAATGTAATATGGTGAGTGCATCATGAGCTTGACTGTGTGCAAGCCACCGATGCCATAATAGCTGAAGCGACCCAAAAACATCATCTTTTGTGGGGGTTTCACGTGATCCGGTGTTTTCTACAAGATCTGGCCCCGTGTCACACATCGAAACAAGTGAAGAAATCTGTCAATGAGAATCAAATGGACATACTAGATTGGCCCGGAAACTCTCCTGATCTGAACCTGATTGAAAATTTGTGGTCTATTTCTAAGCAAGACTTTGTGGAATGGACTGCACAACCACGGGGAAGTGGATTCAGGCCCTAATTCAGGTTTGGTATAGAGACTGTTCAAAATTGGTGGATTCTGTACCAAATTGCATCGAGACGTTTCTCAAGAGTCGAGGAGGTCATATCATATACTGCTGTGAGTATATGAATATTATTATTCATAATAAAAAAAATGAGCAAAACCAAAACTGAAGTTTTGTTGTTTTCAGAGTTTGTTTCAATTAATTTGCACAAGGGTGTATATATGATAACTGGACACTAGTGTGAGTGACTGGTAATAATTAATGTTCTATCACTCACATTGGCATCAGCTTCTCAGACATTTAGAAAGAAGTGCTGGGACACATATTGAATACGTTAAAATGGAACAATGATCCAAACAGTATCACATATCCGGAAATAATTGTCCAGAAATACAAAACAAAATACAAACCAGTCGGAGCGCCGTTAACTGGGAGTATTTAACTTCCGAACATCGTGTGGGTTGGCTGGCTCGCATGAAAACATACCACCACTGCTCTTCTAAAGATTAAAGCTTAAAGCAATAAGTTTGATTCCACCTTATAATAACGATGTTCTGATACAATTTCTCTATTCTGCTGTAAACTTGTGTCCCATACGTAGGAGGCATTGCTTGGCTAGAGATTTATTTGGCCCCAGGAAACCAAAAAGCACGTGTGTGGCTATAATGGTGTAAATGACATAGCAGGATAAGCACTATGACCACAGCATACTTTAGGAATCTGCAGATGTCAAACACACGGAGGGGTTTTGTCTTGCCAGGCTCACTGACGTTTGTAAACGGGCCTCAGCATAAGTTTGTGTGTGCCGGTCCTAGGATGGCTTGCTATCTCATCCTTGGAGTTGCTGCTAGGTTAGGTTTCAGCAATCCATAAATTTGTATTTGAAGAGGCAGGATCATATAATGCATAGATGAAGAAGATTTTTTTCACATCTTTTATTAAAATGTATTTGCAAATAGTATGGTGGTGCAGGGGTCAGTGTTGCTGCCCCTCGGCCTGGTCACTAGAGAGTTTGCACATTATTTTTGTGTCCTTATGGATATTCACCTCATATAAAAATGTAAATTTAATTGGTCATTTTAAATTCAACTTGGTGTGCGTATATGTGGAAGTTTTGAGTGTGTGACATGTGAGTACACTGTACAGGGTTAGGTCCCGTCTTCTTGTGTGTGATGAGGTCAAAATAATCTTTAGGTCTCCACATCACTGAGCATGTTAAGATTAGGAATGAATGGATTAAGACATCCTACATAATGGTCACTGTACTCTGCACAGGTCATAATAAACTAGAAATTAAACACTAATGCTTTTACAGATTGTGTCAAATCTGGACTAAAGAAACATTATTAATTAAACTATCAACTTTCTAAACATGCAAGAAGCATCCCAACATAGCAACTAAATACAGCTACTCTGTCTTTTATACAGCACCATTCTCCTACTTTCCTAAAGACACGCAGGTTATTTTAACTGGTTATTCCAAAGTGGTCCCCGTGTGAATGTGAGTGGGAGTGTATGTGTGAAGGGGTCATGAGATGAACTAGTGGAATGTTCAGGGCTTTTCCCGGCCTTGCTGGCATAGATGAAGATCCTCCATTACTATGAACTGGCCTGTTTAAGAAGCTTTGAGAAAGTTAATTCATAGGCAGTGACACAAGGGGCTTGAAAAGTATTTAAGAATGCCACTTAGATAACAAGGTGGAATGCGAGATAATTAAATTAACTAATCAATAAGAGTTAAGACTACAAAGCACAGAGAAAAAGTGAAACTTTCAATGGTTAAAGAATAGACATTCACTGAAGGCTACCGTTTAATTGCAGCCACCCTGACATAATCCACGTTTTCTAGCTAGTAAATCTACCAGCGTTCTATTCAACTAATCAAAGTAAATCTTTTATTTAGATAATTATAACTATCTGCCCAAAGAAGGAAATTTGTCTTTACATAAGCTCAATAAATATTGTAAGAAAATAAATAAATGTTAGTATAAATACACACAAGAATTACTGACTTGGCTAAAGATAAAAAGGGCAGCCACAGTTCACAGTGAGGCATTAAAAAGGCGCATTGCTGGAAGTATAAAGGAGCCCCAGTACCTGTACATATAAATTAACTGAAGAGAAAAGGTGATCTTTACATAATTAAGAAAACTTTTTTTTTAGAAATACTATGAAAACTGACAGCAGATATAAGGTGTAGGCACACCACAAAACATTTCAAAACCTTTAACAGCGCATGCCACTCTTCAGAAGTGTGAGTCACTTTCAGAAAAGACAAACAAAAACTGAAACTTGAAAGTTTACTCGTATTATAGGAATGTAGGGACGCTGCGCCTGACTTCATTCTAGAGAAGCTGACAATGAAAGGGAATTGCATGTCACTATGTACTGTAAAATTCTCCCTATGACCCAAGTCAGCCTGGGTCAATAAGTGTGTGGACTGAAGCTGCAGTTTAAATACGATTGTCCATTAGCTCTTTTAGTAGCTCTTTCAAAGTTAAATAAATGTTAACTAAGGTAAATAGGGACATATTTGCTGATGCAGTCACTGGGAAGCTCTTTATGACCGTCAAAGGCCTGGTAAACACTCTGCTCTGTTGTCTAAAGCAAATCGAATTAGAGAAAGAAGTCGGGTGGCCCACATGTTGACAGGGCTGCACTGGGGCTTTCTATCATGAAATGTGATATTCGCTATCAGACCCCATTGTTTGCCCATTATAGACAGTTAAAAGAAGTCCCAGCCTACTCTGGAAGAAAAGGGTAGCCAAAGCAGAAGCCATTCCTAAAGTGGGAGTCATGCCACCACTGCAGGGTACAGTCCTGGACATATGCACTCCCATTCACTGGGCAAATCTGGACATGGAATGGATTTTGTGAGAAACTGGAAAATGACAAGAACAACCAAAAATAAAAAATATGGGAACCTGTGAAAGATAACAAAAAGCATGAATACCTTGAAACTTACACTATACACTGACAAACAATTTCCCTCTAGATGAAGCAAGTATGATAATAGAGTTATGCGTAAGGTATTGTTGCATTCAGTTTTTGGATGACTTCGACTAATACCAATTACATTTTGCTGTTACAATGACAGGCAGAGTCTAGTGGTTATGGATTTGGACCGATTCAAAGTAAAAATCAAACAATGAAAATAAGCACGTATTAATTCCTCATACCTACAGAATTAAAAAAAAAAAAAAAAAAA
>JANRMT010062837.1:87894716-87908477 GCA_026402145.1 Polypterus bichir lapradei | reverse complement strand
TAGGAATAAAGCTGGACAGTTTAACATCTGTAGCAGAGCGACAGGCACTAAGCAAACTCCTGTCAATCATGAAGAATCCACTGCATCCACTAAACAGTGTCATCTCCAGGCAGAGGAGCAGCTTCAGTGACAGACTTTTGTCACCGTCCTGCTCCACTGACTGACTGAGGAGATCATTCCTCCCCCAAACTATGCGACTCTTCAATTCCACCCAGGGGAGTAAAAGCTAACATTATTCAAAGTTATTGTCTGTTTTTACATGCATTTTTATTACTCTTTAATTTCATTTCTTTTTTTTTTGTATCAGTATACTGCAGCTGGATTATTTGAATTTCCCCTTGGGATTAATAAAGTATATATATATATATATATATATACACACATATATACACACACACACACACACACATATATATACATACACACACATATATTTACATACACACACACACACACACACATAAACACTCAACATAGTACTTAAATCTTTCCTCTCTCTTGTCTTGTACTACATGTATCTTCAGTACCTGTCCTCTGTATTTGCACGTGTGAATGTCTCATCACTGGCGCCCAATCTCTGAAGTTTGTTCCCGTAAAGCCGGCTTCTCAGATTCTGCCATTATTTTTGAGAATGTTTTGTCACTTCCTGCCCAGTTTTAAACATGCCATCTTTGAAGGTGACTCTATCAGCAAGCTTAATATGCCTTCACTCCACCTTGTGTGTCTCACACTCACACTTCCATTTTCATTGCATCACCAAAGCCAAACTGACCAATCAGATTCTTCAGAGGGACAGCACACACAGACCTTTGTGTTTTATTTTATATATTTTTTTTTTCTTTTTGATGTATGAATTGCAATTTGATTATTAGGTGGTTAGCTACCAGGTAATGTTATATATAGTATATATACATACATACATACACACACATATATATGTATACTTACTGTGTATAGACACAGATAGATAAGGCACTATATAATAACTTATGATCATTGGTTTCCTTAAATTGTAAAAGGACCAGAAAGGGCAGGACTTTCAAGCACAGTGGAAGTGATACCAGTGTTTCTCTGGGGCTTCCTCCTCTATTCTAGATGGAAAGAGAGAAAGGCAGTTACTAACAGCATCACATTCTTGCTGCTTCTCATAAAAGTTAGATCCATCAATGGAGGATGAATGGATGGATGGATGGATAGACAGACAGACACACGCTCTCTTAATTGAAGTTAGGAAAATCATATTACTTCATTTACTCATTCCTACTAGTAGTCTGATATATTTAAGCAGTTTATTACATCTATAATTTTTTGCCTGAAAACTGTTTTACAAACTGAATTTAAAAAGCAGACACTGTACAGTAGATCAGCTAAATCTGCCACTGGCCTCTTGATAACCTCTCTGACGGGTCTCTTTTTCATTCTTGCTTATCAAGCTGGGAGGGAAGGCCTGATTTCGGTAGGTTTTTGGTGGTTTGCTTACTTTGAGTTTTTTTTTTTTCCTCCTGCTAACTTCATTCCAGAGCCCCTATGAAAACTCTTTGGTATTCATGCTCAAATGTTCGCTTTGAAATGTACTACCTAAGCAGAAGGAACCCAAGCACAAAAAGTGCTGAATTTATCCTGAAATTCTGTGAATCACTACAATGTATCATCAGAGCTCAATTAACCTACTGGTATTCTCAAAGCAATCAGTTATGTTTGAGCAAAGGGAAACAAGAAAGCTAAGTGAAGCTGTCCTGAAGCTAATTTAAGTTCAAAGGAACATTTCTGTAGTCAATTTAGAGAAGCTGGACATATTTCAGCACTGAATTCCTACTTCATGGAGTAAAGTCTATGTTTATATGTTTAACATACTTTGGTGAGTTTTATGCAAAACTGTAAGATGCACAATGCTTCACTTGTGCCGGTGAATCAAATAGGAACAGGTGTGCAGTACATTCAGTTAATCTACTGTATTTAATTCATTAATTCTCCAGACTGTTACCTAAATGTGCCCACTGGTGCTATATTAGGCCTGTCTCTAGTAACTCTATAGTGTAAAACAACAAGGGTTAAATAAGCTGTGGACAGAAGGCTGGATGTATTTGCATAGTCTGCTATCATCAAAAATGTATTTCCATATGTAAGCCATTTTCTAACATTCTTAGCCCTAAACAGGATCGCGGGAGAAGCCGGAGCCTCACCAGCTAGCATAGGGCACAAGGCAGAACAAACCTTGGACAGGGCAGCTGTCCTTCGCAGGGCAAACACACAAACAGACAGACCCCAACCACACAGTAGAGCCACTTTAGTATTGCCAACCTGAATGTCTTTGGACTGTGGGAGGAAACCCAAGCAGATCTCAAACTCCAGGCAGGGAGTATCTGGGGACGCCAACCCTGGTCTCCTTACTGTGAGGAAGGAGCGATACCACTGTGCCACCTTGCCGTCCATTCAATATGTAAGCCTTTTACAAAATTAATGTTATACAGCACATTAACCAAATTAATGGCAACCCCCCAAGCCAGACACGCGGTCCAGTCCCACCCCCCAGAAATGGCCATCTATCTGCCACAGTCCGGTGTTACATGGACGTTCCCATGGCCTGGTCCAGACGCTCAGGCAGAAGGGGCCTGAGTTGCATCGAAAGCTTGCATATTGTAATCCTTCTAGTTAGCCAATAAAATGTGTCATTTTGCTTGACATCTCACTACATCCATAATGGCTAATGCAGTACAACACCCTAGTACTACTGACTCCAAGCACCACAAATTCTAGGCAGCTTCTTGCTCTGGTTCTTTCCTTCCTACCACCTTTTATTTCCCTGCAAGTGTGACCAAGAAAAAGCCGGTCTAGAAAATGGTGGCTCGGAGGCTAAGGATCTGTGCTGGTATCCGGAAGGTTGCCGGTTCAAATCCCTGTTATTGCCAAAAGGGATCCTACTCTGGTGGGCCCTTGAGCAAGAACTTTAACCTGCAATTGCCTAAGGGGTGCTGTACAATGGCTGACCCTGCACTCTGACCCCAAGGGGTATGTGAAAACTAACACATTCCTAATACAAGAAATTATAGAAGGCGAATATCCATCCATCCATTATCCAGCCTGCTATATCCTAACTACAGGGTCACGGGGGTCTGCTGGAGTCAATCCCAGCCAACACAGGGCGCAAGGTAGGAAACAAACCCCAGGCAGGGCACCAGCCCACCGCACTGCAGGGCACACACACACACCAGGGACAATTTAGGATTGCCAATGCACCCAATCTGCATGTCTTTGGACTGCGGGAGGAAACCAACGCAGACACGGGGAGAACATGCAAACTCCATGCAGGGAGGACCCGGGAAGTAAACCCAGGTCTCCTTACTGCGAGGCAGCAGCACTACCCACTGTGCCGCCCAGAAGGCGAATAAATAACAAAAAATAAAATAAGTAAATCAGTAGGAACAACTTAAGCCAGTATGGAGGCCATTTATTATAACAATAAGCCAGAAGAACCAAGGCTAAATGCCCAAATTAAAATAAACTCTGAAATGGAGCGAACATTTGAGTGTGGCTTGTTATATGTGAACCTAAACTTACTCCTTTGTTACCTAGTATTGCCTAATTTTATTTTTCTTTTTTCTTTCTTTATCTTGTAAAGCACTTTAAACTACATAATTTGTATGAAAACGTGCTATTGAAATAAATGTTGTTGTTATCCTACACAATTAGTTCCCATAATTGACATATTATTTCGGAACTGTACACCATTCTTCATTATTAATTAGATGGTTGTAAAGGCTGCGGTGGGCTGGTGCCCTGCCCAGGGTTTGTTTTTTTGCCTTGCACCCTTTGTTGGCTGGGATTGGCTCCAGCAGACCCCCCCATGACCCTATAGTTGGGATATAGTGGGTTAGATAATGGATGGATGGATGGTTGTAAAGGTGTGAAGAGCTACATTGCTTTAAATATTTTATTGCATTGATTTGTTAGCAGTGCACTCAGTTCAGAATTCAGAGCCTGTAAGGACACTTAAGGATAGCAATCTTTGACAAACTTATTTCCCTTGCAAATGTTAACTGAATTTGGCCCCACGTGACCCTGATAATGCCATAATAGTAATGGAAAGCAAAGATATCAAGTGCCAACGGTATTTTATTGTTTTGTGCTAGCCACCACTAGTTAACGTGTGCCACTTATCACATTTTTAAACCATTTCCAATCTTCTGATTTTTCTCTTTCCAGCACTGAAAAAGAAGAAGAGCAAGAAGAAAAGAGAAGAATGATTCCACACATGAGGAGTTTCATTTCTGCAGTGAATCTGGGCTCCAAAATGCCTTCCTGTTCCAGCTCCTCTACTACGGGCCACCAAAGCAGACCTCAACGAAAGCAGCTACAGCACACAGAAGACAAGCTGCAGGATGCCAGCCACAAGCCAATACTGTCAGAATGCTGTAGGAGTGAAACATGTGCTTCAGACCTTTAAGAAAGTGAGCACAGCAATCTTGTAAAAGATACCAGAACCAATTAATTAAAACAAAAATCATATACAAGCCTGCAGCTCAGCAAGACATAAGGAACAGATGGCTTGACACAAAACACTTCAATGAGAGGGAAACAATATGCTGCAGCCGATGGAGATTGTAAATAATAACATATGCCATCAAAATAAACTATCCTCCAAATCATTTATTAAAAAAAAAAAGTAAAATCAAGCCTAGGCGGTAAATGAAAATATATGCTTCTTGCTTCTTCAAAATTTTTCCTATCATCATTTGTAAAATCAGCTGTAAATAGAACTTTCTTAAGAAGTTAGTCTAACATTTATTTTAATTAAAAACGATGCCTCAAAGTTTAGAATAAAAGTGAATATACTCACAATTGCAGCCTTGCAGCGTGACATGCACTTTACAGCTGGCATTGTTCTCAAATGTTGCAACACCTTCTTCATGATTCAGAAAACAACAATCGGTCCCCTCTGTGGGCGATATCAAAAATGCCAAAAAGTGAAGAGAGTTGGTCAAAGTGCTAGAAAATGACTGGATTGGTTAAAACAAGATGTCAAACTTGTCCGAAATACATAATGGGTAATTAAAACGTATATTCATTTTTGAGGCATTTGACTGTGTAGTGATCTATATGTTTATGTAAGTTATGCACTTCCAAAATCCTTATATTATGATAAATAAAGTTTGTACTCAGTTTAACTTTAGTGATCTTGAATTACTCCATCTATTCTACTGTAATCATTTTATCTTTGCAGGAGACAAGCAATTTGAAAGTCTTCAGTGGATGTTTATTTTACGCAAGATGAATCAGCGGCGCGCGTGCTCTGCAGTGAAGCGGTGGCTGTTTTAGATCCGATTTCTGATTTGTATCAGCTGCTGTCAGGGCTGACTATGATAACCCTGAACAGGAAAAAGGGAGGGAAGGCATCGTTCATTATAACTGAACTGGACAGGGATTGTGACTCGGTGGCTGAATTACTCAGCTGAAAACCACATGTTTGCAAGTTCAATGGCCATCACTGACTAACTATACGACTCTAACCACTAAAAGCATAAATATGGGAGAAATTATATTATATACAGTAGTTGTGATTCGTAATTCATTTTGGCTACATACATTTAAAGTACACTTAGTGCTGCTAAATCACATACAATGTGCTGGGATACCTTTAGGCCTGGGAAAATTAAATTTGTCCATCAATTTAATTAGTTTCAGTGCTGGAAGAAGCTGGTGCCTAACTCTATGATAAAAGTAATAAAGTCAGAATCAGTTCCAGATGTGATTAGCCTACTAGTTCTTTCACCCAGTTTTTTAACGGTTTTTGTTCAAAGATATTAGTGAGCTACAACCTATGAAGACCAAATTCTCTGGTCAATGGAAAACCAGCAGAATTTAAAACCAAGTTTGCAGAAGTAGAATTCAAGCTGAAAAAAAAAAAAATAATAAAATCTCCATCTGGTTAGACGAGTTGTTTTTCGGGGTGTGATTATCTACAATGTTCTCTTTTATTTTGAATATCACTTCTTCTGTAATTGTGCCAACATTAAACTGTAACAACTCCCATCCTTAATTAATAGCTTTGGATTCCCTGAAATAAAAAAAAAAAGAAACTGCCGCAGTATTCAACTCCCAGAACAAAGCAGTGGTAGCGCTGCTGCCTCTCAGTAAGGAGACCTGGGTTTGCTTCCCGGGTCCTCCCTGTGTGGAGTTTGCATGTTCTCCCCGTGTCTGTGTGGGTTTCCTCCCACAATCCAAAGACATGCAAGTTAGGTGCATTGGTGATCCTAAATTGTCCCTAGTGTGTGTGTGTGCCCTGCCCAGTGTTCGTTTCCTGCCTTGCACCCTGTGTTAGCTGGGATTGGCTCCAGCAGACCCCTGTGACCCTGTAGTTAGGATATAGTGGGTTGGATGATGGATGGATAGATCATTCATTAAAACATTTTATATTCACCTGTAAATTGGACAGTCAGAAATGTTAGCACCTGAGTATTACCGTCACAGAATAGTAGCACTTCATGTGGTTGTTATAATTCTAGTTGTAACTCATATTTCTACATAAAATGAGTTAGCAATTTATTATTTTACTTTGTACTATCAGAAAACTGAGTTTTGGGAGGCTTGTAAGGAGGAACTTCACCTGCATATTTGACAGTCAACTGGGCATTACCTTCACAGAATAGTGGCAGGTCATGTGGTTGTTATAATTAAAGCTGTAACCCAACATATTTCTATATAAAATGAATTAGTATTTTATTATTTTACTTTGTACTATCGAGTTTTGGGACGACTGGAAGGAGGCACTTTCATTTGTCAGATCTCTCAAAACAGACAGTATTTACTTTTAAATAACCTGAAATATTCAAAACAGGACCAGCCAGCTCAATGGTTAGCTCTGTTGCTTCATCAAGTTTGGGTCCCTGGTGTGAGTCCCTTGACTGGTCACTATCCATATAATTATAATAATAAATAATAATAATAACAATAATAATGAATTTTATTTATATAGTGCCTTGTCACTTGTAATGCTCATTACAAGTGTGTGGGTTTTGCTTAGAGTTCTCCTATTTTCCTTCCACATCCCCAAAGACGTGTAGATTCGATTAAATGGTAATTTCAGATTGGCCACTCTGTGACGGTGAGTGTTGGTGTGTATGTGAGTGGGCCGTGTGATAAGACTGGCACCTTGTCCAGGGTCGTATCCTGCCTGGTGCCCTGTGCTGTTGAGAAAATTCCTAATACAGATATGCAAAATACAATATAGGTTCTGACATTTTTAACTTGTCCGGCTAAATATTAAGAACATGATAAAAAACATTAAAAAGATCATATTTATATGAACTGCCAGAGCTACCCCAATGAAACACCAACTAAGAGCAATACAACCTGGGTTAGTCACTAACAGATTTGCTTGATTTCATTGTTCATTGTTTCATTGTTTTCCTGGCATTTCAACTTTTACAGAGCTTTTTATATGAACAGGGACATGACAAGAAATTCAATAATGCATAAAAACCTGTTCTGAGTATTAAAAATGAGACAACATCATAACTTGCTCCCGATGCAGCATCAAAGCCCAAACTCAGACATGCAGCATAACATTTCTTTTTTTGTGTGCCATCTTTAATAAATTAGTTAAAGAATATATTTACAAAATGAATTCCAAACCATTACACAAATATGCATGCATGGAGATAACACAACTTTAAATGTAATTGCATTCCAAAACCAAAAAACAATTTTAGAAAATCTAAGCAATTTCCTAAAAACAAATATAAAGCTTAAGTAAAAAGAAATATTACACAAAGGAAAAAGGCAATTTCAGGGACCCCATAAATATTAATGAGTAAGACATGAAAAATACTGTGTGTGTGTGTGTGCGTGTGTGTGTTACTTAAAAGTAACAAATTTATTGTGAAATTACACACTGACACAAAAACGCTGATCTATAATAAACAATGTTTAATGATATGGTTTGTATTATGATATTTGCAGCATTTTGACTATTTTAAAAACCACCTCATTATGAAAACACTGGGGTGCATAGACCTCACACAAAGGGATCGGTTCCATTAATATTTTTACAAAGAAAAGGGGGGGGCCCCCCCAAAAAAAAAAAATAAAGAAAAACATCTATAAAAATATTATAAATTAAAACATTAATATACTATAAACAATAAGCTCAAGGCTTTCCCTAATGAAACTATGAACATACCTTAGAAACAAAATGCATGTGCTGAATTCACAGTTTTTAAATTATGACCCATTTTTCCCTTACCACCATATAACAGGTATAAAAAGAGAAATCTTTAAACAGGTTTGACATTACTGCAAAATGGCAAAACATTTTAAATAATTTCAACTGACACAAGTCACAGCATTCTACATGTATACACACATACAATAAAGAAAATTTCAAAAATTTCTAATAATTCTTCATAACAAGGAACAATGCCCACCCTAACCCTTAAACTGGCCATTTATAAAAATCTTCAATATTCGGTAGAAACTACCAAAACATACCATTTGGTGTGTACCAAATATTAATACATCTCACATTAGAGCAAAATTATATTTCTAGTATGAATAGGATTACAATTATATTTATAAATTAATTCAGCAATTAAGTAAATGAATCAGTTATGAAACTTGCTTAGTTTGATTTTAATGCATAACTAATATTAATTCCCAAAAGAGCACCGCTGTGTTTCTGTTTCATCAGCACTGGCATTTTCAGTATCGTATTTGTTGGGCTGCTATGGAGAGAAGGCGCTTGCTAAGCAAAGTATTGTGCTGCTTTAGATATTCAATCAAATCAGCTTGCTTCTCCACAACTTCTTCCAAGCTAGAGCTGTCTCTGCAAAAACAAAAAAAGAGCGACACGTTACAGAGCAAACTTTTTCTTTGCTGCTATTAAACTGTCCTTGGTACTGAGCACTCAGTGACACAGCAGTAGAAATAATTCAGCTTATGTGACACTTACACAGTAACAGGATATCCCAGGTGTCACTGTGGACACTCATCAAATCCTAGCACCTATCAGTCCTACCTGGCAACACTACTCTTCTGTAAATCCTCAATGCTGATATACAGATAGCTGCACACAGAGAAGTGTTATCTTTAAATACTCTCCGAGTCAGAGTTATTGTGGCAGGGTGCCTGTGATGTACTGATATCAGGCCGTGGGTTGGTTGCTGTCTTTCTACCCAGTGCTGCTCAGCCCAAAGCTCCTTAGCATTCTTCCACTTTAATCACTTAACATTTCTAAAAACCTGCTGGCCACGCTGTATTCACAGCATTTAAGATCTTCAGATACTAGTGTGGAGGGTCCCAAAAAAAAAATGCTCAGGTTTCACAATATAGTAGTTCTGCATACAATAGAAGAGTCATAATGAGGTGTCAGAACTTTAAACAAACGTAAATGTTTATGGGAAAAGCTGTGCTCATCATCTGATAAGAACAACAGCCAAGGAAGGAAGTATGTATGTATGTATGTATGAGAGATGGGAAGCAAATTAAAACAAAAAAGGGCTCACACTTTAACAGAAACTGTCCTGAAGGATTTACAATGCAAGCTTTTGCTTTGAAGGAATACCTGAGAGGTCAGGCATGGTGGCACAGAGCACCACATTGTAGCCTCACATTGACCTTTACTTATTTATTTGGCTGACTCCTTAAGGTGGCTTACAACATTTGAGAGATGCAATTGCTTATGCTTCTTTTATTTTTAGAACTGCAGCATAGGCAGGTGAAGTGACTTGTTCATGGTCACACAATGTCAATTAGCTGGATTTGAACTCGTAATCTCAGGGGTTGACACTGTGCCACACAATAGTAGGATTTAAACCATTAAAGAAACTCTAGTTATTATTAGTAGGCTGATGCCTTTATCTAATGCAGCATACAACATTTTACATAAATAATTGCTTACATTTCTTTGTTTTTTCAATTGGAGCACAGGCAGGTGTGGTGACTTATACATGGTCAACCCAGTGTCAGTAGTGGGATTTGAACCCAAAACCAAAGGGTTACCGCCTTAACGACTAGGCCACAATTCTCTGATGCTTTGTCTGATTGTGACAGGGTGCATTTGCCCTTACTCTAGGACTTATGGTTTAATGTCACAGCCCAGACATGTTTCTAGGTGAAGAGAATGTTGTAGAATACAACTGCACGTACTGTAAATGTATGTGTGTGCCTGGCAGACTAATATCCTGTCTAGTGACAGTTTTTGCCAGCTCGTCACAAAATCCAAAATGAATAAGTAGGTATGAAAATGGATGGACTTAATCATTTTAAATTTTCTTTATTATGCCTTAAAAAGGTTATTGTACCTCAAGCAAGCTTTGTTACTCCAGCTTATTATTCTGATAAAAGTACAATGAAAAACATAAACCAAATTAATATGTACATTTCAAGCTGTAATTTCACATTCACAAATCTCAGAACAACAAAAAAATAAACAAGTCCTGTATTTTTATTTCTTATCCTCTTGCATACTTTAACCTACAAAACAATATTTTTTTTGTAAAATTTCCCTGAAGTGCAAAACTTCTACATATAAAATCAACAATACATATGCCACATAGAAATAAATTAATGGCAATGAGAAGCAGAATGCCACAATCCACCCACTCCGTCAGTCAAAAATGCTCAATTAAAAATAAAACTTTCAAAAACATGGAAAAGCCACTTTCTCAGTAAAAAAATCATGCAAAACTTAAAAACCTGGCTCCATTATACGCATTACTGACATTCTAAACCTACTTAATCTTTCTCAGTATCGCCAAGGGCCAGAGCCCATCCTAGTAGCAAAGCCTGCAGCTGTGGAAATGGGTGCCACTTCACTGCATGGTCCCTTCATACAAATATCCACCCTCACACATTGGCAATTTAAAATTATGCATTATTTCAACCATTAAGTCTTAAGGGACATGAGAGGAAAACCCAGGTAGACACATAGACAGAATGGACAATGTTTAGATCAGGGTTCGAATGCTGGACATTGGATCTGTAAGAAAGCAGCACTTATCACTATGGTGCTATGCAGCCCTACTACCATTTCTTTACTTCTTTCTTTAATTAGAAACCCAAAGCACAAACTCTATGTGAGGAAAAAACAACATTTCAAACTGGGTAAATGTCTCCATATTATCAGACACTAATTAACTTCTTGTATCATCTATTTTCTGATGGGATGTTAACTGTTTATCAGATGAATATTTATATTTAGTCTAGATGCCTATATATGTATGTTTATATTACATGCAAACATCATGGGTGCACATTTATAGTATTTAAAATTTTATTAATTTCCTGTATCAGATATTTTCTGATGGGACTTGAGCTACTGATCAGATGAATATTTATATTTAGTCTAGATGCTTATATATGTATGCATTTACATTACTGAGATCCAGGCCTTTAATGACCTGTTGGACACGGCCATCAGCAGTGTGTCTGTTTGCGGAGAGAGTGTCGACCTTGTCGAGAGGTTTACTTACATTGGCAGTGACATTCATGTCTCTGGTGACTCTTCCTATGAAGTCAGCAGACGGATTGGGAGAGCATGGGGGGTCATGAGGTCGCTGGAAAGGGGTGTGTGGCACTCCCGATATCTATGCAAAAGGACAAAGGTCCAAGTCTTTAGAGTCCTGGTGCTTCCTGTCTTGATATATGGTTGTGAGACATGGATGCTATCCATTGACCTGAGACAAAGACTGGACTCCTTCATGTGTGTCTTTTCAGAGAATCCTTGGGTACTGCTGGTTTGACTTTGTATTACTTACGGACTCCCAAATGAGGCACATTACCTGCATTCTGTGGAAGCGTCAGTTACGGCACTAGAGCCATGTGGCGTGATTCCCTGAGGATGATCCGGCTCACAGGATCCTCATTGTTGAGGACCCCAGTGGCTGGACAAGGCTAAGGGGACACCCACGTAACACCTGGCTGCGGAAGATAAATGGTCATTTCCGGAGAGTGGGATTGGACAGCCAGGATCCCGAGCTGTTTCGTCTTGTGGTGTTTGCAGCAACATGTTGTACCAGAACATGCTCCCCAACCTGACATGATGCAAACATCATGGGCACACATTTATACTATATAGAATTTAATTACTTTCTTGTATCAGATATTTTATGATGGAATGTTAGCTGCTTATCAGATGAATATTTATATTTAGTCTAGACCTATATATATTTACATACATATACATATATATATATACACACACACACACACACACACACACACACATACATACATATATATATAGTATATATAACATGCAAACATCATGCACATGTATTTATAGTATTTAGAATTTCTAGTATCAGATATTTTCTGTTGGGATGTTAGCTGCTGATTAGATGAATATTTATATTTGGTCTAGATGCTTATATATGTATGTATTTATATAACATTCAAACATCATGGGCACACATTTATACTATTTAGAATTTAACTACTTTCTTGTATCAGATATTTTCTGATGGGATGTTAGACTAATTCATCTGATAAGCAGCTATTTAGTCTAGATGCTAATATACAGTAGGTATGCATTTATATTACAAGAAAACGTGGACACACATTTATATTGATTACAATTTAACGAGAACAAATTGGGAATCCCTGACTCTATAAATTCTAAGGATTTCTATCTTTGCTTGCCGTATTTTGATGTTGCCTATAATAAACAGCACTAAAATGTATCCCAAAAAGCATTCGTACCTACTGAGAGGCTGACATCCAGAGATAAAGACCATGATTATAATATGCACACAAGCAGTAAAAAATAAGAAGCTCATTAAAAAAAGAGAGAAAAGAAACAGAATTGCTCTGCTGAATGCAGAAGGTAGTCTGATGGGGGTGGGGGTTGTTTGGTGACTACGACCCAAAAGCTATACTGATCATGTTACTCCATTTACATGACTAACAAATCTGACAAGCAAGATCTGAAAAAAAAGTTGCCCACTTACTTTGATCTCTTTAGAAGAAAGAAGATAAAGACTTTAACTACATTCTTGGATCCAATTACAATGTTTGCATGAAAAAGATTTTATTGACATAATTGTTTTCTAATCAGATTTCAGAGGAATTCATTTGCCGGCCAAACATCTAATGTATACCACTAAACTCTTAACTGTGTCAGCTTCATAAGAAGCAAAATAAAAATAAACATTTTTACAGATAATTATAAAGACATTTAATTACATAAGTGAAATTAAGGTTGCATGATTTTTTTCCTTGACACCTTCTTCCATCATGCTATGCCTCACTTTGGTTTTTGTGCATGCGGCTTTACATTAGGTAAGACTACATCACTTGTATTTCGGAATACTCAAGTCTGTAGTCTGTAAATTTACACAATGTATTAACAATGGAAAATTAATGGCATTAAATTGGATGAAATAAGACACCACATTTTACTGAGACTGAAGAAACAAATTAGTTTGGTCCATTTTACATCACACTAACTGCTCAATGATCATGATATGTTCCAATGTATTTTGCTTGAAACCCAGTAGATAGATAGATAGATACTTTATTAATCCCAAGGGGAAATTCACAAAAGTATCATTGGTCTGTCCAAGTAAAACTTATAATATGTTCGAATAAAGATATTAACTGAACTAAGATGTTCCCATGGTTAAAATAGGCCTTTGCGATTTATGATAATAAAAGTTATGCTTTAGGGAAGTATAGTAGAGCTGTGGTTAATGCAGCTGCTTCACAGTTCCAAATTCCTACTTGGGTTTATTTTCAGGCCTGATTACCATCTGTGTGAAATTATAT
>JANRMT010062837.1:87853155-87894616 GCA_026402145.1 Polypterus bichir lapradei | reverse complement strand
ATATATATATATATATGTGTGTGTTCTCCCTGTGTCCATGAAAGAGGATTCCAGGTACTCCAATTTTCTTCTACATTCTAATTAATTAGCAACTGAAAATTGACTTAGGGTTGCGGCTATTTCCACAATACTATGCTTTAATTTTAAGGCATTTTTAAGTAAAAGCGATCTCCTTCTAAACTAAAGTTTCCATATATTTTACAAAAGTACCTTTGTCTACACTTAAACAACCAAAAAAGTATATGATGTAGACGTTCATTTATACTGGTCATGTGTGCAAAAGTAAAAAAATGCTGGATGGGACAGTAATGCTGTTGGACACAAGATTTATCGCAAAACTATAGCTACTGGTAAATTATTTGTATTCTGTGAATGTATGCAGCATTCAAACTCTACAAAACAAAATTTATATGCCTACAGATAGCACCACAACAAAAAAAGACATGGAATGTAACTCTTCTGTGTCCGCTATGTTGGAATATGGTTTTATTCCATGAAGGGTGACCAATCACCAATGAGATGTTGTAATGAGCGGGATCCAATCAGGAAAGGGTAAAGTAATAAGCATGAATAAATCAAAGTGCCCATGGAGTCTGCGTTTTTAGAAGTCTTCTTTTCCACCACCTACAATGAAACGCTGAGCCAGCATTTCCAGAAGTATAAAAGACTCTCTTTTGGGGAGTTAAAAACAATGTGAAAGATGAAAATGAAGGCTAATGTCTTCATTTTTAAATGAAAATGTAGATATAGAATGAATAAGTGTAAATAGAGGAGCACTGTATCTTTGGACTGATGTCAATTTTCAGTTAAAGGTCCCGTCTCACTACTTTAAATTTTACTTTGAACCTTAAGCTTGTTCTTATGGTTCAGCCAGAGGCTCTCAGGGCCGTAGAGAGTGGCCAGCTGACCGTGAAGGCCAGGATGTTGTTTTTTTTATTTATTTATTTTTTTTAATATGAATCCTGAGCCTTGAGGTTTACATTTCCCCAATTTAAATAAATTAAATTATCCCGCTGTTTTTTGATTTCTTCTTCTTTTTTTTTTTTTTTTTGCTTTTGACCCCTAGCAGAACTTCTCATATAATGTATTACTTTCATTTTTCTATTAAGGCTGGTCACAGCTCTGAGGGAAAAAGAAAAAAAGTTAATTTAGTAATAAATGAACACTAACAATTTCCATTAATAACCTGAAGAATCCTCTAAGAATAAATCCACATATTGAAGAAAAAAAAAAAAAAAAATTCTACAAGATAAAATTCAAAACGCTTTGCATTGAACTAAAATCTACCTGCCTTATGCTGTATATTTGTTGAAAACGTTACAACTTACAACTACTTTCAAGCATGAAAATGTGTAATTATATAGTAAATTATAATATACTATATTTACTATATTTAATATAGTAAATGTATAATTACTATATTTTTGCTCACCATTTATTTATCGTGCAACATTGTATTGCAAGCTAAGTTATTTGTTTGTCTTTCAGCACGCTTTATTTTTTTCCTGTTTACCGTATATACTCCCGTATAAGTAATCAATCATACAATCAGACCCCGACTTATGCGCCACTTAATTTTTTTTTTTAACAACTTCTTGCTTTCTCCTCCAATCTCGCATCAGTTTTTCAGGCACATTGAAATTTCTTGCAGCAGCACAGTCACCAATTTCTTTCGCCTCTTCAACGACTTTTCATTTAAAACCAGCTTCATATTTTCTTCTGATTGAATGCTCCATTGTAGATAAGGGATGCTCTTATGATAAAGGTGTACGAGGGTGTGAGATACAAAAAACACAAAACAGTGCAAAAGTTGCTTTGGAATAGTTTGGGTATTACCGTGTGGTCACGTAGACACAATACATAGAAAAGAAAAAGGCCGGGTGCTCCATGGTTACTCTCTCAGGTGGGCGTTAGCATATCATAATCTCTTGGACCAATAGCATTAAGTTTTCTGCATTCAACTTATACGACCAGCATTATAAAATATCGGCCATTAAATGTTGAGCAGCAAGCATTCTTCTGTTAGGTTAAAAAATGCAAATCAGTCTTCATTGTGCTAGCACAGTACAATCAGTATCAAGCATCTTCAAATTAGAGTTATTAGATCTCTTTGAAGAAAAACTTGTTTAAAACTTGAGGCACACAATATTATTTTCTGCTGAAAATGTTTACTTCTGATTACACGCACACACACACAGCGTGTATATTATATCATATATATTCATTTTGTCTTGTCCTGTGGCTTAGGTTAGCATCTTGTGAAATGACACAGATTGTTTGGGACAAAATACATTAACTGGAACTCTTTCAACACAAATATTAAGATAGATGCAGTGTTTCCAACAGAGTAATTTTTGAAATTCACTATATAAAAAAAAAATCAGCTACTTTTATAATGTACAAAATTGCATGCTACTTCCTTCTTAAGATATAAATAAAGCACATCCCTAAAAATAACAGTCTTTATCATAGGAAAGCTTGAGGTCAAGCCAGAATGTTTGAATTATGTCTTTTAATTTGTATCCCTTGGAGACTGATATGCTTTAAATTAAAAAAGTCAGCTGGAGACGTCATTTATTTACAGTATTTTAACCATTTTCATCCAGACGAGTTATCAATGCATAAACACAAAGTTGTGTGGTCTTGCTTGTTCTTCTACACACAAAATTTTAATACAAATCAATACTTCTTGCAAGTAAGCTAACTCTGAGAATAATGACTCATTCACATGGTAACTCATGAATTAAACAAATTTTAATATAGCCGTGGAACTGAAGTAGCACTACGTCAATACGTATTGGCACGAAAAAAAAAAAAAACTGGAAAAAAATAATTAAATAACATCATTCACCTTCCCATTTAACAATACTGTATTCTGGTAATGAAAATTAAAAATAAATGTGTGTAGACTTTAGGTTTGATTTCCCAAATGCACATATTCACTGTTCCAAACTTTAATGTTATCATGTATTAACTTTTCTTCAAGATTTAACAACTATTAAAAATGCAACTGCATAATTCAACACAAAGCTTGTGTGTTAACTTTTTGTCATCCTTTTCTGACATCTTCGTCTTAAGCTTTTTTGACACTTTTGAAAAAGTACAGCTTATTTTTAAGGACTTGGCACTGTTGGATTATTCTGAAAAACAGAGTGAATTAAAGCGTTTAAGAAGAATATATCAATCAACAATGAGGGTGGCATATTGGCCCCCTGGTTGTGCTGCTGCCTCCCAGCAAAGGAGACTGGCTTTAATATCCCCAGTGCTCCTTGTATGGAATTTGCATGGTTTCCCTGTGTCTGTGTGAGTTTCATCTGGGTGCTCCAGTTTATTCCCACAGTCCAAAGAAATGCTGGCTAGGTGAACTAACATTTCTGAAATTGGCCAGGCTGGTAGGAGAAAATAACTTTTGTCATTCTCCTTTCCGTCAAGACATACCTTTTGTGTGTGTTTTTGTGTGTGTGTTCACCCAGTGGCGGACTGGTACCCTGCAATGCACCCATTGATTGCTGGAAAAGGCCTCAGCTGCCCAGTAACCCTGCCCTAGATAAGCGTGTTAAGAAAAAGAATGGATGGTTGTCAACAATGAGCTGCAATATTTTCCTGGCACACATTTCTACATAAAACGTTTTATTCACATGGCTATTTTGAATGCATAATCATGCACATGTCGGTATTTAATGCGGATATTCTTATTTAGCATAAAAATCTATTACAAAACTGTCATATTGGACATGAGTTTGGAGGCCTTTATAATAAAGAATGGAGGGAGGCTGCCTTCCAGTGCCATGTGCTCCCCTCACTATGATAGACGGCAGCATCACTATGGCAAAATGCCCCATGTACACACCATCAGGATTGTATGGGAATTTCTTGGGAGCCCCTGGGGGTCCTGAGGGGAGGAGGATTCCTTATTTTAAGGGGGTTCTGCCTGACTCGGAAGAGCTTCCTGGGTGAATTGTGGCATCGCCAGAAGCACTCCCGGGTCCAGAATTAAGGAAGCCACCTAGATGAGCTTGAGTCAGGGGTTTAAGAAGGACAAAGCTCTTCTGGGAGAAGTGAAGGAGAAGAGAAAAGAGTTTACTATCTGGAAGAGGAAGATGCTTAGGGGTACTTCATTGTAATAAAATTATTTAATTTGAAACTGGGACTTCTGTGTGGTTATGTGTTGAGTTTGGGGCTCTGTGATGCCCCCTGTAGGTCACAACAGTTTGAAAAAACGTCTAGGTCAGGGGTGGCGAACTCCAGGCCTGGAGTGCCGCAGTGGCTACAGGTTTTCACTCTAACCCTTTTGCTAATCAGTGACCAGTTCCATCCATCCATCCATTATCCAACCCGCTATATCCTAACTACAGGGTCACGGGGTTCTGCTGGAGCCAATCCCAGCCAATACAGGGTGCAAGGCAGGAAAGAAACCCCCGGGCAGGGGTTTCCCCCCATCACTTTAGTATCCCTGTTAGAAGAGTTCAGCCCTCTGAATTGATTCCTTTCTTCATTAAATGACAGCCAAGCAGAAATGAGCTGTGAAACAAGCTAATAGATGACCAGCTAAACTGGGGCTTCACACTCCAACCAATTTCACTCCAATTACTTTTTTAATGAGAAGCCCATTCTTGCTGTTAATTAAACCAGTTATTTAATTCCATGGCTTGTTGCTGCTCTTATTCTGCCGAAGCACACATTTCGAAAACTGTTGTTTTTTTGTTCTTTCTAAGTGTTTTGGTGACCTGAGAGATCAACCTTACCAAGACCATCACCTCTCTTTAAATTTTAGATATTGTGAGCTGGTCATGTGGCGGCTTGTTTTGTGTTTCATTATTGTTTGGCTGCTAATTAAAGAAAAAGAAACTATGGGGCCTGAGTCAAGTTAATTAAAAGAATTAATTAGCAGCAAAAACTGGTCACTAATTAAGAAGATGGTAAGAATGAAAACCTGCAGCCACTGCGGCACTCTAGACACTCTATGGAGTTCGCCACCCCTTGTCTAGGTTATGACAATTACCTAATATCAAAGGCCATCTGTGGGACAATATCTTCTAATAACAAATGCAGTTAAAGAAAGCAATTTCTATCTTCTTTGTAAAATTTGTAAAGTGGTTTTCTCAACTGTGTCTCCAACAAGACAGTGTGGTGGGTAGAGGGAAAAAATAAATATTTACAGCAATATTCACTTAATTCTCAAGCAGTGCTTCTGGAGATATGTTGTTGCAAAAGGTTTTAATATTAGTTAGAACCAAGTTTATGAATTTCTTAGTGTACTGCACAAAACTTAAACATTGAAAAGCTTTTGTATATTGGATGGATATAATTTTGTCTTTGGAAAATCAGACCCAAGACAAAAACATCTCAATATTCTGTACATTTATAAATTTATAAATGTTCCAAGATAAAAATTCCAAGGATTTAAAAAACTTTTCAAACACATTTAAAAGGCTTATAAGAAGCCAATGACAACTATATTTTCAGTTTACCATAAATTTTCTGCTGTAACAACATCAATGTGTTATAACAGACTAAAAAAAAAAAACTTAATAGAAAATATCTACTAAAATGATATTGTCCATTTAAAATAAAAATTTACCTAAATCCAGTCTCTGTGCTTGTGAGGATTCTACTACTTGAATAGGTATTTGAGCGTTCTTCCTGACTGATGTCTGGGGCAGGTTTTTCGTTGTTAAACTTGCACACTTTCACTGAAAAAAAAAAAACAAAAAAAAAGGACAGGTCAGGATGGGGAACGTTGCCGCACCCACCACATGATGAAACAGCTTCGGATCCTGGTTGACAACCTCCCAGGCAGAAAAGCGGTCCAGTCCCACCCTCCAGAAATGACCATCTATCTGCCGCAGCCAGGTGCTATGTCGGCATCCCAGCGGTACCCAAGGATTTTCTGAAGAGACACAGTACCAAAGGAGTCCAGTCTTCATCTTAGGTCACTGGATAGCGTCCATGTCTCGCAACCATATAGCAAAAAAGGAAGCACCAGGACTCTAAAGACTTGGACCTTCGCCCTTTTGCATAGATATCGGGAGCAGCACACACGCCTTTCCAGTGACCTCATGACCCCCCCTTGCTCTCCCAATCCATCTAAAAAGAACAAATGTTTAATGCTCATTTTCAGTTAACTCTTCTTAAAAGGCACGTTTCACCATGTTAATCTGGAAAGCATGAAATTACACTATTTTTCAAACACTGTATATTAAAAATAACTAGAGTGACATAAAGAAGTAATAATAATAATAATAATAATACATTTTATTTATATAGCACCTTTCCCATGCTCAAGGCACTTACAGAATATAAGAAAGAACGGCAGGGCATACGGTATATAGCATTGTACAAACCAAATAAATGAATAAAGAAGATTAAGACAGTGAATTCTGAGAAAAAAAGCCTAACAGACAACATAATTGATGGTCTAGGACACACATATACAGGTTACATGAGCATCTTGACAGTAGAGCTAAAATCCTTCCTGAACAGATGAGTTTTGAGTTGTTTTTTAAAAGAATTCATGGGGTCAGCTGACCTGATTAATTTCGGTAGGTCATTCCAGAGTCTGGGCGCTATACAGCTGAAGGCCCTGCTGTCACCCATGGAGTGTAGATTAGTGTGGGGCACAACAAGATTGCCAGAATCAGAGGACCTTAGTGGGCGGGCAGGCATATAGTGATGGAGAAGGTCACTGATGTAGTTTGGCGCGAGGTTATTTAAGGCTTTGTAGGTTATTAGTAGGATTTTATATTTGATTCTGTAAGACACTGGGAGCCAGTGAAGACGGAGCAGGATGGGTGTGATGTGCTCGCTGCTGCTGGTTCGAGTAAGGACTCTTACAGCTGAGTTTTGAATAAGCTGGAGCTGTGATATAAGATTAGAAGGGGCACCTGCCAGCAGCGAGTTACAATAATCGATGCGGGATGTGATAAAAGCATGGACAAGTTTCTCAGCATTAGAGAAGGAGAGGAAGGAGCGAACACGGGATATGTTATGGAGGTGAAAGTAAGAAAGTTTCTTAATGTGATTTATGAGGGCCGAATAAGAGAGGAAGGAATCAAAAACGACTCCAAGATTCTTTGTAGTAGAGGCAGGTCTGATGAGATCACTGCCAAGATGGACTGGGAAGGAGCTCATTTTATTAAGTTGCATTTTAGTCCCAATTAGCAATAAACTTTATCTGTTAAATAAAGCAGAAACAGTTTTGCATATACAGTACAAAACAAACTTCATCTATTGTCTGACAGTGAACACCTTGGTGATATTATCAAGCAAAGCCCAGAAAGTTCTTAAAAGGATAAGTTTGGTATTTTTCAAGATAAAGTTATTTCTTCACAAACATGCTACTTGTGCACTTGTCAAACCATGTGTTGTAGAGTTAAACACTATCTATTTATTTAAAAAAAATATCTTGCCTGCACTGGCGCTTTACATTTCAGTCTAGGGGGCATGGAGGAAAAGATTAAAAGCTTATCAAATACGTCCATTTTTCAAGCCAAGAATGTTGTCAAGCATTGATCTGCACCTTGCGATTAAACAAATGTTCTAAAAATTGTTTATACATATCATTCTTGAACAAAAAAAAAAAAAAAAAAACGGGAGTGGTCTCCCTTAGACTTGCTCGTATACTCAGATATGGGGATGGATGTTTGAGGAGTAAACCGTAAGACAATGATTATACTGTATTTTTATATTATGTACATTAAAGAACCATCAACAACAGATCAAATTAAATGAATAATATATTGAACAATTATTATGAAAGTAAAGTTGAATAAATCAGACTCTGCAGCTGCATTAATAAAAAAAGTACCACTTCTGGTTAGCAGAAATAGCTCAGAAGTTGATAGAAATCTACTTTTGGCACCTAATACTTGCATGTAAAATTTGGTGGACTTAACTGAAAGCATACTCAAGTTATTGTGTTTACATACACACACACACACATACACACACACACACACAAAGACATAATTTCAAAAATGGTATTTTCGGACTCGGGGAGGTCTAAAATATTGAGATTCATCAAACTCTCGAAATCAAATTTTTGGACAATTACAATACTTTCCCTGTACTTTGTACATGAGAAAGTAAAAATACTAACATTATGAGATTCGGGCATTTTAAACATTTAGAAAACATGCCTTTGTTTCCAACGTATATCTGTGACAACAAAAGGGATCTGGAGATAATCATTTTATCACCGATGCCCGATATCATGTTTATTTGAGGTAAGGATACGTTTTTGATTTTTTAAAATGGTTCACAAATGACATGTACAAGATATTTTACAATGTGTGTGTACCCTCAAGATGCAGATCAATGGTCAGTAAGTTTCTTGGCTTGAAAAACTAACATATTTATTAAGTCTTTAGAACTTTGTTTTCTGGTCTGGCTCTGTGCCTCATGGTTTCCATTCTAAAAACGCCAAGACAGGCTAGGAATTTTTTTTTTTTTTTAATTTACAGAAAACAGTCAACTTTAGATCACAATTTTGTGTAGCAAATGCAGATATACCATGTTTGTGAAGAAATAACTTTTGAAAAATACCAAACATACTGCAGACCCCCATGACCCTGTGTTAGGATATAATGGGTTGGATAATGACTGACTGACCACTCAGGTTATTTAACTTATAAAATGTCTTTTAAACTTTAACAAGATATCTTTAAGCCATTTAACCTTAGTTTCATGCTAAACCAAACCAGTTATTTTTTTTTTTTTTAACTGAACAGCCAATTATTTGAATTTTTGAACATTCTCCTCATTTCTGTATGGGTTTTACTCGCACATTCCCAAAGGTGTATATTAGGTTAACTGGTATTTTAAATGTGCCCTTTATGAGTGTGTGTGTGCGTGCGCGCATGTGTGAGCCCTAAGATGGACTGGCTCCTACCTTACACCCAACACTGCTGGGACAGAATCTGTGTGGTTTATATTATTTTGTTAAGACCAATTTCATGCAGCCGTGTCAGAGTTGAGATCCTGACTAAGACTAACTCAACAACCCCCAAAAACCCACCTCCAAAGTGGTGCAACTTTCGGCCGTACCTCATCATGTTGCACTTGCCTTGCTATTTGGATTATTGAAAGGAAGTGAAGCAGTGTGATTGAGGATTGTGCACCCTCACTACTCCTGATATCAACAACTCTTTTGGTTCTTCCTTACATTTATTTATCTTCCTCATCCTCTCTCCTGCATCCTGCAGTGATGGGCAACAGATGAAGATGAGGGTCATGGTGTTCCTTCATGCTTTAGGGAGTGCCAATAAAAAAAGGGGACAGGCATACATGACGGTGATAGGCGGATACCATTATCCATGGTGTTTTTCTGCCACCCCTTTTAGTGCCAAAACTTCAATTCCTTTTTCCCTCTTTTGATTGGAGCCCCATGTGCTACTGCACATTAACACATGCTTATCACATATCTTTTTCAATGGGTATGTCATTTAAACTATTATCTTCGCTCTTCTGGTTAAAATAGTATACTTATTAGTGCTGGGACCCCAGGGAGTATGAGTTGCAAAAATAGCACTGATTATGGATGGCTAGTGTGACATGGTTAAAAACCAATAAAGCAAATCCACCCCGTCACAATCAGACAAGGTGTCAAAGAATTGGAGGCACTGTGGCATAGTGGTTTAGGCTTTAGGAGGTTTTGGGTTCAAATCTCGTTACAGACACTGTTGACCATGTGGTCCCAATGTAGGGAATCCATTCCTGGACGGGTTTATCCACTCCAGGGAATTTGGGAATCCCGGGCTCCCGTGAATGACACAGTGCACGGGCATCTCACATGTGAACGGTTTTGGAACGACCAACACTTATTTTTAATAAAACTACTGCAATATGTTGACAACAATGAAAGACTAACCTTATCTACAAGCAGTTCATGCTGTCATATAAGTACACGTGTCTAGTTAGTTGCGTAATAAGAGCGTAGAAAGCACAACGTGTTGAGCGTGCGGTCGTCCAGACGAGAGTGCACCTTCATGCAGAGTACGCCAGCCACTTAGAAAGCATGCTCTGCCTCCACTGAAGTAGGTGGCACAGTCATCAGATACTGATACACTTGTTCTAAACAACGCCCGCGCTTGCCGTTGCTTTGAAACACCGCCATTTCAGCTTTTACTGATGCATCCAGTTTCTTGTCATCATTCTGTGATGGCAAGTTTCTTGGCACAGCTAATGTGGATGCAACAGACTGACGCATTGCAATTTCAAGTTGCTGTTCAAAGCTGTTGTCTGATGAAGACACCAGCCTGTACTGTCAACAGCAAATGCCACAGACGTTAACGAACTCTGCCTCGTCCCGGCATTTGTGAGCTGCAGAGTGCAGACACCTCCCAGTCCACTGTGCTCAGTCTTAGTGGGAGCCGGGAGACTGACTGCTGCTGGTCTGTTGTTGACTGAATTAATTGGCAACACACTACATCGTGGGCCAAAAAACCGTGCCACTTAATTATTTTCAACTATAACTCTGTTATTTCTTGATCGATTTTTACACGCTATATATGCGATGGATTCCCTGGTCCCATGTCTCAATTGGAAAAAAAGAAATGTAAGCAATTGTTTCTCAAATGCTGCAAGCTGTCTTGGATTAAAGCATCAGTCTACTAATAATGATAACTAGAGTTTATTTAATGGTTTAAATCATACTATTGTGCGGAGAGTGTGGCCCAGTGGTTAAGGTTTTGGACTTCAAATCTTTAAAGCTGTGGATTCAAATCCAGCTACTGTCACTGTGTGACCATGAGCAAGTCACTTCACCTCCCTGTGCTCCAACCGGAAAAACAAAGGAATTGTAAGAAACTGTGTGTGTAATGTTGTAAGTCGGCTTGATAAAGGTGTCAACCAAATAAGAATAGCAAAGATTTTGTACTCTTTTTTTTATTTTCTTTTTTTCAGTTATTTGTGTCTAGGTTTCCTAAGAAATTATAAGACTAATAATTTGAAAGCAACTTTGAAGAACAATAAAAAATAGCAAAATTTCATTTCTACAGTACATGCATAGCCACAAAATATAAAATAAAGCAAAGTTAAATCAAAGGTTTATTACATAATATGAATAAATATTACTGTAGCAGTGATATGGAAAGGTTAAATATAATTATTTCTATAATTTTCTTTTAAAACCAAAGTATGGTATTAGTGTAATGAAGTTTTCTTCACTTTCATTAAAAATTACAATGCAATAATGAGCATATAAAGGTAATAACTTCAGTTTTTCTTAATGCTGAAGATGTGTGGAATGCATCCCAGGCAAGACTCAGTATTATCAGACTTTAAAACCAGAGATTTTTGCTTTTTAGAGCAGCTTGATTGTGTTATTTTATTCTGTCTAGCAGTGTTTTAGAACACATTAATATCACTTAAATAGTACTGGCCTTAAATTTTGTTATGATTCATTTTTTCCCGCAGTAATCACATTCACCATTAATACCAAAATACAAACAAAATTGAGAAAGAAAGCAATATAGAAAGAACTAATGATGGTAATGCAGTTAACAAAGACTGAAATATCTTTAATATATTTTAAATACTTTAAAACTGGCTGACTTTGCTTCTTCTAGTTTCAAGTAATGCATCACATCTACTGTATTAGCCAGTGCAAAACTGACAAAGCAAGAGGGCCAATCCAGTGATCTTGCAAAGCAGTAAATGCTAGTAAATGCTACTGCTACTCTAGACGGAGCAGTGAATAAGAGGAGTCTGTTCAGCATGAGGCTGATGGTCTATTAACACACCAATGACACCAGAACTTAAAATAAAAATAGAGGTCCCGCAGAGTCAATATCAAGGCAAAGTTACAATCTGAGACAAAAGGAGGTTAGAATTTGGTCACACCTCTAAAAGTCGGAATTTAATTCGGAGTCTGAGTGAAATAACACAATGGCCAGCTTTAAGTTTAATTTGTTTATATCTAATAAAACTTGAGCAGATTATATTTTCTATAAATTCACTTCTCATTCATTGCAGTGAATGCAACTCAAAGTTCACACACTAAGTGCTCATTTAGAAAACTTAATGAGGAGTTGTTTTACGAACACCGATATATGGCTTTGAGATTACCTGTACTTCATTACCCATTGTTTTTTTCTGGCACCCTTTTGTGACAAAACTTCAATTTCTTTTTACTTTTTTTTTTGGTTGGAGCCCTACGTGCTGCTGCACATTAACACATGCTTATCACAGATCTTTTACCATGGGTGTGTCTACTATTATCTTCACTTTTCTTGCTGAAATGGTACACTTATTAGTGCTGGGACCCCAGGGACCCCACAATGCAACATTATCTCGTACTTGAATCACAATTGGTTTTAAAGTATTAAGTACTGTGAATCACTTTTACAAAATACTGCAATCGATTGTTCCTTTTAATTTTGATAATGATTCAAGTTTTCAGATCCCTATATGCAAACAATTATCAAGCTACTGTATTACACCTAATAAGAAAGAAAAAAAAACTCTCACTTAATACATTTCACTTACACCTTTAACAATAAAATGGATTTCAAGTATTGCAGTCACCCCAAAAGTAAAAATGAAAATTCCCAGTTATGCTACATAACACACACCGAAGTTTAATGTCAAAATTCAGCTGTGGCCTGGTCCTTGTGAGATAAGCCTTGATGTGTCAAGTAAGACTGTCTACTAATAACTGAAATACAGGCTTCATATTAAGATACTGTTTGAATAGATTATAATAAGAATTCAACACTATGCGGGCTGGCCACATCTGTTGCTAAGCCAGTTGCAGATGGAGAGACAGCCCCAGTTTAGGTGTTTGATGTTAACATGATGCTACCAAATTGAATGTTTTTCTATTATTATTTCTTTCTGAAAACGATAATGAGCCCAAACACTTCACTTAAACGTGAAAAGAGCATTTGCATTAGAAATCTTTACAGCAGGGCTAACAATTGCAGTATGCCATCTTTTATAATGCAAAACATTAGTACATACAGTGCACTCCATAATGTGTGGGGCAAAGCAATAGCAGGTCTATTAAAGCCATCAAATTTAGACCTTTGTCGCATATCCTTGGCATACAATGACTGCTTGAAGGTGCTGAGGTGCTTCTCTGGTGATGTTCTGCCAAGCCTCTAAGGTAGCTCCTTGCTTATTTCAGGGGATTCTCTCCTTAGTTGTCTCTTCACCATATGGAAGGCCTGCTCGATTGGATTTGGACTGGATTGGATTGGCAATTTCCAATTTTAGCTTTGAAACATTCTTGTGTTGCCACAGCAGTATGTTTGTAATCATTATGTTGTTGTAGAAAGAAGCTCTGTCAAATGAATTTGGAGATATTTACTGGAGCTTGAGAAGATCAGATGTTTCTCTACACCTCAGAATTCATTGTGCCACTGCCATCAGCAGTTCCATCATCAATGAAGAGAAGTGCGGCAGGACCTGTGACAGCCATACATGCCCAAGCCATAACACCCCCAGCACCGCCATGTTTAATAGATGAGGTGGTCTGCATTGGATCTTGGGCAGCTCCTTTTCATCTACGCACTTTGCTCTTGCCATTACTCTCATGCAGGTTCATATTTATCTTGTCTGTCCATAGGACCTTTTCCTAGAATTCTGCAGGCTCTCTGAAGTATTTTTTCTCAAACTAATCTGGCCATCCTGTTTTTGTGGCTAACTCGTGGTTTGCCTCTTGCAGTGTGGCCTCTGTGTTTCTGTTAATGAAGTCTTCAGCCTTACACACACATCTGCTCCCTGAAGATTGTTTCTGATCTGTCAGACAGGCGTTTGGGGCTTTTTCTTTACCATAGTGAGGATTCTTCTCTCATCAGTAGTGGAGGTCTTCCTTGGTCTACCAGTCCCTTTGTGATTATTGAGCCCACCAGTGTGTTTTCTTCTTCTTGATAGTCCAGACTGTTGATTTTGGTCATCCTAAGGTGTTACCGATGTCTCAAATGGTATAATTCTCATTCTTCAGCCTCTTTCATTAGCACAGTGCTTGTCCTCATGTTGAGCAATGGCAACTACAGACTCCAAAGGCTAGAACAGAAGTGACCCGAGGTATCTTATGAAGCCATGAAACACAACTGATTAACTTTCATTTAAATGTATCCTGAAAAACAGGCAGCTTTCCTTAATCGCTGTTTGTTGTTTTTATGTGGATAATCATCATATGAGAACTTAAAAAAAAAAAAAAAAAAGTACAAAACCGAACTTTTCATTTAATTTATAACACATTTGCAATTTAACCAATTCAAGCTGAAGCATCTGTCAGAAACATCGGCAAGCTTTTATATTCATTTCATTTACATATATCTATTTTAGTTTCGCTTAATGATTAAATAACGCAATTTTAGAATGCATTGAATTAAACAAAAATGTTTAAGTACACTTCTTATTTTTAATTAACTGAATCAACGCAAAAATAAACTGTGCAATTACAAAAAATACAACTGGTCATGATTTTGATTAAAATTTCTGGCCCATGATAATAAATACTGTGAGCGTTCGAGCACCTGAGTAATGTTGATGCATGCCTAACACACGCTGCTAAAAATGATTCATAGCCGTTACTCGCAGCATCTGGAAGTAATTATCAAGTCAGTCCGGAAAGAGATATGGTACATGTAATGGAAGCACTACCTATTATTGCACTACACCATGAAAAAGAGAGAATGCTACATATTTAAACATACTTCTTTACACATCATAAATCTCAAAACCTGACTATGATTCAGTTAAGATATTGAATGCACATTCTAATAAAGAGCTATTAACAATTATTTGGGAAACTACTTGCATTACAATCACCACAGACATTAAAAACTAGCTGTAGATACTCAAGTGTTTTTTGAATTTACTAATTTCAACCCAGGGTTGAAAAGATGCACAGCATAATGCAAGAAACAACCCTAATAAGGACACCGATACAACACTGGGCATACTCCCTCACACCACAATATGGTCAACATAAAGATCATGTATTTTGGATTAAAAGGAAAATTTAAATACCCTGTAAAAAAATCGGGAGTGGTTTCCCCTAGACTTTCTCGTATACTCAGATATGTGGATGGATATTTGAGGAGTAAACCGCAAGACAATGAGTATAATTTTATATTATGTACATTAAAGAACCATCAGCAACAAATCAAATCAAATTAGTAATATATTGAACAATTATTAGAAAAGTAAAGTTGAATAAATCGGACTCGCAGCTGCATGAATAAAAAATTACCACTTCCGGGTTAGCGGAAATAGCTCAAAAGTTGATAGAAATCTACGTTTTGTACCTAATACTTGTATGCAAAATTTGGTTGACCGAAGTGAAAACGTAAAACACACACACATACAGACAGATGTGATTCCAAAAATGGTATTTCTGAACTCAGGGAGGTCTAAACGTTGAGATTTCATCAAAATCTCGGTCAAATTTTTGGACGATTACAATACTTTGTATACGAGAAAGTAAAAATGCAAGCACATGTATAAAGTGCCCACACCTCTAATTGCAATCCAAGACTTTGTAGCAGCATTAAATGTGTGCCACTTCACTGTTGGTGCTAACCATCTCCCCAAAAATCTGCCCCTTGCCCTTCATCACTGTTCCATCGAGAGTGTGCTCACGTACAGACTGTGCGTGTGGTACGGCAGCTGCACTTCCGACGACCCTGTGGAGCGCTTTCCTTTCTGAGGGACAGCGGAGAGAACAATTGGCTGTACCCTCTCCACTCTGGAACAAATCTACACCTCCCAATGCCGCAAAAAAGCAATAGACATTTCACTGGATTCATCACATCCCGGTCACTGCCTCTTCCAGCTTTTGCCATCAGGCAAGAGATACAGAGCAATGAAAACCAGGACAAACCGCCTTAAGAACAGCTTTTATCCAAAAGCAATCATGGCCCTGAACTCAGAATAAAACTGCTCCATGTCATTCTCTAAATGTGCAATATAGACCTAAAGTCAACCAGTGCAATTTGTATATTTTGTAAAGTACTTTTATTACCATTCGGTTTGTTATTATTTTCTCTCTTCTCGTCTTTTTAACTCTCATGCCTCACACTGAGTTGACTGCACCTTCAATTCCATTGTTCCTTTGTAAAAGTGACAATGACAATAAAGATCTATCTAACTTATAACAATGACATACTAAACTTAATTTCTAAATTCATACTGCAACAAAGACAGCGCTCTCTGGTATCTTTACATACCAGGAATAATGCCAACAGCCTACATGTTATAAACATTTTATAAACTGCATATATACAATGGAAAGATGAACAACATGGAAACTCAAAATATCAAACAAAACACCAACATAAGTTGCGGTAGACCTATGAGCAGAAGTTCAAAGGCTAATACCGTGTCAGTTTGGTAGGGTGGACTTCTCACGTTTTAACCTGTTAATATCACACACAGTCTCCCTCTCTTCCTCCATGTCTGTTGATCACTAACTGCAAATCTCCTCCGATTTCAATATACTTTTGACAAGATATGGCCATTAATCTTATCTGCCAGAACTGCTTTAGGTAATGAAGGTAGCTTTATTCACCTTTAGAACCACCCTCCAGCATCCCTCAGTGTGTCTCTACACATAAGCTTTGCTAAGCCTCCCAAGTGGCTTCTTTGAATTCTTACTTTCTATGTAAGGAGGAACTATGGCCCTCTCTGACCCAGGCAAGAAACAAAAGTGCTGCCACTAACCGCCCTGGAGGAAATGAAGCCATCACTCTCCAAGTAGTAAGATATGGCTGTAAATGCAGTTCTCTAGCATCTAAGTACTAGGGTGTTGTAGCGTGTTAGCCAATAGTTATGTAGTGAGGAGTCAAGCAAAATGACACCATTTATTGGCCAACTAAAAAGATTATTACATCTTGCCTGAAGAAGGGGCCTGAGTTGCCTCGAAAGCTTGCATATTGTAATCTTTTTAGTTAGCCAATAAAAGGGGACATTTTGCTTAACTTTTCATTACTAGCATCTAAGGAAAGAAATGCAATACTCCTTCCCAGTGCACCATTTACTAGGGGTTCAGAAAGGTTTCCTTCTGGGGCACACACAACCATAACAGAATCTACCTCGAGGTCTGCCATTACATGGTACTGAAGTAATAAAGTGTCATTTTGACAATTCGTATAGAACCTTTATACTTTGTGCTGATCCTACAATGCAAGATAGATCATGATGGAACTGTCTCATCTCTATTGGCTATATTGATACTTTTCAAACTGGGGCCAATACAGAAACTTTGCTGGTCCTGACACGGTTGCTGTTGTTTAAAAAAAAAAAAAAAATCCTATTTTAAAAAGATTGTAAATTGCCTCACAATGTTCTTTAGTTCTGGCATAGAAGTAGGTTTCTATCAGTGTAGCTTTTGCCTAGAGCAGCAGTTCTCAGCCTCTGTAGTATGTAAGTACCTGCCAGGTGGTGTACCAGGGAACACAACAATAAGTAAATAAAATGGAGAGAAGGGTCCATAAAAGCAACGCTGGGTGGACAGCCCTCAATTCAGGGACTTCATGCTCGGCTGCACTTCTCCATCTCATACATGTTTGATGCTGCAAGACTCTGCTCCTGTCTCTCCCATTTGGCCTTGTTCCTCTCATGTACTTATGTGGCCCATGCCAATTCAAAGTCTCCCTCTGCTCACAATGGCTCCAGGGTAGCAGCTCCTTGTCGCTTCACACCTCCCTGAACCAAAATTTGCCAGGATTGAGACTCCATGGTAAAAAGCAAGCCTAGGCCAAAAGATTTTTGCAACAAAGTGCATCTTAACAGGTAAGTGCTCTCCTTTTCTATCTCCCCTGGGTCACAGACTACATAGTGTGTATGTGTGTGTGTGTGTGTATATACACGTCTCTCTCAGGTGCATCCCACCAATGTTACTACTTTTTTAATTTTGAAAATCTTTACTGGTCTACCAACTTTTTCAAAACAGTTTTAAAAAACTGGCAGAATAATATGCAAGGCACAAAGATGAATAATTATTATTATTTTAGTGCTCATTATTATTAATCAACAACAGAAACCTATTATTTGAGAAAGAATCGCCAACGTTTGGTAACCTTCGTCCTTTCTTAATCCCCACAATATCTTTGAGTGCTGGCTTAATGTGGTCCTTTTCAGGTCTTTTTTGACATGATTCTGACACTCATTTTTAGGTGCACTGGACATCAGCTTTTTCACCCAAACCTATTTTACACTGACCATCATAAGTTGTAACAGTAATAATCCTAAATTTTACAGAAGATGACACTTAGGATGTTTTTATGAGATGTAAACAAACAGTATACTAATTCCTAATGTCATAGCCCCCAGGTCAAATTGAAGGTAGGGAACACAAAGTTTAATGCTATTGAATAAAAAGGAATGGTATAAAATATGCAAAAATATAGCAGCCAGGACTAAAACTTAACACTCGTCATTCATGTGCATCAGAGGATCACCTTCCGGGTTTATCACAGGTAAGCAATACCACCCGGGGGCGTAAAGGGGGACAGTTGCAAACATTGTTGTCTCTTTTGTCACCAACAGCAGCGAGAAGTCTCCCGCTGAGGGCAATTGAGTCCACCCTTAATGGCAGGTGGACTATAAATGAATGGACACCCCCAAGAATGGTGTCTCATATCGGACACGAACTGCGAACAACATTGAGGTCCCTTAGGAGACCCATTTGATTACTGTTAAAGACATCATGAAAACTTCTCTTTGGTTTATTTTAAATTACCTCTGTATACACCATTGGGCATTAATGGACCTTGAATTTATTTATGTTTGGTTTAAAAGGGTGACCCAGCTGGCACCCCAACACTTTCTCGACGATTCAAGTGTCCTTCTAATCGTCCACACATTGCGTTTGTTGAGTCTTTTCATCTAAAGCTTCGGTTACATACAGATTCTAAGTGAAATTTGGATTTTATATTGCCGTACTTATAAAAAGAAGTGCATGCTTGTCTATGTGTCACGTCAGATATTGCTGCAGATTGTTTTAAATGAAAAGAACTTAATAACACAAAGTAATACAAAACCTGACACAAGTTAGTGCAGACCTGGGGAAAAACATAAAACTAGTGGAAATGGATGGAAATAACCTTCAGAAAAAAGGGAAAACCTAAACTAGTTGAACCGTGGTCCACAAACTTAGTCCTGGAGACCCACTGTGGCTGCAGGTTTTTGTACCAAACAGATTCACAATCAGTGAGAACAACTGAAAATTATTGATCTCATTTAATTAGCTGGTGTTTTTACTCTTTTCTTATTCTATACGCAGAAATGCATAGTAGTATGATTTTTACATTTATATGACATTTAGAAATTTCTATATTTGCAATAGATTTAAATGCTAAACTCTCTTTTGTTGTTGTTCTATTACTTTGCTCCCTTTGTTGTATCCTAATAATGACAATTAAAAGCAAGTTCAGCAGACATCCAGGCAAATAACACTAAATGATGAAAGGCTGCAACTACTTCAGCGTCAGACCCATAAATTAGTAAAAAAATGATTGAAATAACAAGACCACTTGTATATAAGATAAGCAGAATGAAAATCAGGATGAAAATGTTATTAAAATGAAAAAAAATATATCCATTATCCCCATATAATTACTTAGTATATTTTAATAAAAATTTACTACATTGTCTCCAAAACAAAGAAACTGGGAAATAATAGCTCACATAGTTAGTCTAAGAGTCCAATTAAAACCAGAAGTTGCATGGAACAAAAACCTGCAGCCACAGGAAGTCCCCAGGACTGAGTTTTGGAAAAGCTATAGTAGAAGTAGCGATTTAAATTTTGCTTTCTATGGTATTTTCAGTCTTAAGAGACTGGAAAGAAAAAAATAAATCAGTCAAAAGGGGATGTGGCTGTTCTAATTTATAGTCACTTCCCCAAATGCTAAGTCTCCAAGAAAGCACCACTTCCTTAAATAATCCACCATAATATATTTCTCCTCCTTTTAATAAATTACAGAGCCTGAATTTTATTTTGAAAGGGGGAGGGGGGTGTTATGGCTCCCCCAAAAAGAAAAAAAAAATGGGCGGAGGAGGCATGGGTTTTAGCCTAGCATGTATAAATAATGATACGATTGTCACTGACTACCTGATTCACCTTACCATGTGTACAGACTAAATCTGAAGCATGCATTGACATTTCATGAGAAATAAATACTGCTTAAAAATCAACATTAAAAATGAAAAATTCTATTATATTAGTACCACGTGAATTAATGAATGCTACAATTATTCTGAATACTTTAATCTACTAATTCTTTAAAGATGCTTTTGTAACAATACACTTTTTAAAATCAGATTTGTCAGCATGTCACTTTCTCAGGTTTGTGACATTTTCTATTGTGAGGTTTATGTCTGTATGATTGTACGGAGGACACTTTAGCGGGCTAATGACTCTTACTGAGAAGTAATATTTCACAGATAAGTCTGATTTACATCTCAAATTTCACAAACTCTTGATGCTTTCATTTTCTAAACCCTGTTATTATTTTCCATTTGTCCAAATTTTAAAATTCAAACTTGTCAGCTGAATATTAATCCTTTATTTCAGTTGCTCTGTTCTGTTGCTTTCAAGGTGCTTCACTTAATTGATCTGACTTTGCCACTGCTTCTGCCTGTGTAATAATTCAGAATTATCTATTGAAGTGGACTAATCCTTACAGCAGTAATTAGTGCTACCAAGAGAAGGTATCCTATGGGTTCCCACGCCATTTAAGTATATGGCATCTGTAGTGCACTTTCACTTCAGTGCATCTCTACAATTACGCTCTCTCGCTAACCTCATTTGAGGTTTGCCTTGTGCTTCAAAGCATTATGAGCTGAGCCACACAAATGTCTGGCCTAAATTGATGTTTTGAAACACCAAGTAATACATTTTACTCTGGAATGAGCATGTAAAGCAGCTAATATTATCCTGGGTGCAGACTACCCACTGATGTAGAGTCAGCATCTGGTTTGAAACTGGCCTCCATTTTTAATTGTTACAACTGTAGCTGGCAATGCCTGTTTAAAGTTTCTGTCAAATACTTTAATGTTCTTTTCTTTTAGTTCCATTTTTTCCCCAAAGTATTTCTTATTTCTAGACTATTTTGACCTTCTAATTCATTTTCCTTTTAGTTTTATGAAGTTTGTTATTCCTGTTTTATTTGTTATCGGTAATTTGGAATTTTAGAATAATAATTTAAATTGGATTTTATTTTATGGCAATCATTTCACTTTAGTTTTCTTTTCATCCTAAAAAAGGCACATTAAAGAAGACTAAGAAATGTATATTGTGCTGCCTCGTTAGAATTCGTTGTTGCTTCAGATACATTTTTTCCATTCATCTGTTATAACCACTTATGTGTGTGGCATAAATAATTTTTACTTTAGGAAAACATTTTTGTTGTCTAATTTTAAGTGTGTCACATTGCTATTTTGTAGCTTCATTGTTTTGTTAGTAATTTGCTAGTACATGCTATATTGTTGCTAAGGGCTGCCTCTCAAAAGGTAGTATGCATCACATCTCAAAAACTCTGCTATTAAATCCAGCAAAGCACTTTAGCTCTTTGCCCAAGATTACGGTTTGAGACCTTGATCAGCCTTTATCTTGTGCTCTTAGTACCCGATTTTCTGGTTAATCGTTCACCGCATTCCTCATCTTGATTTAGTTCACAGTTTAGGCATCTTGGCTCTCACCCTTTTTGTTTACGACTCCTGGCAATTCTTGTTTAGACTTTATTTATGGTGAAGTCCTCTGGTTTATGAGAATGGTATTTTTGAAACTTCTCCTGCAGTTTCTCAAAAAACACACATACGGGTCTGTTATAACACGTCTGTGTATCCGCTCACAATTTATATTGCCAGCAGGCAATTCAGAGAGGTCAGCAGGAACTAAAAAAAAAAAAAAACACCAGGTGGACCTGTGTATGTTGTGGTCTAGCCAAGCCCCTTTAAATTCTCATGACTGCAACAACACATAGACAAGGATTGTAAAAACATGCATATTTGCTCAAAAATTGCTAGACATTTCCAATTCAATATAAAAAGCGATAATTCTGCTTTCTCAGCTGGACAGTCCTCAACGTCTTTATAGACATCTTTGTAACATCAGTATTATACTTTAAAAAAAAAAATTGAAACGCAGAGTCTGCGTTTTGCGAACGTGCTCACCCTCTTTGTCTATCAGCAGCTAAGCAAATTTCTCTCTTATTTGACTTTTCTCGGTGGTTTCACTTTGCCGACATAGTCGTTTACTTTCAGCTTCATGCTGTAGCCTCGTACTTCTTTCTTCTTCCGACTTGTTAACTTGGGGCTGCCTTGCCGGCTTTTTGAGCTTCATGCTGTAGCCTCGCACGTCCGGGCAAGACAAAGAAACACACAAACTTCCACATGTAGACGTTTATATATAAGATATACATATATATATATATATATATATTTTTTAATTTACTAGGTTATTTTCCTTTAATTAAGCTCCACAAACCTGACTCCCTGTATAGAATGAACTTCTTCTTGTTACTGTCAATGTAATACTCAAACTGAGCGATTTTGTGCTGTTTGTCCATGTTCAGAAACATGTTCTTTCCTGCTAGCTAGCACCCACCACCCCTCACTGGAATATGTGGCCATGTAATGCATAGCTTATGTGTGAAAAAAGAGAAAAAGACAATGACAGACTTCCAGCAATGGGTTTATTTTAAAAATAAAAACACATTTTTATTTTCACCTATTTCAAATTTTATTTCAGCTAGTTTGACTATGCATTTTAATTTCAGTTTAGTTTTCATTTTTCATAGACCTTTTTGTTTTATTTCCATGAAGTGCTTTTTTATTTATTTTAACTATAGTTTTCAGTAATGATATTAAACTTGCAGTTTACATTATGTGATGACTCTAAAGTGAATAAATGTAGACGTGTGAGGGTATGGCACCCTGTCCAAGACTGCTTCCTGCCTCGCTCATAGTGCTGCCGAAATAGGCACCTGCCCTCCAGAATAGTGATGGGCCGGAACCCTAGCAGAACAAGCCTACTGGAAAACAGATGGATGGCTTGACAGACAACTTTAGCTATGTCTGTTAAATTAGAGGATGAATTAGCAGCCTCCATATCAGGGCTATGCATGATGCTGTATTAAAAAAAGCTAAACGTTTCTAACTCACTCAATTAAAATGAAAGCAGCAGCAAATCACAGGTCACTGGTCACATCACTGCCCACTAGAGGGATGTCACAAATTCAGAGCTGTGGAGTTGGTACACAAAATGTTTAACTCCAGCTCCTCAATTTATGGTACCACCAACTCCAACTCCTTTAGTCGTAATCAGATTAATATATACTGTATGTCATCCCTGCCAGCGTGAATCATCAAGCTACTTTTTAGCACCCTAAACTCTTAACATTTGGGTTTAAAGGCTGTAGCAGCGCTGTTGTGGATTTTTTATATTATTTATTAAAGAACTTAAAAACATTGAGAAACATTAAATGAAAGACAAAACTTAAAGAGTTTAAAAGGAGGCAACATTTTTATTAAAAAGCTAAAAGGAAAAAAAAGCTTAATCAAATTGGTATATGTAAAATTAGAAATTTTAACACATTATAGTACAACTAGCCATGGTACCCATTGAATATGGACAATAGAATAATTAAAACATATTTGCTATCTCTTGCCCCCTGTGTATATTAGTGTAATTACCGGCACTCCCTTTCTCAAGCATGTTACCATAACGGCTGTTGCTGAGACTCCGTCATTAGTTTTGAGGCATCTTTCTCATCTCCAGTTTGGTTTTATACATACCATCTTTGAAGACGACTCTCTCAGTATGCACCTCTACTCCTCCGCATGCACTCACACTTGTAATTCCTCTTTCATCACATCAGCAAAGCCAAACTGACCAATCACATCAAACAGAAACTGACCAATCAAATTGCTCTGAGAGACTGGACACACAGACCTTAGTATTTTATTATATAGTAGATTTACATTTAGTCAGAGTCGGTACATTTTTTTGAATCTGACTCCACAGCCTTGCAAAAATCATGTATTGTTATTTCTGAACTAATTTCCGTAATGGGATAAAAAAGGCAATAACGAAAGCTGTTTAAATAACAGGCATGATTCTTACTATGGCATGATTAAACTAGTCTTGAATTATTTGCTATTAAACTGCTAAAGCTTATGCTCATACAGTAACAGTATTGCATTAATATGTGTTACTACTTTTACTAATCATTTCTAAAATGTTAATAGAAATCTCTATATATAATCTTCATTTGGATCTTGATCTTTGTTTGTCCGCGAATGAATTAGAAGAAGAAGCACTAGATGGCAGTAGAGAGACAGCTAAAACATAGGCATTGCATTAAGAATCTCCTCCAGGCTTATACTACTGAAGACTGTAGTACTCCAGTCACACATCAAAACACAGACATTCACACTAAACAAACTGTTGTGCTTTAAATTAACTAAAGAGATCTTCATTTAGATTTTGATCTTTGTTTGTCCGCGAATTCCACGCATGCGTAGACCACCTTCCACTTTAGTACGTTGTTGTTACTCACGGATGTCAACAATGTGCCAGAATAACGAAAGGGCTGGTGGACAGTGTTAGGCTGGTTAGCTCCTGAGGCCTGGTTAGAGAATGAGATTGCCGAAGATAAAAGGTACGTGCCTACGTAACATATGAATGAAAGAAAGACAGTGGGTAAAATGAATGACAACGTAACAGCACATTCCAGAAATTATTATTGTTACGTTGTAGCCTGCGAGTGCTGCGCGTCTCACAGTTGTACCATGGCTTGCTCACATGTCAGTGAAGAGATCCCTATTTATGCTTTAAAGAGCCTGGATACCTATGTGTCCCCCTTTTATAACCATTGCTCCGTGTATATTGCCTTACTCTTTGGATTGCCACAAAGCAACCTGCGAGATTGGAGAAAGGTTGAGAAGACATCGTGAGAGGAAACGATAGCGTCGTGAAAACAAGACGGACTGAACGGACAGAAGCAGAAATGCTCCTACACCACCATATAATTACTATTTGGACAGTGATTCCGAGTAGGCCGTTCCTATTGAATCAATGTACAAGGGTTTTCTTTTGTAATTTTGTTTCCCTTATAAAAAATCATAATGCTGTGCGACGAAGGGCCCACTTCACGACTGGCAGCCGCGTTTAAATAGGGAGCCCTTCACAGACAACTTTAACACGTGCAACGTAGTTTGGTGCACATGGCTAGTCAAAAATAACTTTAAAACTGTTCCAATTTCCTTATTCATTCAAATTTATTAACACTTCTTGAGCATAAAGCAATCCTCCAATAAAATTCTAGAAACGTCATCACTGAAAAATGTAAAAATGTTTCTAAAAACACACCCTATCGGTATTAAATCAATAAATTCAATCAAAGCTGACAAACATTTGAAGCAAAGTAGTCAAACTGGCAAAACAGAAAGGTGTTAAACTTACAAAATGGAAGGAAAGTGTTGCAATAGTTTCATGGACAGGATAGTGGAATAGTGTTCTTCTATCGCCTGATCGAAATCCCATCAAACCAATAATGGGATGCAATGGAACAACTTTTTTAAAGCAGAAACTCACCACGAGGTACTTTTTAACACTGTCAGACAAAATGCAGTCAATGTTGGCATGCAGTGTGGTGTAGCGGTTAAGGTTTTAGACTTCAAACCCTAAGGCTGTAGATTTAATTCCCACTACTGACACCATGTGACCATTAACAAGTTGCTTCACCTGCCTGTGCTCCAATTACAAAGACAAAAAGAATTGTAGCTAATCGCATCTAAGTTGTTGTAAGTCATCCTGTATAAAGGTGTCAGCCTTTAAATAAAACATAGGCTACCATGTCTGTGCGATACTATTTACAACTGCACAGTTCATGCATCAACAAATTCAGACTGTTCCAAGGCAACCAACTTGGTTTTAAGTAAAGATAGCTAATACAGTGGTCACTTACTATACTTTACTGACACAGATTCCCCTCATTTAATACTGCAACATGACCCAGTAATGATGCAAAAGTTAACTGCAACTGTGAAAAAAGAAATTCTTACCTGCATAAATGATAAGACTGAGAGCAGAAAAGAAAAGCTCCAGGGCAAGAACTGCAAATAGGAGGTAAGTATATAAATGATCATCTCTGTCAAAAGAACGTTTTACAGACAGTATAAGCAAAAGGGCAGCATTTCCTGTAGAAAAAGAGGAAAAAAAAACATGTAAGGACTCGGAAATTGAATTTTATCAGAAATAATTTAGGGGTAAATTTCACAGAATGGCAATAAAAGGACAAGTAAGCAAACATAGTATAATGGTTACACAACAACAAATAGCCATGAGCTACTTTGTACTATATATTATATATCAGTCAAGATTCCTTCCCTGGCTGGGGTTCATATCCCTATTTATGTATTTTTTGTTCACTTTTGGATCATTGTTTAATGCTAATGTAACTTTTTTTTTTATCATGTGCTTTTTGTTCTGTGTGTCTGTGCTACGTTCCATGTGTTTCATAGGTGGTCCCCTCAAGGGGTGGGGCCACCTGCCAATCACCACTAGGAATTGCCCTCCCCCCTTTAAATGTGGAGGGCCTCCCACAGTTCCCAGCAGTTCATTTCAAATGCACTTGGAAGTGTTTGGTGAGTTCAATGACTTTGCTGTGCTTATTGCAACTACTGGATTTTTGACCCTGTGCTTCGCTTTTTGACTTCATTTTGGATATACTGTTTTAGGACTTTGTTTGCTTTGGATCACCTTATTGACTCAGGCAATTCCATTGCCTATTATGCACTGCAGAGATTGCTTTTGTTTCAGAGCTTTTCTTGTTGAAAATAAATATTTTACTTTATAAAGTGTCTTCAAGGCCCTGTAAAGTATCTAGACAGGGTTTTTTGATGGTGAGCACTGGGCATTTTTGGAACGGTCAGGAGTTGCATTATTTGGGACTCACAATGGTACCTGTTCACTGCAGCAGAACTGTTAAATATGCATTTTAATCAATTTATTCTCATTAACACAATTGATGTTAAACTAGAAGGTCAAGTTGTTGTTCTGTAAAACCCCAGCACAGATTTCTTGTGTGTTGCATATATGCATTTAAAAAGCTAGACAATAGTAGTAGGGTGTTGTACCATATTAGCTATTATGGATGCAATGGGAAGTCCAGCAAAATGACAGCTTTTATTGGCTAACTAAAAAGATTACAATACACCACCTTTTGAGGCAGCTCAGGTTGGGGTCTGAGCTGCTTCGAAAGCTTGTATATTGTAATATTTTTAGTTAGCCAATAAAAGGTGTCATTTTGCTGGACTTCTCAAAAGCTAGTTCAAAAGCAATTGCTAAATACTGAAGAAAATCTAAGACTGAATAACTTACCAAAGATACAGTTAGTTAACTGCTTTCCAGCAGCGGTGGGCAAAATAAGCTGTAAATATCCATAGGGCAGAAAGTAGATAGAAAGCTTAAACATTCCCAAAATGCTCTGTAACCAAATGTGTCTTTGACAGGTGCTTGAACATCAGAAGACTGGGAACACTGATAATGAGCGATTCTTTTACATTTATGAAGTGCCTTTCTCACTACTCAAAGCACTTTAGTGAGTGGGGAGCCACTCCACCCACCACTAATGTGTAGCATCCACCTTGATGATGTGACGGCAGTCATTTTTGCACCAGTACACTCACCACATATTAGTTCTTAGGTGGTGAAGTGGTGAGAGAGATAGCCAATTAGAGACAGTTGATGATTACGGGATCAGGATGACTAGTTAATGGAGGGCAATTTACACCCTACTCTATACAAAGTGGTGGCAAAATTGGCACTCCAGCCACTATAAAAAAAACCTCAAACTGTTTCACTCCATCTGAACTAGTGCGGTGCAGAGGTGTCACCCGTTGCATGGCTGCACTTGGGTCGTAATCTGGATCCCGAGTTGGTTTGTCATGTGGTGGATGCGGCAATGCACTGTATCAACGCATGCTCCGAACCTCTCTTTATACAAAGCATGCTCAGGTATCTTTTATGACCAGAGAGAGTCAGGAACTCGATTCTATGTCTCATCTGAAGCACAGCACCATTTTTACAGAACAGTGTCCCCATCACTGCACTGGATCGTTGGGATCCGCATTCAGATCACAGGGTAAGCGCTCCCTGTTGGCCTCTTCCAATAGCAACCTAAGCTTTTCCTAGATTGCCTCCCATTCAGGTACTGGCTGGGTCTGAACATACTTAGCTTCAGGAAGATGACCATTTTCTGAATTGCATATGGTATGGCTCCTAATTATCAGGGGAAGAGCAAGAATAAGAACATACTAGCATGGGAAAGTATATCATATTAGCCAAAGAAGTCAGAAGGTCAGAGAGCCATAATAGTCCATCCAACAGACACAGCCATAGGAAGTAAGGGTACTGAGGGCTCTGCACCACCACAAAAGAATAGGTAAATCAAATTTAACGTGAACAATGAATAATGTTAGGATATTTACTTTGCATTGTGGCCAGTTAACATGACAGGACAAAACCATATAAATGATTTCTTTGTAAATCCAACACATAGCAATTGGACTTCATTGACTGGTAACACACAGAGACTACCATATACTGTCTACCCCCTTTGTTGTCAGAAAATGACAGCAAGAAAATATTGATAAAAAATGATTATAGTTGAAAATAAAGCTTATTGTGGAGTAGGCAGTATGATTAAAGAATTAAGAATTGATATTTACTAAATTTACTTCTCAAGCTAAGCTAAAAAAAAAAAAAAAAAAACACAATGGACTGAATTTACCAAAAGGCATATGACAGTGAGACAGGGTGTTGCTGGTTTGTTGGATACACTGAAGATGAAATAAAAGGAAATGTACTGAAAGAAGCAATAAAGCTATAAGAACAGATCAGATCACAGGAATATCCGGAACAGAGAATGCAATTGTGTGGAGCCGGCACCTATCTGAAGGTGTAGCCGTAAACCTTTGCCATCAGGCACAACGGAGGCAGGTAAGAGTCAGGCAATAAAAAAAGATCTGAAGGCACAAAACAGAGGATGCAGTACTCCGCTTTTATGTTAATATGAACTATTTCTGTGGTTTGCATCTGTGGTTTGCAAGTTTAGTCCTGGGGGCCCCACTATGGCTGCATGTTTTTGGCCCAACTACTTTCTACTTTAAATTAGTTTCCACCCTTAATTAGGCAAGCCCGATTGTTAAGTGTCAATCCACAAATTACAAAACTGGGTTTGCTAAATTTTATTTGGAATGTAGCAAGCTGTAACCAGAATTTAAAAAGAACTTATTTGATAATTGTGGGGAGCCTAATTATGTTGGCATACATGCAGCTTAAGAAGGGCAGCTCCTTCAGGCAGGTTCAAAATGATTAGGGCAGATGTAATCCCACACAATCATATACAGATACAATCTATATATAAAATGCACGTTAAAAGGGGTCATAGTTTTCTCAAACAGTCATTGAAGTCTGTATGTAACAGGTTTTGAATATCACCAATCATATTAAAGGCTCACAGACCTTGAGTTTGACACCCCTACAAAAAGTATTCCGTATGAACTAAAAATGGCCTGATATTTACCAATTTTAAGTCTTTGTTTATGCAGGCCCCATGCCTTTAGTAGAACATAATCTATACATTTCTGAATGAAGAAACAATTTAATTGATTTTTTTAAATCCATTTATATTTTTGTTAGCTATATCATATCTTATTTTCTGTGCTTATATAAAAAAAAGGAAAATCTTGTTTCTTAACTTGTGTCTACAAAGACAATTTTTCCTCAGGGATTAATAGTGGATGAAATACCAAAACAAAAAAAACAAGCAGAATAAAATGGCAATTGTGCCCTCTAGTGGATGTCATTGTAAACTGAATTTTTTTCAGACAAAAAAAGTACCAAAGCACAATTTATAATTTAGCTTTGCTTTTCACTCCAACAAAAACCTCCAAATACTAGTATTTATGTATATCTTATATAAGTAGTATATAAAGTTGATAGACATTTCCTCCTCTTCAATGTAAGGTTAATGTTCTTGATCTACCATCTCAAACAGCTCGGTCCTGCATCCCTCCTCACTCCCTCACCTCCTTTTCCTTTCACATCTTTTTTTCCACCTCCACTTTGGTCTCCCTTGCTTTCTCTTCCATTCCCAACACTCTTTTGCCCACATCTTCATTGTCTCTCCTTATTACTTCTCCATACCATTTCAACCTCCTTTCCTGCACTTTCTTAGCTGTCTCTCCCACTTTTGTTGTACCTTTGTTTGTCTCATTTCTTATTCTCTCTTTTTTGTAACTCCACACATCCATCTCCACATTCTTATTTCCGACACATCCAACCTCTCCTCCTGCACTTTTACTGCCCTCGTCTCAGCTCCATACATCATTGCTGGTCTCACCACTGTCTTTAAAGCCTTACCTTTCATTCTTTAATCATGCAATAAACCGGATACCTTCCTCCATTTGTTCCATCAACATTGCACTTTTTTAGTTATCTCTGCATCTGATTCTCCATCTTAGGCTACCAATAATCCTAGATATTTAAATTTGTCCACTCCTTTCAATAGCTCTCCCTGCAAGCCAACTTCTAAATCCTGATCTTCATTAAACCTTATGAATTCCACCTTCTTCTCATTTACAGTATCTTCAATTCTCTGTCTTTCAAAGCCCTTGTCCACTCTTAACTTCCTCCTTTCTGGTGCTACACAACACAATGACATCTGCAAAAAGCCTGCACCACAAGGACTGGTCTTTTACCCCATGGCTCCACACATCCATAACCTGATCAAAGAGGTAAAGACTTTAAGAAGATCCCTGGTGCACACCTACTGTAATTGGAATCTTGTCTGTTCCCCTGACACTGCTTTAAACCAGAGTCCTCACTCTGTCATGCTGTATATACCCTAGACAATGCTCACACACTCCTCTGGTCCCCCTTTCTCTATCTTGCATCTCCAGACTTCTTGATGTGGCACTCTATCACAAGCCTTCACCAAATCAATAAATGCCATATACAGTACAGACCTTTGTTTTTCTTGATGCTTCTCTCATGAGATGTCTCGATGCAAAGACTGCATCAGTTGCTCCCCTCTCTGGCATAAAATCATACTGCTCCTCCCCTATGATGGTCTCTTCCCTAAGCCTTCTCTCTATATCCCTTTTCGAAACCAACCATTCAAATGGAAATGTACCTTATTGCTGCACATGGCGATGGCATCTCAAGGAATGGTCTGCATAATGTTCGTGCAAAACACTCTATGGCGCTCCCCGTCTTCTCTCAGCGAGTTCTTGCACTACCATCAATTTGTATGGATGGAAATTAAGGCCCTTACAGCTTGGATGTTTTCAGGCGTTCATACAGTCCGAGGACGGCCTGGAGATTTTCTGTTCAATGTTGTACCCGTCTGTCTGTATTTAGCCACCCACTGAAGAATTGTTTTCCAATTTGGGACGTCACCATTAGGAGGAATGCTGAAGTGCATTCGGAAGGCACGTTGCATAGTGATGATGGATTCGTTGTTTTTAAAGAACGCTTCGACAGAAAGCAAGGTGCCCACCGGACCAAAGCGTGTTGCCGACTGAAAACTACAAAGGATCGCCTATCAAAGGACCCCCCACCCCAACCCAATCAGCTGCCTCTACATCGCACAATGGCCTTGAGACATGTGGTACTTCATTTTGGCTCACCCTGTAATTCACTGAATAAAAAGCCCATTTGTGAACATTAAATTATTAAAATTTCCTTGCAGACAAAAATAATAGTAACTATTTATGTCCCTTTCGATACTCTGACTGTGGATGTAGTATTAAAATACAAGTCAGATATACAGTACCCTAACAATTTTACTGTCTTGTGTTTGATTTAATCCACCCATGTCAACTGCACATTTCTAATGTGTCAGTAAACTAGGGTATCTAATGCAAACCCAGTTGGAAAGCATTGAGGTGCCAACAGAGCAAGTGATCTGGAATCAGGCACTAGGACACAGATTTTTTTTTTTTTTTGGTCATAAATTGTACTCTATGTCTTAAATGCTGTGAGAAAGACACAAACGGACAGCAAAGACATTTTAAAACTCTGCAAGGAAAAAAAAAAAAAAGAATCAGCCTGTTGCTGTGACTGAGGACATCAAAGGTCTGCTACACTTTGTTATAGATGAATTACCACACTGATTATCTCTAACATCTACAAAAATTTATAGTATATAGCCTACACCAAGTTTTTTTCTTACCATCAGATTTGTCGGTTTTGTTTAAAGTCTTAAAATACAGATGCATTTCCAAATTTAGATCAATTCAAACAAAAACCTGGAAAGTTTTAATTATGAACTCATCCCTCATTCATATTCTTAATGGAAAACAAAATATACACCATCTTACCTGTACTGAGAATTAGTAAGGGAAGGTGCTTGAGATGTCGCGTGGAGCGGTAAAACAAGAGATAGCCCCGATTCCTGGTTTGGCTATGCTGGTGCTGCACGTAACGTTCAAAAACAGCAAATATGAGCCACAAAGAAACTTTTCCAATGCAGACAATAGTCTGAGTATCAAAATCATGGATATACTCTTTACAGTCTTGTGCATTCTTTTCTTTTATGGTGCAAAACACGATCAATACAAAAGACAATCCTGTAAACGAAACCTAAAAATAAAAAGAGACACACAAAATAATGAGCAAAATCACAAAGGAGAACAATATGGTCTTCAGTACTGAAATGAAAGTGTAAACACATTTCCATAATTTGTTTTACATAAATAGTCAGTCAGTCATTATCCAACCTGCTATATCCTAACACAGGGTCACGGGGTGGGGGTGGGGGGGTCTGCTGGAGCCAATCACAGTCAACACAGGGCACAAGGCAGGAACAAATCCCAGGCAGGGTGCCAGCCCAACACAGGGCACACACACACACACACACCAAGCACACACTAGTGAAAATTTAGGATCGCCAATGCACTTAACCTGCATGTCTTTGGACTGTGGGAGGAAACCCACGCAGACACGGGAAGAACATGCAAACTCCGTTTTGCATAAATGTTGATTTGTAAAATAATGCTATTTTTTAAATCAATAAAGGATTCTTATAATTACATTTTTCTGTTAAAAAAAAACAAAACACGTAAATTAACAGGCATTAAAAGAAACTGAAAAATTCACTGGTTAATATTACAATCCGTGCATCCCTGCAGACTGCGTACTTCTATAAGGAGTTTGAATAGTTTCTTGTTTAGTTGGATTTTTTATGGGCAAACCAGTCCTTTGTACAACTTAAAATGGCATTGAAAAACTAAACTGTGTCTCCAAACTCTCTGAACATAAGAGAGGGTTATACAGGTATGTGCACGTGTGCATCTTCTGATTAGCCGCCATCACATCAGGCTGCAGTTTCCCACAAGGCTGAAAAAGTGAGTCCAGACAGAGAATTTGTTTTTGGTAATACTTGAGAGAGAATTCGTCCATGTTAAAATTTCCACTTCAAGTGCTTTAAAATTATTATCTTCTGCAGAGTTGCATCATATTCTCAAATACACTTGGGACCTAATCCAAAGTTACAAGGGATAAGATATGGGCACATGGCAGAAGCCAGTCCAGGATGAGACACCACTCCATTTAAAGGCTCACCCATGCACACATTCACACTCTCACGATTATGTATTTAAAATTAGCAAACAACCCAACACACAGACATTCAGACTGAATTCTTTCAGCTTAAGGGTGAATCAGGTACTCAAGGAGATCAGTAGAAATTAAAGGGGAAGTACATTTAGGACTGAAGCCAGGAAGCTCTTCTTTACTCAAAGAGTTGTGGGACCCTGGAACAAACTCCAGAGACATGGAGTTGAAGCAGAAACCTTGACAGCGTTTAACCTCCTGAAAAAACATGTTAAAAGCATTGCATTTTTTGGCTTGAAAATTACATATTTATTAAATCTCATCTTTCTACTGTAAAACATGAAAAACACTAAAAGTCAGAAGTGTAGAAGGTATAATAATGATACAAATAATAATAATAAAAATAACTGTAGTACCGTATATACTGTCAAAATCTGTCGTTAGTGTGGTATATCTTAAAGCACGGTGAAATACACAATCCAATGGCACAGTCGGGAAAACAGTAGCGTGATTCCATACGGATTTTCTTTCCAGACTGACCAGCTTTTGAAATGCACAATGCACATGTGCGATTGACAAGAGCGTCACTTTAGGATTCATCAGAATCTCTTTCAGTTTCACTGCATGAAGACAAATTCACTTTGTCGTCACTGCCCATATCACTGTTAAGAGCGTGCAACACCTGGGCTGCTGAAAAAAGTTTCTTACAAGATGCTATTATGAGGCTAGGAGAAGACACGTCTGCACTGTTACCTGGGTAACATTTGGGCCTGTCACTTAAGCAAGACGTGCCAATGTCGTTTCCCGAGCAACGCTCGGCACTAATGCTGTTGACACTTTTACAGCCCGAGTAATCCTTGGGTCTAATGCTTAAGTGTGACACATTTATACGGTTGATAAAGAGGGCTTGAGACTAATGCTTTTACAGCAGACTGACTCTCGGGTCTAACGCTAAAGAGGTTAAGAAGAATCTGGATGAGGTATTGGAACAGCTTAGTTATTAGCTAAACAAACGAGTTTGATGAACTGAATGGTCTCCTCTCATTTGTCAAATGTCTTTATGTTCTTATGTTTGAGAAATGACAGGAAAATCAGAGCACTTGGGCAAAACTACATACAAACACAATGCAACATGATAAATCTAAAAAACAGAACAAGAGGGCTTTGGGTTTCAGCACAAGATGCTGACCCATGGGAAATGCTCACTACATTTTGACCAAGAGATCACAAGGATCACTTATGACGCCATAATTCAGTTTCAGTATTTCAGATATTAGAAATGCTACTGGGGCTCATTTATACAAACAGCAATACTCACCCATAAAGCCTCGCTGCCGCTGTGACTGAAAAGGCAGAAGTTTTTTTTCTTTTCAGTCATTCTGGTGTGTGCTCAAACCATAGTGTGTATATATATTTAACTGTCTATTTATGGATTAATTTATTTAAAAAGCTTCTGTACAAAGCTAAAGTTCCACCTGGGGACAAATAAATTTCTATCTATCTAACAAAGTTCTTTCTATATATACAGGGGAGAGTCCCGAGGCTTTGGAAAACATCTTGCATCACCCCAGTCCCAAAGGTATCACATCCTAGTGAGCTGAATGATTTCCGGCCTGTTGCTCTGACGTCACATCTGATGAAGACCATGGAGCAGCTGCTGCTTCACCACCTGAGGCCACAGGTCCGCCATGCCCTCGACCCTCTGCAGTTCGCATACCAGGAGAAGGTGGGAGCAGAGGATGCCATCATCTATATGCTACACCGATCCCTCTCCCACTTGGACAGAGGCAGTGGTGCCGTAAGAATTATGTTTTTGGACTTCTCTAGCGCCTTCAACACCATCCAACCTCTGCTCCTTATGGACAAGCTAACACAGATGGGAGTAGATTCACACCTGGTGGCATGGATCTTGGACTATCTTACAGACAGACCTCAGTATGTGCGTCTTGGGAATTGCAGGTCTGACACTGTGGTCAGCAACACAGGAGTGCCGCAGGGGACTGTACTTTCTCCGGTCCTGTTCAGCCTATATACATCGGACTTCCAATACGATTCGGAGTCCTGCCACGTGCAGAAGTTCGCTGATGACACTGCTATCGTGGGCTGCATCAGGAGTAGGCAGGAGGAGGAGTACAGGAAGCTAATCAAAGACTTTGTTAAATGGTGCAGCTCAAACCACTTACACCTGAACACCAGCAAGACCAAGCAACTGGTGGTGGATTTTAGGAGGCCCAGGCCCCTCCTGGACCCCATGATCATCAGAGGTGACTATGTGCAGAGGGTACAGACCTATAAATACCTGGGAGTGCAGCTGGATGACAAATTGAACTGGTCTGCCAATACTGATGCTCTGTGTAAGAAAGGTCAGAGCCGACTATACTTCCTTAGAAGGTTGGCGTCCTTCAACATCTGCAATAAGATGCTGCAGATGTTCTACCAGACGGTTGTGGCGAGTGCCCTCTTCTATGCGGTGGTGTGCTGGGGAGGCAGCATAAAGAAGAGGGACGTCTCACACCTGGACAAACTTGTTAGGAAGGCAGGCTCTATTGTAGGAATAAAGCTGGACAGTTTAACATCTGTGGTAGAGCGACGGGCACTAAGCAAGCTTCTGTCAATCATAGAGAATTCACTGCATCCAATGAACAGGATCATCTCCAGGCAGAGGAGTAGCTTCTGTGATATACTTTTGTCACCGTCCTGCTCCACTAACAGACTGAGGAGATCGTTCCTCCCCCACACTATGCGACTCTTCAATTCCACCCGGGGGAGTAAATGCTAACATTATACAAAGTTATTGTCTGTTTTTACATGCATTTTTATTACTCTTTAATTTAATATTGTTTTTTTGTATCAGTATACTGCTGCTGGATTATGTGAATTTCCCCTTGGGATTAATAAAGTATCTATCTATATTTACTCAAATATATTTGAATGTGGTTTTAAAAAAAATATATATATATTTGAATGTGATATAGGCGATACCATCAACATGCTGTCTTCAAGTATTTATTTTAAACAATCACACATTTTCTAGATTATGGCACTGTTATTAAAGAAGCAAAACATGAAAAGTTTATCTTTCAACCCCAATAAAATTTGTATTTTAATTAAATCATGTTATGCACAGTATCACCACCTAAATTTAGTAGTTAATTTGTTTTTAGCCATGGAGTTTCATTAAAGTTCATTTTACGAGGCCAAATAATTGTATTTCCTCATTATATTTCCTTAAAAAATGCAAAATAATCAACATAAGGGTTGACCTAAAACACTTCAGTTTGTAATTTCCAGATAGGGTTCTCTAATGTTAAACTACTTCAGTGTCTCTATAATAGAAAATAATGACTATTGTGGTAGTGTGTTTCACAAGTGGAATGACTAACTGCACTAGATTTTTGTAATGTTTCCAGGGGTTGCCAGTTTCAGTCCTGGAGGACCACCATGACTGTAGGTTTTCATTCTAACCCTTTTCTTAATGGGTGACCTGTATTTGCTGCTAATCAACTGCTTTTGAATCAATTTTAGTTGCCATTTTCTTGAACACTCAAACCCCTTAATTGTTTCTCTTTCCTTAATTAGCAGCCAAACAATAATGAGATATAAAATGAGTCAAAACAACTGGTGCCCATCATACAATATCTGAAAATAAAGAAAGATGAAGGTCTCAGGGATGTCGATATTCTCAGGTCCCCAAAACATTTTATCATTGCTCTTAGAAAGAGAAAACCAACAATTTCGGAAATATCTACTATTGCACCACGAGAGCAGCAACAAGCCATGGAATTAAAGAACGAGTTTAGTTAACAACAAGAATTGGCACCTCATTAAGGAACTGGTTGGAGTGAAATTGGTTGGAGTTTGAGGCCCTGACTTAGTTGGTCTTTTGTTGGCTCACTCACCTCACATTTCATTTCTGTTTGGGTGTCATTTAAATAAAGAAATGAAGCAATTCAGAGGAACGATGAAGAAATTCAGGGGAGCAAATCTTAAAAAATGAATTCAATTAAAATGAATTCACAAGAAGTTAATTAGCAGCACAAACAGGGCACTCATTAAAAAACGGGTTAGAATGAAAACCTGCAGCCACGGTGGTCCTCCAGGACCGGATTTGGCGACCCCTGCCATGAACAGTACTTACTTGTGGCCACAGTGTTGGGCTTCTCCAACAAAAGTTGACAGTCACTGACATCCCACTCTGTCAAGTGGAAAAGTGAAAATATACCCCCTTGCCACTCCAGTGGGTCTTTCAAGTGGAAAGAAGAGCGGTGCCAAACTACAACAGAGCTCACGTCAATGAGCAACTAAAATTTTAAATGAAAATGACTGCCCCTAATAATTGAACAAAAAAAAAAAACACTTTTAATGACAACAAAATTTCTAAAACCAAAAGTAAGAATAGACTGTTACTGGATGTGATGGACAAAATCAGTTTTGAGCCACGATGGTGGGCAAAAGAGTCCTGTAATGTCCGCTCCAATGCTGCTGTGCAAAAGGAGAAACATGAAGCTCGGTGGAGAGATGTGAGACTTCAATTTCACATTTTCAAAATTTGCTAAACATTTGAATACATTGAAAATTAAAGTAAGATATCAATATGACAGCCTTGGTGGGAAGGAACAAACTGAACACTAATACCACTTGTACTGGATGCCAAATCAGTTCTGTTGGTAAATGATGCAGGTTAAAAACAGATCGAGCTTATTAAGACTGGTACATTTTATAATCTCTTGCTGGAGTTAATTTACACTGGTAATCTAATGTCACATCCAATAATTGCAAGGAGAGAGGTTGTGGGTTTTCCTATATTTATTTAATAAGCATGATCAAGCTAAAAAGACAGCAGTGCCACAGTGAAGAAATGTGCCTTTAAATAAAAATAAGTGTACAAAATAGTTTATACATTTAGGGAAGAAAAACATTCATCATCAATGCAGCATTTATAAATTCCAAAATGCTTACCAAATGTATGTATATGAAACGAAAGAGGAGCTGAAATCTCTGTCATGTTTTAAAAAAAATAAATAACTATATATAGCTATTTGTCTCTCTCTCTTGCTACCCTGGGAATTTATGTCATTTCCTGACACCTGCTTTTTGTTCCTTTATTGACTGATCTACTTGAACTGCATCAACATATTGGGCATACTAAAATGCAAAGTGAGTCACAGAATAACGAAGAAGCTGCGACTTGCTTTTATAATACCAGAAGTAACTGAGCAATACATAATTGACCACTATCAAAATGTCTTAACAAAGTGTATTAATAATCTGCAAACTCATGTCAGGCATATGACATGGACATTTCTTCTCCCATTTATATTTACCGTATTTACTCCTGTACCACGTGCCCTCGTGTAAGACGAACACCCTAACTTTTACAAGAAAATCGGGAAAAAATCTTTTGCCCCGTGTACGACACGCATTGTGATTGTATAGGAAGCGAGTGAGGTTGGAGTAAGACACCTTGTGAATAACTGTAATGGAGAATAATTATGTCTCGTTTAATTCTTTCTGCACATGATACAGTATATTGTACTAACTGTAAGCAGTACCCCTACTGCAGAACGTTCAGTGTTTGTCACACCATGCTGCGAAAGGTGGGAATGACGAATAGCCCTGTGAAATGAGAAAAGAAAGAATCGTATAGAGACAATCGGTAAAGGACTGTAACGGCAAGTGGAAAATTATTGTGCTCACCAGAATATTCCACTTTAATCATCATCTTCCAATTCGCTGCTGGATTCGCCACTGCCACTGACATCCCATACGGTACACCGCTGCTTCTCTCTGCCTCCCGTGCGTACCGGGACACTCTTGTCTCCGACTGCATTAACAGTAGTGTTTGAGGGGTTCTCAAAATAAACTGGAGTAAGTCGAGTGTAATTGTGGAAAACCATTTAGATCAGTTAACATCAAATGTAAACATGGAAAACAATTTAGATCAGCTAACATCACATTATAATGTGACATTGAGAGATGCTCTGGACACAGTGGCTCCCCTTAAAACAAAAGTGATCAAAGCACATAGAAACTCTCCCTGGTTTAATGAAAATACTTGAGCTCTTAAATTAGAGTGTAGAAAACTGGAGCGCAGATGGAGAACAACAAAGCTACATGTCTTTCAAATTGCATGGACAGAGAGTGTTAATAAATATAAAAAAGCCCTCTTTAAAGCTCGCTCAGAATACTATTCTACATTAATAGATAGTAATAATAAAAATCCTTGGGTACTGTTTAGTACAGTGGCTAAATTAACAAATGGGAATTCAGATCAACAGTGCAAAATACCAACAGATATTAGCAGTACAGACTTTATGAACTTCTTCAATGAGAAAATTAAAAATATAAGATCCCAGATCTCAGCATCACAGTACAAACCAAATACTAGCTTAGCAGACCCTGCCGCACATTGCATTCAGCACTTTAGTAATTTTAATCCTGTAACTGAGCAGGAAGTCTTAACTTTAATTACTAAAATGAAGCCCACTACTTGTTCCCTAGATCCAGTGCCAACAAAACTAGTAAAAAGTGCCATGGATGTTCTTGCAGCACCTATTTTAACCATTATCAATAGTTCATTACTGCATGGCACCGTACCTGATGCACTAAAAGTGTCAGTCATTAAACCTTTACTTAAAAAGTCAGACCTAGACCCACACATACTAAATAATTATAGGCCTGTTTCAAATTTACCATTTCTCTCTAAAGTACTAGAAAAAGCAGTCGCCAGTCAGCTTCAGTCACACCTTACGCATTACAATTTATTGAGAAATTCCAGTCTGGTTTTCGCACTGGTCATAGTACAGAAACTGCACTAACACGGGTTGTAAATGAAATTCTGATATCCTCTGATGAAGGAAACGGCACTGTAATTATGTTGTTAGATTTAAGTGCAGCATTTGACACCATTGACCATTCTATTTTACTGCACAGGCTAGAAAACGATGTTGGGCTTACAGGCCCCATGCTCGCTTGGTTTAGTTCTTATTTATCAAATCGATTCCAATACGTACAGAAATGTGCTGACAGTACTCCATCATTATAACCAGAAGTTCAATATGGTGTCCCGCAGGGCTCAGTACTGGGACCTTTACTGTTTTCACTTTACATGCTTCCACTGGGATCTCTCATTAGGAAACATAATGTTAATTTTCACTCATATGCAGATGGCACCCAGTTATACCTTTCATTTAAATCAAATGAAGTATCTCCAATGTTGTATTTAATTAGTTGTGTTAGTGAATTAAAAGAGTGGATGAATGAGAACTACTTGTCTTTAAATAAAGATAAAACAGAGATGTTAATTCTTGGAGGGAGTGACGCGGATCACAGCAATATTTTGTCATCATTTAACTCAGTTGGAATCCCAATTCATTTTACTGAATCAGCCCGCAATCTAGGAGTTATCTTTGATTCTAGCATGTCATTTAAAGCACATATTACAAAGTTGTCCAAAACATGTTTCTTCCATCTTAAAAATGTTAGGAAATTAAGGCGCTTTCTAAATAAACAGGATTGTGAGAAATTAATTCATGCATTTATCTCTAGTAGGATTGACTACTGCAATGCGGTGTTCACTAGCTGTTCAAACTGTTCTTTATACAGCCTCCAGTTAATCCAAAATGCTGCTGCAAGAATTATTGCAAGAACAAGAAAATATGAACACATAACTCCAGTTCTTAAATCCTTACACTGGCTCCCGGTTAAGTTTAGGGCAGATTTCAAAATCCTCCTTTTAATTTAATATAAAGCATTAAATGGCCAAGGTCCGGCTTACTTGTCTGAACTTATCATGACTTACAAACCTGAGCGCACATTAAGATCTCAAGATGCCGGTCTGCTTATGATTCCAAGGATTAATAAAATAACAGTGGGAGGTCGAGC
>JANRMT010062837.1:87832493-87852755 GCA_026402145.1 Polypterus bichir lapradei | reverse complement strand
TGTATATATATATATATATATATTATATTATATTATATTATATTATATGGATATGGGCCCATATGTTCTAGGGGAGCAAGCATGGGAAACCCAATATCTCCCTCTGGACGCTAGATGGCAGCCTCACTAGGTTGCAACAGCGCCTCAGACTCCCACAGGGTTTCATGGGGGTTAGAGTTTGGTGCAGCCCTGTTGGGTTCCGCAGGCGCCACCAGGGGGTGCTGCAGCAGGATCTGCTAGGCCCTTCTGGGCACTAGTTTTGCCACACCCAGAAGTTTCTAAAAAAAGGAACCAACAACCACCACTCAGTGGCCAGAGTCGGGAGGAGGAGGACAAAGCTTAGAGGAGGAGTGGTGGTGCCAAAAGAGAGGAGTGTGGTGTGCTTATTGGTGTTCTTGTACACTTGGGACCGTGTTGTGCCTGTTGGTATTATGGGGAAGACGTACCCCACAGGTGAAGAACAATAAAAGTATTTTATTTTACATGTGCCTCCCGTGTCGGGTCGACTCCTATATAATGCCTTTGTTACTATATATATATATATATACACACACACACACACACACACACACACACACACACACACACACACATTCACAAATACATACACATATATATTACACATAAATGCAAAAAAGATTAACTTGGTGAAGGCACTAAAGGTAAATTGTTGAATTTTTGAAGAAATTCTACATGAGGTGAAAGTAAAGCTGTAAAATAGTGGTATTCAGTCTCCGTTCTGCACCTTGCTGCTATGTTTATGGTTTTTTTAAAGCTCTTATCAGACCACTGACCTTTTTAAAAGTGATGTTCAAATGAAGGCAAAGAATTTAGTAAATAACACCACAGTGTAATAAATGTGCATTCACACAACAGCTCAGAATGGCACAGGCACATGAAAATAAACCAACTAATACTGGAAAGATCTGAAAATCCAGGACAGGGAACCAAAAAATAAACTGCTAAAATAAACAGTATTATAACACACATGTATTTTTAAAATAACAGTAGAAAACATGGAAAAACAGAAATATTACTAAAGTTCTAAGAATACTTGTTTTAAGGTAAAAGACTACCTACAAAATGCCTAAATACTGTATAATACCAGAAAGTGTTTAGAATTTTAATTTAATTATTCAACTAGTCAATCAACTGCATTTCTAGTATTTCATTGACTCATAGATTAGGTTCATCCACCCATTGTTGTATTTATTCACAAATTATGTGAAATTCTTCCAGAAGACGGCATCATTGACTGCAAGTCTTCTATTCAAAGCTTAAAACATTCGTGAGAAAGCATGAGAGTGAGACACCTCAGTCCCAGCTAATCCAGCTCAGGGTAACAGCAGTCAGATGCTATACCATTAGCACTGAGCACTAGACAATAACCAAACTTGGAATCTTCTGAGCCCGTGGGTCTTTACCTCCTTAAGAGTGCATACCCAGGTTTACAATGAACAGACTCGGAAGCCTTCTGGATATTAACTTGGATAAAGAAACCAAATCCTAAACACATGGAAATGCTGTACTACAATGTGCAAGTTTGACAGGAAGATGACATTGCTTTTATATTTAAAACTGAAGAAAAGAGAGAAACTCACGTGTAAAAGTAACAGAAGAATCGCAATCCAAGATGTGTGCAAAGACTTGAACTGGGGTCGGATTGCAGAATCTAGAAGATCATTTGGAACAATAGGACCATCAATAAGGGGATCTTCTTCCAAACTTTGTGTTATTTCCATGGAGGGTGTCTGAAGAAAAAATAAAATTTCACTAATTTTAATTAAATTACATTTATATAGCGTTTCCCTAGCTACTCAATGTGCTTTTACATGGACAGTATATGAGCCACTTCAACCACCACTAATGTGCAGCATCCACCTGGATGATGTGGCAGCAGCCATTACTGCTCCAGTAGACTCACTGCACATTATCTGTTAGGTGCTGATGATATCTCAAAACCACCACATACCTCACAGTGGTCTAACCAGGGGACATAACCCAGGGTGAGTGAGAGGCACACATCTTTCTATAGAATATGCTACTGTGGCTGTTTGTTTGCCGGTCCAGGATTTTAAATCACCTGTAGCTAACAAACCGTTTGGACTATTGACCTGAAATTTGGTACACATATACTACATGATGTCTACTATCCACTTTTGGGGTGATGATCGACCTCCAAGGTTATTCCTCTTTTTATTTTATTTTATTGTAGAATCAACTTTCAGCAGAGGCCAGCAGGGCGGCCATGCGGCGCATGCATACGGGCACCGTTCTCATTCCCCACCACCTTCACCGTCACTTCCCCTACCTCCTTTTTATCTTAAATCATTCTTGAGGCAGGTTGAAGACTTAAGTGCCAGCTTAAGTGAAGAAATTAAAGAAAATGTATGAACACAAACACTGACTTAATCAGTTTGAACGCGATAAAACTTTCTAATCAGTCTGTAAAATAGTCCACGATCCATGCCACCAGGTATGAATCTACTCCCATCTCTATCAGCTTGTCCCTAAGGAGCAGAGGTTGCATGGTGTTGAAGGCGCTAGAGAAGTCCAGAAACATAAATCTTACTGCACCAATGCCTCTGTCCAAGTGGGCAAGGGATTGGTGTAGCATATAGATGATGGCATCCTCCGCTCCCACCTTCTCCTGGTATGCGAACTGCAGAGGGTCGAGGGCATGGCGGACCTGTGACCTCAGCTGGTGAAGCAGCAGCCGCTCCATGGTCTTCATCACACGTGACGTCAGGGTGACAGGCCGGAAGTCATTCAGCTCACTAGGACATGATAGCTTACGGACTGGGGTGATACAAGATGTTTTCCAAAGCCTCGGGACTCTCCCCTGTTCCAGGCTCAGGTTGAAGATGCGCTGTAGAGGACTCCCCAGTTCTAGCACACAGGCCTTTAACAGTCGTGGCGATACACCATCTGGACCCACTGCTTTGCTGGCACAAAGTCTCCTCAGCTCTATGCTTACCTGGGCTGCTATAATTGTGGGTGGGGGGAAACTCTCTCCTATGCTGGTATCAGCAGAAGGATGAGTGATGGGTGCAGTACACCGAGGTGGGAGGGGGTTAAGGTGGTCAAACCTGTTAAAGAAGTTCTTAATCCTGATCACACGGTGTCCCCCAATTTTCATACTGGTACTACAACTCATGCACGCATCGCATTAATTTCTGAGGACATGCAAAGAGGACGTGTCAAATGAACACTAGGAACGCGTGGTAGCCATGACGTGTGTGCATTCTGAGCATGATATATAATCTGGCCCTAACAACTCTGGCTGAAAAGCTAGTGAACAAGCTAGAAAATGTGCACATGGTGTAACATTCAGGTGTGTTTGGGGATGAAGTTAACCGACATCAACGTTTGAGCCTTTCACATGTTTTGGTTACTTCATCAAAGATCCAGTAAACACATTTTTTGTTAATTTAAAGTATTTTTTCAACTAAAAATCATTTTCAAAAATACCAGTGACAACAGAATGTAATTACATGGGTTAGCAGAATCCCTGCTTTATAACAGCACTTCACAGTGGACTTAAAAGGCTTGTGGTGGCTCAATAGCTTTCACAGACTGAAGACTAAACTCCATATGATGTGAAAATGGCATTGACTGATGTGCTGGTAATAGCTATGGAAGGTCTGTGACTAATTGTAGTTTTGGGATCCCAAAAAGATAAAAATCTCAATTACCACCTAACAGGTATTTAGTGCAGTAAATATAGTCCTCACTTTCTGAACCTTCATAATAATACCACACCACTCAGTGAACCTCCTTGGCATAAACCCTTGGAATTTTATATAATCACAGTTAAACCCGAGTCCTATTCAGGATGACGTGTAATGGTACACTTTATAGCACAGGTTCTTAAACTATGGGTCACGTGTTGTCTGAATCTGGGTAGCAAAGAATTGGGATTCACAATAGTACTCAATGGAAAAGGGTCTTAATAAGGTTTGTGGGGTCTCTTCAGTGGGGTGCCGTGAGCAGTTTTAGCAAGCGCTATAGCTCTGCTATGACCTGTGTCACCAGTTCTCAAAGTCAGACATTTGGGATGATTGTCAGCAGTGATTCTCCAAGGGGAAATCCAAACCCTAGATGACTGTCAGCAGCAATTCTCCAACGGGGGCGGGATCAAGCATCTCTACCACCTGAGTCACAATTTTGGGTCTTGGAGACAAAAAATAAAAAAGTTTAAGAACCCCAAATACCAAAGCCCAAATAACTCTTGTGATAGTATTGTGCTGCCATCTATTGGATGAAATATCATGCTGCAAAAAACAGGAATATTTCTAGTCTTTCCACCACCTTATGGTAACTCTAAGGTAACTCATCAATATTCATGAGTGGGTGAAGCCTCCGATGAAAAACTAAATGGCAAATGAAGTCATAAAGGCAGTTTTAGAATGAACTGAAACTAAACAACTGCTCGAATGGAGCAATTGTGATCAGGGCTGTCATAACAGCATCAAAGGCCCCGGGCCAAAGAAGTGCGCTGGAGCTTCTATTTTGACAGTAAACCAGAAACATATTTAGGGATCAGAAACACTGTGGTCCCCTGTGCTCCTGTGCCCATACTTTAAGATGGCCCTAATTGTGATAACGATATGAATTGGTCATCAGACGTTGACACGGAAAGTGAAACTGATGCTTGAACAAACCAGTGTGATACGTAGTGAATTCTCTCGCTAGAAGCTTCACTGTGGAGGGACAGTAGCAGTGCGACAAAAAGGCAAAATACTTGTGATCAAGTGCATGGACAAGCGAGATGTTAGCCCCCTTTACAACGCAACAACTGTCAATGTTTATGTCAGGGAAAATGTGGAAGTTATTAAGCCTTGCACTGTGGTAGCCTGCAATAACTGGTAGTGCAGGTCAGGCACTTACATTCTACCGTATTGTAGAAAAAGAAACAGAAAAAATATTATAAGGAAAGTATGCAAAGAAATATGCTTCTACAGTTCAGTTCACATTGGGCTGTACGCTGGTGAATTTTCAAAACATGTCGTATGAAGGATGTGTACTCAATCTGTATCAGGTATAGCAGTGGACACTACACAGACCTTTCCTACTGTATTTTATGTCGATGTTTTGATAGTTACATGTTTCTTTTACACATAACTTGTTTTCCTGTTGAAAAAAAAAAACATTCAGTGTCTTTGCCTCATTTTTTTCCAGGGGTAAACATAACACCAAAGAGGTCAAACCAACTCATACAGTATCTTCTTATATAATATGCTACCGTGGCTGTCTGCGTGTCTGTCTGTAGCTCGCAAACCGTTTGACCTATAGACCTGAAATTTGGTACACATGCGCTATGTGACCTCTACTGTCCACTACTTTCGGAGTGATGATTTGTATTACTCTTTTTATTTTTATTTTATTGTAGTATCAATTCTCAGCAGCGGGCAGTAGGGCGGCCGTGCGGCACATGCATACGGGCGCCGTTCTCATCTCCACCACCTTCGCCGTCACTTCCCCTACCTCTCCATATCTCAAATCATTCTTGAGGTAGATAGCTAGAGGGCATCACCGCTACCACCTTCGCCGTCAGTTCCTCTAACTCAATCCATCCATTATCCAACCCGCTATATTCTAACTACAGGGTCACGGGGGTCTGCTGGAGCCAATCCCAGCCAACACAGGGCACAAGGCAGGAAACTAAAACCCTGGTAGGGTGCCAGCTAACCTGCATGTCTTTGGACTGTGGGAGGAAACCGGAACACCCGGAGGAAACCCACGCAGACACGGGGAGAACATGCAAACTCCACGCAGGGAGGACCTGGGAAGCGAACCCGGGTCTCCTAACTGCAAGGCAGCAGCGCTACCACTGCACCACTGTGCCGCCCTCCCCTAACTCTCCATATCTTAAATCATTCTTAAGGCAGACTGAACACTTAAGTGCCAGCTTAAGTGAAAAATATAAAAAAAAACGTACTAAGTAATTGCAACACAAACACTGACTTAATCAGTTTTAACGTGAAAAGATACGACGAAAGAAGAGAAGCAGTGGGCCGCTAGGCTGGAGAAAACAAGAGCTGCTCAGGAAGCAGCAAGTGCATCAACCTCTGAGCAAATGAATGATAAACGTACAGAGAAAGAGGATGAAAACTAGGAATGCCCAAGTCAAGCGTATAACATGCAGTGCGCCATTACTGGTAAACAATAATGTGAAATTAATAAAAAAAATCAAAAAGAAAATGAACAATATTAGCATAAGATCACAATCAATATTACTACATGAAAGAAGAAAAGCACCTAAAATAAGTTCCCAGTCTTCAGCTGATACATAAACTGCAGTTCTTTTCCTAAACCCCTGCTATCGTTATATCACTTAGAAGGACTGCACTTCATGTGTAATTTATTAGTTCAAACATTGTTTATCTGCAGGTTGATAATGTCCATTCTTTACTATAATAATGTGCAGATAATGCAGCTGTGAGGTGCACTCGTTTATACTGTGTGGTATATGGCCGGCCAGTCATCCCGGCCATTACCCCCAGGCCGCCAGATGGAGCCCTCCCTGTGGCGTAGAGATGCCCCGAATTCCAGCAGGGCATCATGGACATTGGAGTTTTCCTTCACAGCCCTGCTGGATACCCTGGGGGCCACCAGAGGACGCTGCAGGGAGGCTCAAGGATTGTTTTCAATACAGCCCGGAGGTACATCACAGTCACAGGGAAGAGAAGAAATGACGTACTTCCGGGTTGAAGAAAAGGAGTTTTTATCTGACCTGGAAGTGTTACCAGTCACATGGACAGAGAGAGAGAGAAACACTTCCGGGTCAAAGACTTTAAAAAGGACTGTGGGAGATCCCAGGGTTGAGCTGAGTCGGGTGGCAGGGTGACAACGCGCCTGGGAGAGGAGGATTCTTGATTATTGATTGCTATTGGTGTTTGTTTATGAGTATTGTGGAGTGGAGGGTGCTTTGTGCACATAATTATTGTAATAAATCCAAAATTTTGACTTTTATCTGGTGTCTGGTCTGAGGGTTCAAGGGGACGACAGTGCCCCCTATCTGTCACAACTGTGATGTAAATACCGAGGACATGTTAGTTCAGTCTATGCTTCTAGACAGATGGCATACAGAATTTATTTTCCCTTTCATTCATTTCCAGATAATAACAATTCTTTACATTTATAGAGCGCTTTTCTCCCTACTGAAAGCGCTCTCCACTCAGAGAGGACCCGGCACATGAACCCAAGATCTCCTTACTGGGAGGCAGCAGAACTACCACTGCGCCACCTGCGTGGATAGAAGACTTTCTTCGTGTGTGTGTGTGTGTGTGTTTCTATACAAGCAACATGAATGCCACCATCTCTCCGAGTTTTGATTAACTTGTTCTCGGGATCCAAGCGGAGGTCAGACAAGTACAAGAGGAAAATGTTCAAATTATATAAGCTGATATAACCACTCTCAAAGTGAAACTGAAATTGTAAGCTAATCCATAGTTGAAGTCTCACAGAACTCTTCTTTGCGTTAAGACATGCGAGATTGCAAACTCACCAATGCTTTCCAAAGGGATATTCCGTCATTCCAAAACTTTGTGCGGCGTAATCTACTTGAGGTATCCCAAAGCAAATTGAACAGCCTCAACAAATTTCCTTGAAGATTGAGTGTGCCACAATTCAACAATATTGGTCCTGTGGAGCCGAGTTGTATTATTCAGACAGACAGATGGCCGGACACATGGCACTCGCAGTAATGCCCATAAACAGAATTCTTTCTGTGTCTCTAATAATTAAAAACCGTCTACAGTAAAAGTGCAAAACTTAAGACAGGCACTTTCATCTGCAGTCGGGATAGTAATGTTTAACCACTGTTAATTCAACTTATTTTGAAAGTTTAATGTTAATAACTTTGTTGTTCAAACTTGTACTGGAAAACTTTACTACATTACTCTACTGCAGCACTTGATAACGACTTCATTTGAGACATGTTTGTTATTTAAGTTTAAACTTGCACTCACAACTGACTGGAGGACTACTCTAATAACCGAGAATTACAAAAATCACAAAAACGTGCCACTACATTAGTAAAACCTGTCTGATGAAATCGGGGGCACCACAGATACAACTTTCCAGCCAGACATATAACTGAAAGTCTTGCCAGTAAGCTAAATGTAACAGTGCAAAGATGGAGACTTACAAGAAAAATGGTTGCATGTGTTCTTGGTAGGTACAGTCCAAAATATTATGGCTGCTAATTCACTCAACTCTCGTGAATCGGGTTTCAGAAGAATATTTCACCCATGCACTGTAACATGCATGTTAAATCTCCGTTTGAACTGTACCTTCACTACGATGAGAGGCTACGGAGGCACAGAAGCAATATTCAAGATTACAACATTGTTGCTCTCCACTGCCAGTGTGAAACTTTACAGTTCAAATGACTGATTTCTGAGCGTGTCGATACACTCCTATCTTCACAGAAAAATACATAAAACGTCTGAGATGTAAGGATGCTTCAGTCTTGTGTCTACTGCTGCCAGAATGGGTTTTGGCTCACCTGTGACATCTAATACAGGGTGAGGCAGAAAGGACGGTTGTCTCTGAAATGACTAGAACTCACCACTAGGTGGAGTGACAGATGTGCGGTAGGTGGTGTTAGGTTCACGAAGTCTTAGCATTTTTTTTATTTTCTTTTTAGTTGAAGCCATGGAGCCGTGGACGATAGAACACCACGTTTTTGCGTACGACTGTTTTGTCAAGAACAACCAATCTATTACCACAGTTTCGTTGCCATTTCAATATCCACAGAAATAAAGCTGTTCCTGCTCGTAACACTATCCTACGCTGGGTTACAGCACTTTGTACACGAGGTACACTAATGAAAAAAAGACCGCCGGGGGCTACACAAATGGCACGTACCCCTGAAAATGTGGAAAGCGTACGACTAGCCCTGCTGCGCAGTCCAAGTCGATCTGCTCAGAAGCACTCTGCTGAACTTGGTCTCAGTAATCGTTCGGTAAGGAGTATTTTGCATTTAGACCTGCATTTCCATCCCTACAAATTGTCGAATGCTATTTCAATATGAACTCAAATCTTTCAATAAATTTCTTTGCAAGAAAAAATTAACAATTTTGTGATTTTGTAAAAAATGCCAGTCCTTTCTGCCTCACCCCGTATTAGGACTACAAAGGTACTGAAGAATGAATGAATGAATGGTAATAAATGAATCAGACTTCTTAATAAAGCACCAAGTTTAACAGCAAGCCATACGTCAATGACACAAAACGCTATTACCTAGAAGATACTGCAGCATTTTTCAATTACTGCACAAGGCAGATTATTCAACAAATCCAGGGCACTCACACAGTCTGACGGAAATGGAAATGAACTTTTGACATTGTGGTTTCAAGTTCCACTCTTAAGCCACAACAGCAGACCGACATGCCTTTTACTGTTCTACATTTAATTCCCAATTTTTGTAATATAACCCTGATGATTTAAAAGAGTGTGCTATGTCAGCATGTACTGTGACAGATACAACAGGGAAAAAAGTATTGAACGTGTCAACGTTTTCCTCAGTAACTATATTTCTAATGGGGCTACTGACATGAAATTTTCACCAGATGTCAGTAACAAACAAGTAATCCACACATACAAAAAAATCAAAACAAATAAGTCCATAAATTATGTGTAATAAAGTGAAATGACACAAGGAAAAAGTATTGAACACATGAAGAAAAGAAGGTGCAAAAAGGCCTGGAAAGTTTGAATCCTACCTGGCAGGGAGAAAATTCTTTGTTGGTTGTGGTAATCACAACTCAAAGACACCTGATATCCAATATGGTGTTCCACAAGGCTCTATCCTGGGTCCGCTGCTCTTCTCAATCTACATGCTTCCGTTAGGTCAGATTATCTCAGGGCACAATGTGAGCTACCAGAGCTATGATGATGACACGCAGCTGTACTTATCAATAGCACCTGATGACCCCGACTCTCTCGATTCACTAACACAATGTCTTACTGGTATTTCTGAATGGATGAATAGTAATTTTCTCAAACTAAATAAAGAGAAAACTGAAATTTTAGTGATTGGCAATAATGGATTCAATGAGGTTATCAGAAATAAACTTGATGCATTAGGATTAAAAGTTAAGACGGAAGTAAAAAACTTAGGGGTAACTGTTGACTATAACCTGAATTTTAAATCGCATATTCATCAGACCACTAGAACAGCATTTTTTTCACTTAAGAAACATAGCAAAAGTTAGACCTCTTATATCATTGAAAGATGCTGAGAAATTAATTCACGCTTTTGTTTTCAGTCGACTAGATTACTGTAAAGCACTCCTCTCAGAACTACCCAAAAAAGACATCAATCGATTACAAATTAGTGCAAAATGGAGCTGACAGAATCCTAACTAGGAAAAGAAAATCCGAACACAATTCTCCAGTTTTGATGTCACTACACTGGTTACCTGTGTCTTTCAGAATTGAATTTAAAATTCTGCTTATAGTTTATAAAGCCTTAAATAATCTCGCTCCATCTTATATATCGGAATGTCTGACACCCTACATTTCAAATCGTAACCTTAGATCCTCAAATGAGTGTCTCCTTACAATTCCAAAAGCTAAACTTAAAAGAAGTGGTGAGGCGGCCTTCTGCTGTTATGCACCTAAAATCTGGAATAGCCTGCCAATAGGAATTCACCAGGCTGATACAGTGAAGCACTTTAAAACACTGCTGAAAACACATTACTTTAACATGGCCTTCTCCTAACTTCACTTTAATTTAATCCTGATACTCTGTGTGTTCAATTCATTATAATAACTATTCATAGTGGCTCTAAAATCCGTACTGACCCCTACTCTCTCTTCTGTTTCTTTTTCCGGTTTCTTTGTGGTGGCGGCCTGCACCACCACCACCTACTCAAAGCATCATGATGCTCCAACATTGATGGACTAAAAGCCAGAAGTCTACGTGATTATCATCATCATCAAGTCCTTCCGTGAGAACCCTAAATAAAAAGAGGACTGTTTCATTTATGTTTGGTAGATTGCCCAGAGGGGACTGGGTGGTCTCATGGTCTGGAATCAATACAGATTTTATTTTTTTCTCCAGCCGTCTGGAGTTTTTTTTTTTTGTTTGTTTTTTCTGTCCACCCTGGCCATCGGACCTTACTCTTATTCTATTCTATGTTAATTAATGTTGACTTATTTTATTTTCTTACTGTGTCTTTTATTTTTCTATTCTTCATTTTGTAAAGCACTTTGAGCTACATTTTTTGCATGAAAATGTGCTATATAAATAAATGTTGTTGTTGTTGAGAAAGCAGCTGAGATCTGTCAGCATTTAGAAAGCAATCATGATGGCCGCCTCTCAGTGCAAATTAATATTAGATGGTTTAGTCCTAATTGATGGCAATAAAAAGGTTTCTTATTACCAAGGTGTCACACAAGAAGCAACTTCATGATGGGTAAAACCAAAGAGCTCTCTCAAGACCTTCACAACCTTATTGTTGCACAACATACTGATGGCATTGGTGATGGGCGTATTTCTGAAGGTCTGCTCAGATCCCCAGTGCTCTTAGAAAAGGGAAAATCAGCAGTTTTGGAAATGTCTGCTATTGCATCATGAAAGCAGCAACAGGCCATGGAATTAAAGAACGGGTTTAATTAACAAGAATCGGAGCCTAATTAAGCGACTGGTTGGAGTTTGAGGCCCTGACCTAGTTGGTCTTCTGTCAGCTCACTCACTTCACATTTCATTTCTATTTAAGGAAAAAAATGAAGCAATTCAGAGGAACAAGGAAGAAATTCAGGGGAACATATCTTAAAAAAAGCTAAAATGAGTTCAAATGAAGTTAATTAGCAGCAAAAACAGGCCACTAATTGAGAAAAGGGTTAGAATGAAAACCTGCAGCCATGGTGGTCCTCCAGGACCAGAGTTGGTGACCCCTGACCTTGGCCTCCTGCTGGGAGACTCTACTCCCACCCAATCTCCATCTCCTGTTTCCTGTCCCCTATCCGCACTAATTCAAAGTGTCCCGCCTGCTTATGCGAGGTCTGACGTAATCACATCCCCTCTTGCTCCTTTCCCATTTTGAGTTGATCCATGCCAGAATCAACTTTCCAGTAACCACACGAAAAAATTGAAGGATTTTTTTTTTTTTTTTAAAGAAAAACAACATCTTAACAGGCGAATACTGTCATTCTCACCCCCTGCACACGAATGAGTAGATGGTACAATGGTCCTCGGCCCCTGATGAAGTCTGACCAGGTCAACGACAACTCGCCAGTTTTCTATGTCTGTAATGCCCCTTTTCACAGGTTCGTGCCACCCATTACCACTCCTTCTAAATCCTGGTGCGATTCGGGAATGGAGTTTTTCGAAGCATCGTAGGAAGGATCGCTGGACCACCGAGTCGTGAGTAATGTGAATGTAGGGTATATTTAATCATAATACACGTTCAATATACGCTTGGACGAACGGCAGACTTGCGACACGGAGCAAGCACCAAACGCATCGAAAGTTAACTTGACCTCGGTTAGAAGTCCAACCGCGTTCAGGAAAGGTAAAGATTATAATTCAAATAAAAAACAGCTAGACATCTACTGAATTACCAGCCTAAAGTGTCTCACAGCCATCTCCTAAAAATAAAAAAGCATCCTCATACCACACGTGATGACACTGTGACCTAGTTGGACTTCTTATCAGTGTGTCAGTTTTCAACGGTAATCACAGCCGTTCTTAAAAAGTATCAGCGTTGTAAACTTAAGCACTTCAAGTCTCACCAACAGCCTTTCTTTTTTATTTAGCAGCTGCAGCAAATTCCGCAAAAGATGTCTTTCACTCACACTGCTATCCCCCACGGAGCACTGTCACATGGCGCTGTCAGCTGACACTCGCTACAGTATATGCTCAAGAAACGCCAACAAAATTTCACAATAAAAGCCAATACATACAATCCCTGCTGTCGCTCCTCGAGCAGCCATTCCTGTGTTGCGCTCCTGACGACTCATTTCACAAGAAAAGAAGAAGGGAAACCACTGAAGCCATCGGATACTAAACCGCCAATCATTCTCTAGTTGCACTTCCTTCGATTTCTCTCTCTCTCTCTTCTTTTCTCGCTCTGTCAGTCGCGAGCGCGCTCCCGCGAAAGCTTTGTTCTAGCCGCCCTTCTCCTGCTTAACGTGATTGGATGGTTTGTGATGATTGACAACCAGCAGACGGATAATAGGATAACGCACTTTAAGACCCCGCCCACCCGTGGTGAGCTGCACTTTTTTCCTTTGTCGTCATCGTCAACCACAGAGCTGAGAAAGATAAGAACTTACAACGGAAAAGTGCTTTATTTATAGCTAAAGTGGAGAATAAGTTATTAAAAGAAGAGCGACAGCATTAATGCAAAATCACAGACAATACGTTTCAATCGAAAACGTTCTTTTAGTGCAAATGTACCTGAATATGCATTGCATCCGTCCTGTAGAACAGTGGTTCTATTTCTTTTCCTGTACTTTTACTGCAGTCTTGACAAAGGTGCTTGTTCTTGAACTTACATTTATTAACCAAATCATACTTTCTGCTAGTGTTACAGTATAATGCAAAATTAAGACGTAATTTCAAAAACAGCCTGCGTGATTTTATTAAATAATCATTTTACTAAGCGCCTTGAGCATGGGAAAGGCGCTATATAAATACAATGTGTTATTATTATTATTTATTTATTTATTAATGTCTGAATTTCTTAATCATAACATAAGATGAATAGCTATTTAATAGGTACTTCTTAAGGATAAATAACAGGGGCATAGCCAGGTGGGCTATTTTTTATCCAAAAAAATTGGGCTTTTTAAATTAATTTAACATCTTATTCATTTTTAATATATGTTATATATTTCCATTGCCTAAGGGGTTCTTGTGAAAAGTTTTGATAAACAGAGATGCAAGACAGAGCTATTGAAATAGTAACATTTATTATTCAGTGCATAGCTTGTCGTTCTTTCTAATTCTTAAAAAAAAGTCTGAAATTAGTGTTGGTTTTAAAACAAAATCTAACCAGTGTTTTTGTCTGAACTACATAAATAAATATATTCTGTAAAACAGACCACGATATTTGACAATACTAAATTGTAATACTACTAGTTATTATGAAATCTGTGTTTTATTCAGTTTCAGTAATTTACTTTTATTTTGACGTTTGCCGGTTTTATTTAAAAATTATTTTTGAAGGTTTTTTATATTTAATTGTGGTACTTTTCCGGATGGCACATTTCAAAATAGTGTATTATTTATTTCAAAAGGTCTATTTTAATCCGGTTTTGTCGTCTATCATTCAGTTCGTCTTTTATATACATTGCTGTAGTTTTTCAAAATGTAATGACTTATTTATATATGTCATTGCACTTTTTCATGTGATTATTTATATGATAATTACCTTTTTATTTTTTTTCAATATTGGTACAAACGGCATTCCATACGCTCGTGCCATTCGAGATTACCAACATAACGTAATACACCTGACTCTAATATTCCAATGTTTTTTTCTTAATTGTGCAGAACATACAACCAAATTTTATCAACTAATAAATTAAGTCCCAACATTAGCGATCTCACTTTAGTCAGTGAAGCTGGCTAATTAGAGGACAATTTAGCTACAGGAATAACGTATTTCAGAACACTGAAGTCGAGGTGAAAGCCCTATCTTCTGTTCTTGATGTTCGGAATCGCTGTTCTATATTTTGGGACAATCATTTGCTTTTTTCTCACTGCTTTCACCCCACTTTGAAAAACTACTATTTGCTCCAAAGGTACCAGAAGGAAGCTGATTCATGGATGTTGCGCATTTTTTGCTTTGCGCCGTTACCCCAATATAACCTATCATCTATGGGGGAGGAGCGAAAATTTTGGATTCGTCAAAAATCTCTGGTTTTTAGGGTCCCCTAATACCGAAAACATGGATATCTTGATGATGGATGTGTGTCTCTTTGTGTGCGTGTGTCAGTTTCTTGAGGATGGTGTAGAGCTAAAACAGCTGGACAGAAAAATACCAAACTTGAAACTTAAGCCTGCTATAATATGACGATGTGCTGATTTGGAATTCTTCTTGTCAAATGCTATCATAATGACGTGTTTTATGATCAGAAGGATCAGCATCAGAGCAGTAAATACTAACTGACATGTTATTTAATAGTTCGGGTAACTTGGGCGCAAAACCAACTGACGCTCATGTCCAAAATTTTTTGTCATGTATGCTTACTGGTTTTAGTTTGCATATTAATATTTGTATATTTTGTATTTTTATGGTATCTTACCAAAAATATGCACTTATTATGTTTTTTTTTTTTTTTTTGGACCACTAGTAGTTTGGGGCAGGAGGAATGACTTGCCTGAACAAACCCCTCAATAATAAGCAGTAATTACCAAAATACAGAATTTCTCACTGCAGATATTTTCTGTCAAGAATCTAGGGAAGGATTTTGACATCTCCCCGAAGGATGCTGCATTTACTGTATGCAAGTAACCTACACAGAGCTCTAGACAGGTCTGGATTACCAGAGAAGTTTAAGACATGGCTGTATCATCTTTCCAAGATCTTCTGGCCACCCCTCATCTACAAAGTAGTAATCTCCAAAGTCAAGATCTTGGAAAAGAAAATGAACAGCCACCTCAGGAGATATGCTGGGGCTACTGAAGAGCCTAAGTAGCATCACACTCAGTGGTCACAGCAAATTTCATCTCCCTTTCAAGTCTCTGGAGGATTATGAGAACCAGAGGAGTGATGCAGTACAGGGACTCAGATGATTCAAGGACAAAAGCGGAAATGTGCTTACGCACAAAAAATCCAGATGCATAAATCTGTGCGAACGCCAACTTCCATGTTCTTCCGCTCCATAAATCCCGGCCAGTGTGAAAAGTAACGCTCGTGCACGCGCCTGTTGTCCTGCTCCAACTCCAACCAGAATTATGCCTCTTTGAATATGCAAATCAATATAAATAGCCCTTAATCTCAGTGTTCTGTGAAAAGGCAATGGCAAAAGCACAGGGGGAAATAAAAGAATTTCAGCGAATACCAAGTGGAGGCAAGGAAAAACGTACTATTTATTGGTTTAAACAGTGGTATAAACAACAAAAGGAAGTTGTTTGAGTGACATAGCGTGTCAGAGAAACTCGAAAGCTCCAGTTCACAAAGTCGCACAGTGCCCGAAATAAAAAAGAAGTTGTCAGATATCAAAGTCGCCATGAAAAGGCGAGTCATAGCCCACCGTCTGAGTGTCATATGAAAGCTTATTAGGGTACAGAGAAAAAAAAAGGCACACAGTGGGAAAAAAGCATGAAATGTCAACTTTAATCTCGAGATTTCCACTTTAATCACATAGTTTATTTTGTCATTAAAGTAGAACGTCATAAACTTCATCTTAAAATCGTTTAATTTACTAGTTTCTCAAATCCCATTATAACTAAAGTAGCATGTTAAATGCTTTGTTTTGTATTTGATCTCCTATGTGCTCTATGTGTGTGAATCACTACGTGCTTCCGGGCTTTCTCTTCCTCCGACAGGACACAGAATCCATTACATTTGTGATATTACAGCTCTCTGAATAATTAAAACACTGAGATGTATACATGATATCATTTTCATGATGATAGGAGTTAAAGCATGTTATTAAACATGGGAACACGGTGGTGCAGTGATTGTTCATGTCTCACGCAAGAGACATGCACAAGCTTTGATGAAATACTTTATTGCAGCAGTACTGTCTCTTTCAAACGTACTAACCCCCAATTCCTGTCCTTACTTTTCTTTCTCCAAGTACCCAATTGCCACACAATCAGTTCTGTAATAGACGTTAAGCCATCTGTAAGCTTAGAATGCCAATTCCTCTATCTTCAAAGAATCTCCAATTCTTGAAATATCTTCGTAGTACATGTTTAATTATTCTATCCATCTATCCTTCCAGGTGTTACTCCAGCACCAGCAAGAATACAGCGCGAGGCAGGAACAATACGTGAACGGAGCACCAGCGCCTCGCTAGCACTGCGGCACCGTGTTCTCACATGTTTAATTATTAACATCCATCCATCCATTATCCAACCCGCCATATCCTAACTACAGGGTCACGGGGGTCTGCTGGAACCAATCCCACCCAACACAGGGCGCAAGGCAGGAAACAAACCCTGGGCAGAAGATAAATGAAGATAAAGTTTTATCTGTATAATATAATAAACATATTTTGCTGCATTTCATCTTAAAATGATATCGTCACCATATGTAAATTTGCGCTTTATAAAGAGGCTCAGGTTGTGCGATATTATAACTGTAGTGCAAGTTTACAGCGAGGTGATTGTACTAATAAGTGCAAAAAGTTCTACAAGGAGCAATTGATGGACTGATTGAGTGCGTTTATAGTTCTTGGGATTAAATTCTTTCTGAACTGCGAGGTCCGTACAGGAAAGGCTCTGAAGCGTTTGCCGTGTGTGAGCAGTTCAATAGACAGCGTCTATTGCACTGTGCTTGATGCTGTATACTGATAATTCTCTTTCTCAGCTTCTGTAGATCTTTGATTCCCCACTCAGATACAGTGATATAAATACTCCGAGTGGTGCAATGAGAGTAATATGGAAAAAGATGATCCGCTGTGGCAACCCCTAATGGGAGCAGCTGAAAGAAGAAGAAGAAGGTGCAGTGAGAGTAACAACGCTAAAGCAGCTATTGTATTTGGAATAGTTTGACCATTCTGTGGACCATTATATTGTTACAGGTTAATTACAATCAGATGCATTAAACTAATAAACAATATGCGGCTAATTTCAGTGTATTTATAAAGCCGTGTCAGGGATGTGGATCTAAAATAGAAAGGGAAACCACACTGGAACAGTAGCACTGCTTTGACGCTGGGTGCTGCCAGTCTGCAAAACGAGCGCAGAACTTGCGTACGCCAGGGTATGAGGTACCGTGGAAATGTGCGTGGCTTTACACCAAGTTTAGGTTTTATACGATGTGAATGTGGAAACACACCATTTATACTTGAGTCCTCAGGTCTGAGATATGGAACTCAGAGTCACACCACATAAAATTGCTTATCCAGGGAGTGTACAATGTTCTGCCCACCCATTTGAACCTGCACATATGGGGCAAAGTAGAGTCTCTTGTCTGCACAGTATGCTTCGAGCAAGGCACCTTGGAACACATCCTCAGTAGCTGCTCCAAAGCACTAGGCATGGGCCACTACAAATGGTGTTATGATCAAGTCTTGAAGACCATCACCAAAACTGTCAGTGTAGGAATTACTGCAACTAAACGTTTGTGCCCCTGTAAGCAGATGATTGATTTTATTAGAGCAGGTGAGCAGCCAAATACTACATTGAATACATCTGTAAGCACCTTAGCCTCAGCAAGGAATTGTCAGTTACTTGTGGACCTTGAATGACAGCTGAAGTTCTCCAGCCGTATTGTTGACACTACTTTCAATCCAGACATTGACATCTTGTTGCACTAAGCAAGTGGTGATACTGGAGCTGAAACTGACACTGCAGTCCCTCCTTTTATTCCAACATGATGTCTTTTTCAAAAGGTAAACTTACACACTATAGAGCGTTCAAAGCTTATTTCAACATTGTCTAGGCACAAATCACTTTCATTAGTGTATGGCTAGGGTGGTACTCAAAAGTCACAGCACACCCAATTTTGAATTCAGATATCTGCTTTTAACACAAGTGAGTTACCTAATGGAACTCATGTTTCTCTGTATGAGAAGACAGTTTATTGTGTTTCTTATTTATATCACATACTGACTTTTTTTTAGTGAGCATAATGTTTATAGGTTTATACATATAGGGTCTTGATTGTCACTTGTACAAAGTACAGTGCAATTCTAACTTGCATGTGCTACTTATCACTCTCTAGTGCCATAATTAATAAGTACTAGGGGGCTCCGCCCACCCCCGTGTTTGGTTTACCGGATATACAGTGCATCTGGAAAGTATTCACAGCGCATCACTTTTTCCACATTTTGTTATGTTACAGCCTTATTCCAAAATGGATTAAATTATTTTTTTTCCTCAGAATTCAACACACAACACACCATAATGACAGCGTGAAAAAAGTTTACTTGAGATTTTTGCAAATTTATTAAAAATAAAAAAATTGAAAAAGCACATGTACATAAGTATTCACAGCCTTTGCCATGAAGCTCCAAATTGAGCTCAGGTGCATCCTGTTTCCCCTGATCATCCTTGAGATGTTTCTGCAGCTTAACTGTAGTCCACCTGTGGTAAATTCAGTTGATTGGACATGATTTGGAAAGACACACACCTGTCTATAGAAGGTTCCACAGTTGACAGTTCATGTCAGAGCACAAACCAAGGATGAAGTCAAAGGAATTGTCTGTAGACCTCCGAGACAGGATTGTCTCAAGGCACAAATCTGGGGAAGGTTACAGAAAAATTTCTGCTGCTTTGAAGGCCCCAATGAGCACAGTGGCCTCCATCATCCATAACTCTTGCTAGAGTTGGCCGGCCATCTAAATTGAGCATTCGGGGGAGAAGGGCCTTAGTCAGGGAGGTGACCAAGAACCCGATGGTCACTCTGTCAGAGCTCCAGAGGTCCTCTGTGGAGAGAAGAGAACCTTCCAGAAGGACAACCATCTCTGCAGCAATCCACCAATCAGGCCTTTATGGTAGAGTAGCGAGATGGAAGCCACTCCTTAATAAAAGGCACATGGCAGCCCACCTGGAGTTTGTCAAAAGGCACCTGAAGGACTCTCAGACCATGAGAAACAAAATTCTCTGGTCTGATGAGACAAAGATTGAACTTTTTGGTGTGAATGCCAGGCGTCACTTTTGGAGGAAACCAGGCACCGCTCATCACCAGGCCAATACCATCCCTACAGTGAAGCATGGTGGTGGCAGCATCATGCTGTGGGGATGTTTTTCAGCGGCAGGAACTGGGAGACTAGTCAGGATAAAGGGAAAGATGACTGCAGCAATGTACAGAGACATCCTGGATGAAAACCTGCTCCAGAGCGCTCTTGACCTCAGACTGGGGCGACGGTTCATCTTTCAGCAGGACAACGACCCTAAGCACACAGCCAAGATATCAAAGGAGTGGCTTCAGGACAACTCTGTGAATGTCCTTGAGTGGCCCAGCCAGAGCCCAGACTTGAATCCGATTGAACATCTCTGGAGAGATCTTAAAATGGCTGTGCACCGACGCTTCCCATCCAACCTGATGGAGCTTGAGAGGTGCTGCAAAGAGGAATGGGTGAAACTGGCCAAGGATAGGTGTGCCAAGCTTGTGGCATCATATT
>JANRMT010062837.1:87805013-87826405 GCA_026402145.1 Polypterus bichir lapradei | reverse complement strand
TTTTATTCTGAGTTCAGGGCCATGATTGCTTTTGATTAAAAGCTGTTTTTAAGGCGGTTTGTCCTGGTTTTCATCGCTCTGTATCTCTTGCCCGATGGCAAAAGCTGGAAGAGGCAATGACCAGGATGTGATGCATACTTTGAAATGTCTATTGCTTTTTTGCGGCACCGGGAGGTGTAGATTTGTTCCAGAGTGAGGAGGGTACTGCCAATTCTTCGCTCCGCTGTCCTGACGACCCTGTGGAGCGCTTTACTTTCTGAGGAAGTGCAGCTGCCGTACCACACGCACAGTCCGTACATGAGCACACTCTCGATGGAAGAGTGATGAAAGGCAAGGAGCAGATATTTTGAGAGATGGTTCTTTCTGAGGATTCTCAGAAAATACAGTCTCTGTTATGCTTTCTTCAGCAGCTTCTTGGTGTTGGCGCTCCAGGTCAGGTCATCCTCCAGCTCAATTCCCAGAAACCTGAATACCGGGACCCTCTCCACACAGGCCCTGCCAATGATGAGTGGCTGGATGTCAGTTTTGTTTTTTCTAAAGTCAATAACAAGCTTCTTCGTTTTTGTGGTGTTGAGGAGCAGGTTATTGACTCTGCACCACTCTGACAGCCGCTCCACCTCGTCCCTGTATGCCAGCTCACCCTCCTTGCCCCGAAATGAGTCCGACCACCATTTTATGATCTTGTTGCTGAGGTGGGTTTGAACACAGTCATATGTGTAGAGGGTGTAGAGGAGGGGGCTGAGCACACAACGCTGCGGCGTCCCAGTGCTGAGGCTGAGAACAGTGGAGATGTGACCATCTGGGAGCGACTAGAAAGGAAGTACAGTATCCAACTGCAGGGGAGTCATGGAAGTCCCAGATCTGCCAGTTTGGACAACAGTCGTTGTGGGAGGATATTGTTAAACACCGAGAATTGTGGACTTCAGCTCGGTGTTTAACACCATCCTTTTATTATTATTATTATTATTATTATTATTATTATTACTAGGCTGACCCGCCTTTTAAGTTGACCACTTCTTAAGGCAATTCAATATGTAGATCAATTTGATATTTTATACAAACTCATTAATTTGGTTATATTGCATTTGAGGGTATTACTTTAATACTCGTAGTTTCTGTTATTTTTGTGATGAAATTTATACTTTTTTTCTATATTGAGGTCGCCCTTTTGAACCCCCCTGATATTTACTACGAGGTGAGGCATTTGTACTCCATCAACATTAATTATTTCCAGAGACATAATTTTGTCTATTTTTCCAGCGCATCGCACACAAAAGCAAGGGAACGATGGGAGCACCAGAACTCTGCTCACATCATGTCGCTTCGTACCGCAAGCTGCAAGTAGTAAGTCTGTGATAAGCGGAATACCGCTACGCTTTCCACTCACGGGACGGAAGGACAATCCCGACCGCTTTTATATAGTAAGAAAGAAGAAGAAGATATCGCATAGTCTGGAGTAGAAAATCATCTTTTACCTGGAAAAATGAAACTACAAATCCCATCGTGCATTGCAAAATGGACGGGGCGTGTGTGAAACTCCGCGCCTGCGTAGCACTCACGGGACGGAAGGACAATCCCGACCGCTTTTATATAGAAGGATTATTATTATTATTATTATGTATATGAAAGTTTTCTGAGATACTCCAGATTGGAAAATTGTTGTGACCAGTAGGGGGCATTGCAGCTCCCCAAATCCTAAACACAATCACAACTATACAAGTTCCAGGTGTGAACAAATGATTTCCTGTGTTTAAATACCTCTCAGAGGCTTCTCTGAATGTTGCACAACTACAATTACAGAAAGTCGTCTTCCTTCTCTCTGTCTCTTCCCTGTCTTCCGCTCCTCCTCAGTGAGCTGCGCCCTCAACCACCCAACTCTAACTTATCTGAAGTGAGATCCCCTTCCGTCCTTCTATTATAAAGGCATCCCGGCTGTGTAAGGAACCATCCATCCCGGTCAGGATGCCAGCCAAGCCCTGTCTTCTACGACTGGGGTCGCAAAGTCCAGTCCTGGAGGACCACCATGGCTGGAGGTTTTCATTCTAACCCTCTTTTTTTAATGAGTGCCCTGTTCGTGCTGCTAATTAACTTCTTGTGAATTCATTTTAATTAAATTGCTTTTTATTAAGCTTTGTTCCCCTGAATTTCTTCATCGTTCCTCTGAATTGCTTCATTTCTTTGCTAAAACGGCACCCAAACTCAAAATAAATGTGAAGTGAGTGAGCCAACAGGAGACTAACTAAGTCAGGGCCTGAAACTCCAACCAATTTCACTCCAACCAGTTGCTTAATAAGGTGCCAATTCTTGTTGTTAATTAATCTCAGTCTTTAATTCCATGGCTTGTTGATGCTCTTGTGGTTCCTTAGCAAACTTTTCTGAAATTGTTGATTTTCTCTTTTCTAAGAGCACCGTTAAAATGTTTTGGGGACCTGAGCAGATTAACATTCCTGAGACCTTCACCTTACTTTATTTTCAGATATTGTATGATGGACACAAGTTGTTTTGGTTCGTTTTGTATCTCATTATTGTTTGGCTGCTAATTAAGGAAAAAGAAACAATTAAGGAGTCTGAGTCTTCAAGAGCAGGTCAATTAAAATGAATTCAAAAGAAGTTAATTAGCAGCAAAAACAGGTCACTCGTTAACAAAAGGGTTAGAATGAAAACCTGCAGCCACGGTGGTCTACCAGGACCGGAGTTTTCGACCCCTGTTCTATGACACTGTTCAGAGCTGATTGTCTAACTATCTATGTCAGATGTTCACCACAAGAAACAAAAATCTTATGAAAATGAATAAAGATGCAAAATCCGAAAATGTTGCAACACATGCCACGACTGTAACTGTGTCCTTAAAATATGTACCATTGTGACCACAAGGGGGTGCCGGAGAGCCCCAAACCACCGACACGGTAATATAGCCCACCCTAAAATAAAGGATTTTTATTCTCTTCAGGCACCTCTTCACAGACCTCACTCCAATAATACAATAAAGCACAATAGACCAACAATTCTTCCTCCTTCTCCTCCTCCGCTGAGTTTTACCCGCTGCCTCCCGACTCTGACTCGTTCATGTGTGACAGCAAGCTTCCTTTTATGCCAGACTCAGGAATGCTTCCTGTGCCAATCTGTCTCATCTGGGAAGCACTTCAGGGCCTTGGACAAAGTAGGGTGGTCCTCCCCAGACAGTGCCCTCCACCAATCCCAAGGGACCCCTACAGGGCTGCACTTCTAGAATCCATTTCCCTAACAATCTTGCAGGTGTGTGTTCTCATAAGAGGACCACTGCCACCTAGCTCATGGGGAATGGAACCACTGCCAAGTTCTGGCTTCTGCTGGTCCATCCATTATTTTATACCAGCTGGGCACAGAGTTATCATGTGATAAGATGCCCATTCTTATCCCACACCATTTATTACGGTAACAACAGCATGAGCTATAATACATTTTAATGTACCCATGGCTAGGTAAAAAGGTAGGCAGAATGGGGCTTTTGTACTGGCCGGTCAAGACAACAGAACTCCAAATTTATCATTTTTAAAACTAAAACCTTTATTGGTATTTTAATTCTTATTGACAATTAAATCTCACAGACTTTAGAGTCCAACAAAGAACTGAGTTGCAGCTCATGAGGGTCATGAGGGGTCAGAGCCTGTGCTGGCAAAAAGAAGCATGATTTCAGAACCTGCGCTAGATGGTGAACCAAACCGTCACAAGGCCTAATCTAAAAACAGACACACACACACACACACTCCAACTGGGCCAGTTTGAAAGCACCAAATACCCCGCTATGCATTTTTTTGGGGATGTGGGCTGAAATAAAAAACATAGTGTGTTTACATGCAGATACATAATCAGCTTCAGGTGAATAACCCGGTGAAAGCAGAAACCTGGTTTCTTAAAGATTGAGGTTTGCATGCTGTCACACACATGTGCCTTGGGGACAGCTTAAAGGCTGTGGTGGTGGTAATTCAATGCTGATCCACAAGATGGCAGTGAATACTAACACCTCTCCTCTTCTCTTCCTCCCTATCCCTCTGACATCACTTCCGGTACCTGACCAACATCCCGACCCTCCTCTTCCTGCCTGGCCTGTATTTAACAGGAAGTGTTGTCACCCTTGCCAGTCTAGTCTAAGACACATGTCATCATTGGCATTATTTTGCTGAAAAGCCATCATTTATTTGTCTAATAATATACGGTGCTTCCCCAACTGTTTTTCGTTTGTCCATGTCATCTTTTACAATGCGTAAGTAATCTTCTGGAGTTCTTCTTTGGCAAAATGCTCTGATAACATTAATCTGTGCAAAAGAGCTAAACGTCATCATCGGCCACCGTGAATTCAAACATAAGCATGACGCCTGTGATCATTTTCATGTGTGGTATAAATATGTTTAGCCAAACTGATGTTTTATTTATCTGTTTCTGATCCCGTTTGCATGCAGCAAATTCTTTTCTGCTTGCCTGTGCGATGGAGCCCTGCAAAGGATGGGCATACCTGACATGTGCTTTTGTCTTACACACAGTGATACTGGAATAATAAAAACACAGGAATTTTTACTTAAGTAAAATAAGTATTGCATTAGGTTACTTGTTAGCTTAAAAATCGGGAGTGCGCTCCCCTCGGCTTTCTCGTATACTGAGATAAAGGAAAAGGTCATCAGAACTACTTCCAGTTGCCCAATATTTCTCAAATATTGCATCTCTTTGTTTCTCATCATAACTAATTGATAATATCGATACACAATAATTTATAATCAAACTTTATATTAAAATGATATTTTCGCACTTAGGGAGGTCGAAAACAGTGTTGGAGTTTCTTCATGATTACATATCCATTACCTAGATTACGCGCAAAGTAAAATGAGTTATAGTCACCTAAAAACATAGAAGAAGTATTATTATTATATTTGTTGCAATAAATTGTTATAAGTAAAACTGCATTTAGCTACATTTGATTATGATAATAATAGTTGAAATTTTAAAAAAATCATAAAATTAAATGTATTACCAGGAACACTATGGGGACGTAGCAGCTTATTGTTCCCAATATATCTTTATATTTACATGGCATCTTCAATGTTTACATGTTACTGTTAAACTATAAATTAAAATAAAATTAATAATAGTTATTGAAGGAATATGCATTATATTGAATACATTTTTCAATATCGTGTACACATTTATATTTTCATAGTACAAAAAATTCAGTTGGTTGTTTAAATAAAATTCTACTTCCGGTTGAGTAATTTTTATCAAATTTCATATCTGTTTGCTTTTAATCGTTATAAATATCTATACAAAATTTCACTTGAAAATTTGCGAAAGTATTCAGTTAAAGGCGGAAGTGGCCCAAAAGTTGATAGGTTTCCTTATTTTAGATATAAAGCAGGTGTACAAAATCTCATTGACTGAGGTCAAAGCGTCTTCCAGTTATCGTGCTTACACACAGACAGACAGAATTTCAAAAATGGTATTTTTGGACTCAGGAATGTCTAAAACATCAAGAATCATCAAAATCTCGAGGCTGAATTTTTCCACGATTCCTGTACTTTCTCTATACAAAAAAGTAAAAAGCAGTCGACTAAGTAATACACGTTAATTTTAACTGTACCCTACTGCTCTTGAAATCGCATTGCTGAGTTTAGCACCACACGTTTATCTCATCAGCTCAAATATAGCACTTTCTAAAATATTTCGATGGATTATTTCATCCATTAGAAGGAATAAAGCGTTTGCCAGAACATATACCTCTGCAGTGGGCACTTCTACCTGTGGCTGCTGAAAGTGTCTGTAAAGCAAACACTTGTGCAGACTGTCTGAGCACAACGGATATGCACAGACAACAAAATCCATAACAGTAACGCAGTTACAGTCTAAGGGCTCATTTATACTTCACGCTCAGAACGCGTACGCGCCCGCATCATGGCTGCCACGCGTCCCCAGCATTCATTTCATGCGTCCTCTGAGCAGGTCCTCAGAAATTAACGCGACGCGTGCGCGAGTTGCAGTACCAGCAAAAAGTCGGGGGGCGCAGTGTGCTAAAAGTCGGAATGTGACGTCAGAGTCTCTGTTTACTATCTACATGTGACCCAAAGCCTCTATGCAGATCCTACGGGGATCGATGTGCGTGGTTCGCTGTTTGATGAATGGTTCGATGTGGTGAAGCAAAATGGCGACATACAAATGCATTCGTGGTGATTTTATATTCAAGCGTCGCATATTCCCGATTGTAATGACACGATGCATTTTTAAAGTCTCACATAACATCTTTGTGCCGTGGTTTTTTTTTTTTTTTTGCAACTTAACAACAGCAACATAATGTATATCGCTGTATTTGAGCCACTGAGAAAAAAATAAAGGACACGGTGAAAACGTGTATTTTGTGATTAAAGTGGAAATTTCGGCTTTAATCTCAAATTGCCCACTTTAACCTCGTAGTTTACTTTATCATTAAAGCAGACGGTTGTAAACGTCATCCCAGTTTTTAATCGCTGCGAGCTTCTTGGACCTGACAGCTGCGGCAAGCAGCAATATATCACCACACAGAAAAATTAAATGTATGATATTTCAACTCTCTGCACTTTTAGAATCTTTAGATTTGTACTTGATATCACTTTCATGATTAAATGCATTAAAGTGTGTATGTTACATTTTACATATAATTTTGTTTAAATAATGAATACTGTTAATAATTACACACATGGGGGGAATAATTACACACATGGGGTGATACGGTGGCGGAGCGATAGCACTGCTATCTCGCAGGGAGTTATGTTGCTTGTATTCCACACTGTGCTCCGGTTTCCTTCCAAAGATATGCAGATTTGGGGATTTGGTGCCGCTAAAATGACGCTAGTGTATGTGTGTGCTTGTATTCACCTTGCGATGAGCGGAGACCTCGTCCAGGGATTGTTTCTCAGTCGTGCCCAATGCTTGCTGGAATGGACACATCCCTGGATTTATGGATTTAATCAATAAACATCCTTTTCAGAGATATTGCGGTAAGGTGTTATCAGAATTTAATAGGTGTTTTAGGCAATTCACAACACAGAGAAGCCGAACATGTTCTCACCATGATAATATCTCGCACTGCCACCTGGTGGATTCCTCCAGATTTACGTAAAGTACGCGCGCAAGTATAAACACTACAACGCTTGCGTAGCGCGAGCGTCCTCTGCAGCATGCGTCGCATCGCGTGAAGTATAACTCCGGCCTAACATGGCCACATAATCAAATTATTCATAGTGAATTCTACCTCTGATAGTCAGGTTTCTCAGAGGCCAATAAGCTGATTTTTCTATTTGGTATATCAGATTTCTATGAATAATCAGGTCATTGAAACACGTGCACTAGTAGATACAATAACAGGCACGTAATTTGGAATCCAAAACACCTGCACGCCACCCAGCTCATCCAGAGTCAGAGGCGACCTGTAGATGCCACACTATCCCCAAGTTCTGTGAGCCGACCCAAGACGAAGGTCCACATCTGAGGGTTGCTGGTGGCCATGCACCCAAGGCCAGTAGGCTTTAGCAGATGGGAGACAACAACAACAACATTTATTTCTATTGCACATTTTCATATAAATGGTGTAGCTCAAAGTATTTTACAACATGAAGAAGGAAAGGTTCATATGAAACAAAAATAAGATTAGGCAATACAAAGTAACAAAGAATAAAAAATAAGGTCAGATGTCCAGGAGGACAGAAAAAACAAACAAAAAAAAAAAAACTCCAGATGGGCTGAAGAAAATAAACAAAATCTGCAGGGGTCCCAAGGCCAAGAGACCACCTAGCCCCCACTGAGCATTCTACCTAACATCAATGATCTAAATCAGTCATTATGGCTTTCAGGTTTAACATGAAAGAATTTGATGATGATGGTCATGTGGACATCTGAGGTACTGCCTTCAATCCATCGATGACGGGACTGCATGGTGCTTTGATGAGGTGGTAGTGGTACAGATTGTCACCACAGAAAAACCGTAAAAAGAACAGTAGAGAATAGCAGGGATTAGTTTGGATTGCAGAGCCTTGATGAAAATGATAATTCAATATCTAGCTTAACAGGGATACACTAAAATGTAGTGTGGACACTAGGGGTTGCTGTTGCCCCGTTGAACCCACCAGACAGACGTCCAGACACACATGTAAAAGCACAAGAAGAATCTTTAATAATATTTCTTCAGTAATAGTGCACCAAAGCACCGCACACTCCACAATTCTCCAATAATAAATCAATAATCACAATAATTATCAATAACAATCCTCCACTCCCAGCAGCTCCGTCCTCTACCACCCAACTTCGGCTCGATCTGCTGGGTTTCCCATAGTCCTTTTTAAAGTCCCTGACCCGGAAGTATTCCATCTCCAGGTCAAACGCCTTCTTCAGGTGCCCCGGAAGTACTGCAGGTTTCTGTCCTCCTGACTCCTAAGTACTTCCAGGTTAACGTCATCGTAATATCTCCCTGGTTCTTGGTGAGCTCCCCCTGGCGGCACCCACGGCACCCAACAGGGCTGAAGAACCGGACTCCATGTCCCATCATGCCCTGCAGGAGTCCGGGGATGTATTGTCCTGCAAAGGCTGTTTTCTTCATTTGAGGAATGTCCCGGCCGGACTGAAATGCCATGTGTCCATCACAGTAGCTAAGAGAAAGCCATGTTAAAGTAATTGGTTTTTAGCAGTTTTTTAAAGTGCCCCACCGTATTAGCCCAGCAAATTTCTATCGGTCAGCTATTCCAAGTTTAGCTCTTGGAATTATAAGCACACTCTCATTCGAAGATCTAAGGTGATGACTTGGAGTGTAAGGTGGCAGACATCCCAAAATATTGGACAGAGTGAGATTAATTAAGGCTTTGTAAACCATTAGCAGTATTTTAAAGTCAATTCTGAATGGCACGGATAGCCAGTCTAATGACATAAATAAACTGGAGAGATGTGCTCGGATTTTCTTTTCCTAGGCATGGATCGTGGACTATCTTACAGACAGACCTCAATATGTGCGTCTTGGGAACTGCAGGTCTGACATTGTGGTCAGCAACACAGGAGCACTGCAGGGGACTGTACTTTCTCCAGTCCTGTTTGGCCTATATACATCAGACTTCCAATACGATTCGGAGTCCTGCCACGTGCAAAAGTTCGCTGATGACACTGCTATTGTGGGCTGCATCAGGAGTGGGCAGGAGGAGGAGTACAGGAAGCTAATCAAGGACTTTGTTAAATGGTGCGACTCAAACCACCTACAACTGAACACCAGCAAGACCAAGGAACTGGTGGTGGATTTTAGGAGGCCCAGGCCCCTCATGGACCCCGTGATCATCAGAGGTGACTGTGTGCAGAGGGTGCAGACCTATAAATACCTGGGACTGCAGCTGGATGACAAATTGGACTGGACTGCCAATACTGATGCTCTGTGTAAGAAAGGTCAGAGCCGACTATACTTTCTGAGAAGGTTGGCGTCCTTCAACATCTGCAATAAGATGCTGCAGATATTCTACCAGACGGTTGTGGCGAGCGCCCTCTTCTACATGGTGGTGTGCTGGGGAGGCAGCATAAAGATGAAGGACGCCTCACGCCTGGACAAACTTATTAAGAAGGCAGGAATAAAGTTGGACAGTTTAACATCTGTAGCAGAGCGACGGGCATTAAGCAAACTCCTGTCAATCATGAAGAATCCACTGCATCCACTGAACAGGATCATCTCCAGGCAGAGGAGTAGCTTCAGTGACAGACTGCTGTCACCGTCCTGCTCCACTGACAGACTGAGGAGATCGTTCCTCCCCCACACTATGCGACTCTTCAATTCCACCCGGGGGATAAACGCTAACATTACTCAAAGTTATTGTTTGCTTTTACATGCATTGTTATCACTCTTTAATTTAATATTGGTTTTTTTTTATCAGTATGCTGCTGCTGGATTATGTGAATTTCCCCTTGGGATTAATAAAGTATCTATCTATCTATCTATCTAGTTAAGATTCTGGCAGCTATGTTCTGCACTCATTGCAACGATTGATGTCTTTCTTGAGTAGTCCTGTTAGGAGTGCGTTACAGTAATCTAGTTGACTAAAAACTCATTTTGTAGCGTCTTGCAAAGTTATAATGGATTTATCTTTTGCTATTTACCTTAAGTAAAAAAATGCTGTCCTGGTAATCTGATTAATATGTGATTTAAAGTTTAGGTCAGAGTCAATAATTACTCCTAAATTCTTTACCTCTGTCTTGACTTTTAAGCCTAATGGATCAAGTTTATTTCTAATACTCTTACTTCATTTTTGCCAATAACTAAGATTTCTGTTTTTTCCTTATTTAGTTTTAGAAAATTACTACTCATCCATTCAGAAACAAAAGTAAGACACTAGGTCGGTGAACCAAGAAAGTCGGGCTCATCAGGTGCTATTGATAAATACAGTTGTGTGTCATGTACTTACGAAATGCTCTGTATGTGCTGTGTCTGCACCACCCCTTACCCTCTGCTCACGTGGGTGATTTTATTCCCGTCCCTGGGGCGGACATGTCCTTGGCCAACGGAGGAATGTGCCTATCTGTGGTTCGAATCCAGGGCCTATCCTCAACACCTATCCTCATCCTCGAGGGTTGCAAGAAGCTCTTCTGTCAAGCCCACATATCTGACCTGCCCAGCCCGAGACAAGCCCTCATGAGAGGTTCAACAGTGCTAGTGTTAAACCAGTCCTCTCTCTCAGGTCGTTAGTCGGTCCTTCATCCCTCTGTTACCACCAATGTACTGACCCTGGGGTATGAGAGAAGTGTAATTAGTCACATTACGCCAGACTAGTGGAGAGTGACCATAAATAGGAGCATTGGCTTCTTCAGATGCCACTTCACCATGAAATCCAGGCTTTCTGCTGCATCACACATCCCAGCTACTTTGTCCCGTTTGTCCACACATGCACAGCACCCAGCTCCACATCACTCCACTTTCCCGGGGTCAGAGTCGACCTGCATGCCTTACCATCCCCTGACTCTATGAGCTGAACCAAGACCAGGGTCCACATCTGAGGTACAGGATTTTTGAATGCAAGACATAGGCATTCCACCCAGCTCCATCTCATTCTGCTCACCCAGAGTTAGAGGCAACCTGCATACCACACTAGCTCTGTGAGCCGACCCAAGACCGGAGCCCACATCTGAGGCACACCACTGGTCACACACCCAGACTGATGAGCTTTAGCAGCAAGGAATCATTTATGAAGTGCCCTCTATGTGCTGTTTCTATGTTCTCACCCCGTCCTTCATGATGTTCATGGAGCTGGTTTTATAGCTGGCTTCTAAAGGTATTCCTGCCCCCTTCAACATGTCCTTGACCATCCAAATAATGTGTTTGTCTCAGTTCTTAATCCAGGGTGCTACAAGTAAAAGTTTAGAGTAAACCTCAGAAGGGGAACAGACATTCGTTTAATTAACCATCCCAGGCCTGCTCTTTCTTCACAATCTCAAAGACGTTGTGCCTTTTTTAAGAGAAACCTATTAGAACATCAAAGCTCCACCTTCATACTGATATATGAAGTACTACAAGCAGCAGCTCCTGTTGGCTTGATGATGCAGAATGCATACAAGAAAAGGAAAACAGAAAACAGAGATGGATTTTTGTAAGATAAGGAAAGATCCTGGCTGAATCAGGAGGCATGAGAGACCTCATGAAGTGACTTTGTATCCAGTGTGGAACAACATAACTGAAAATCAAAAGGAAACACTGCTGGAAAGTTCTTTCATGCTTTTTCTCAGCCTTCTGACACATTAAAGTGCTTTAATTGTGCCTTCTCTGGACTGTTGATCTTTATCATGAGTATTTCAATTAAAAGACAGTTTACATAACAGTAAGAAATGCCCAAGGTGTGTTGTGTGGGCTCATATATGAGAAACAAACTGCAGTAATGTGAAAAAGTAAGTGCACCCCATGTAAACATACTGTATATGGAATGAACATTAGATCTTCATGTAAACAGTGCCCACAGATAAAGGTGATATACTTGAATGAAGACAAAAGGAAAAATTGCCTTTTCAGTCATTTATCGACAAAACTATCAATAGATGTAAGGGTCTACTGGAGTAAAAGTAAGTCCACCCTTGCTACCAGAAGCCTGCTATTGTAGGCATTTTGCTTAACTGTCCACCAGTCTCTGATATCAACTCAGTGAACTTTTGGACCACTCCTCCATGCAAAATTCCTTCTGTTGCAAGATGTTTTTGGATCTTCCTATATGTACTTCCCATTTCAAATCCTTCTACGATATTTCAAAAGGATTCAAAGCAGAGCTTTGACTAGCCAAACCTGTAACTCTGCATTTCGTCTTACATCTATTGATACTTTGTAGAATAAATGATTTTAAAGGCAAATTTTCCTTTTGTCTTCATTCAAGAACATCACCTTGATCTGTAGGTACTGCTTGCACAAAGATCTACTGTTTGCCTGTCTAAATACCAGTATGTTGAATAAGTCAACTACTTCCATGGGGTCTACTTACTTTTTCACATAACTGAATATATGAGAGGCTTTTTTCCTGACAGGTCAGTGCCAGTATAACCAATAGTCATTAAGATGGACAGCTGTGCCTCAGAAACATTCTATTGTTTATTGTCTGATTCTATTGCCCATTGTCTTATTGTTATACTGGAGACAAGTGTGCCCTCAAATAGTAACACAGCCTGTTAGTCTTACAAGGGAGACCTTATATTATCAACGCTGCTAAGACTGTCATGATTAATATTTTTTCAACTATCACGCTTTATTCACGTATTTGTTTACTCTTTTTAGCCCATACTTGTGCTAATTGTGAAGGCCTGTTACCAGAGATACCGCTGCCGTATCTCTTTTCATCTTTCTTCTCAAGGCAGCAGCGTCATTCTGCCCAGGGCATTTAGTCACCAACGAGACGCGTTAGGGAGGGTGTTGTGATGGTGTCTCTGTTATTGGCATGTTTAATAATACATGACACCACCTGTGCCATTAACAAACCACCACAGCAGGGCGTTCAATATTCCTCGGGACTCAAATCATTATTTCACTCCTTAGGGTATTTTCCACTCGGGAGGATTCAGTTGTTGCCAGTGTAATGGGTTAACTCTGAATGAATCCTGCCATGCTTTGTCAGTTTTGTTTTATTGCTATTGATGTCATTATAAGAGCAGTTTAGAAACTGCTATGTGTGTGAACTTTTTTTGGGAAATTAACATGTGGGCTGCACAGTTTTTAGGCAGCTGCCTCGCAGATCCCATGGCTTGAGTTGAAATCCTGTGCCAGAGTGGTTTGGCTGGAGCGTGTGGGGTTTTTCAGCAGGTAATTTATTGTATTCTTGGACATGGTGGTGGCTCTGAGCCTAAGGATCTGTGCTGGTATCTAGAAGGTTGCTGTTTCAAATCCCATCACTGCCAGAAGAGATCTTCCTTCGGTGGGCCAATGAGCAAATTGATCCAAGGGCGCTGTACAATGGCTGACCCTACGCTCTGACCTCTACAGGTCATGTGAAAAGACAATTTCCCTTAAGGATTAAGGATGCTGAATCAAAATCTCCAAATTCTGTGCAGTTTAAGTTCAATTGGCCCTTGGCTGAGAATGAGTGTGGCTGTGTGTGTGACTGGGACTTACGATGAACTGGTGCCCCATTCATGACTGACTCCTTACTTTTTTCCGATGTGGCGAAGAAAAGCTGTAGCCATTGTGACCCTAAATTGGATTATGTGGGTTTTAGACTGTTATGTGTGTATACTGCAGATCTTATTAGGGTGGCACAGGAGTGCAGTGACAAGTCTACTCCCTGTAAAATCTTTGTTTTAAGGAGCTCAGATTACGGCCTAAATCAAATTAAATTGTATTTGTCATATACAATTATGCCATGCGGTGGGCTGGCGCCCTGCCCGGGGTTTGTTTCCTGCCTTGTGTCCTGTGTTGGCTGGGATTGGCTCCAGCAGACCCCTGTGACCCTGTAGTTAGGATATAGCGGGTTGGATAATGGATGGCTGGATGGATATGCAATTATATGCACGGTACAATATGTAGTGAAATGTTTAGTTGCTAAATCCAAGACAAGAAAAAGAATATAAAAGACTGTGACGGACGGCCATGGCCCTTGCCCGGCCTGGAGGCTGATATACCAGAAGGACTGGGGGAGCAGATATACACAGGACACAATGGCTCCCCCAGTGCCCTTAGAGGGCAGCCCCCCGGGTTCCTGTGGCTCTCCATGAATTCCCGCAGAGCTTCATAGGAGTTGGAGTTCGGGACAGCCATGTTGGGTTCTGTGGGGGCTGCCAGGGGGAACTGTAGAGCCTTACTTTGGGCTCTTGCCACACCTGGGAGTGATTTATTGAACTAGAAAATGTCACTTCATGTGTCCCATCAATCAGATTGTTGACACCACAGGCAAACAAAATTATATTTTGCTAAAATCTGCTCCAAAGTATTTGAGCAGGTGGGTGGAACACCATAATGATGACACTACTTATTGATCCTCTCAGTTTCCTATGGCTAGCTAAGAAAGATGCTTTGATGGACAATAACTGACATACTACAGCAATAATGGGGACCAGAGCGTATCCTGGCAGAATCATATGCAAGACATTTTTCTTTAACTTTTAATTAAAAACACCCCAATCCTCCAATCTTTGCTATGGCTAATTCAACAATTACAACATTTCTTTACCCATAATTCCACACTCCTAATAAGTGCTTGACCTCTCTAATGAGCCACCTGGAGCACTCCCAGGTGCTGCTTAAAAGGAGCCACCTGCCTTCATTCCGGAAGCCAGAGTCGGGAGGAAGAAGGACAAAGCTTGCTGAATGAGGAGTGGAGGCAGAAGGACTGGGAAATGGAAGAAAGAAGAAGAGCGTTGTACTTATTTGACTGGGCTGTGTACTGCTCTTGTACTGTGTTGCCGTGGGGAGTGAGGGAAAAGCGCCTCCCCATTTGTAAATCAAGCGTGAGGTGTACTGCATTTGTGTCTAGCATGTATGTCTGTGTCGGGGTTGGGGAGCTGGTGCACCCCTGGTGACCACAAGACAATAAACAATAACAAATAAAAATCAATATATACAATAACAGCTTAAACTACCTACCTTATATATAAACGTCTACGCGTGGAAGTGTGCGTGTGTGTCTGTCCGGCCCGGAAGTGCAAGACGACCCAGAAATGTGAGGCTACAGCATGAAGTTCAAAGAGCCGGAAAGGCAGCCCCAAATTAACGAGTCGGAATAAGAAAGCAGTTTGAGGATACAGCATGAAGCTGAAAGAAAGCGACTCCGTCACCAAACTGAAACCATAGAGGAAAGACAAACTCGCTTAGCCACTAATGCACAAGTGAGGTAAACATATTGGCAAAACTAATCCTCCAAGAAGAGAGAAACTCGCTTAGCCGCTGATAGACAAGGGGGACAAGCACATTGGCAAAACGAATCCTCCGAGAAGAGAGAAACTCGCTTAACCGCTGATATCACTTTGGCAAAACGAAACTGCCGACTCTGAATTTCTGATTTTTTTTGATGATTTTCAACAGTTTCTGGGAGCCCGGGCTTTTTACAGCACAGGCTTACACAGCTAGTTATGTAATAAATTGTACAGTTTGGGTATGTATGTGTGTATGTGTGTGTGTGTGTGTGTCTGGTCCCTTTGAGCAAACTGATTGGTTGGTCTGGCTTTGGTCTGATTGTTGAGTTTGGCTTTTGTCATGCAATTTACAGAAGAAGCATTGATAAAGAGAGGTTTACACACATGATGATAAGTAAAGATGTAGGAGGAATGCTGAGAGTCACCTTTAAAATGGCAAATATTCGTAAGAGTACAAATAATGTTTTCACAACGAACAATGGGGGTCCATCTACCATTAGTGGTTGTCCAAAGGTGGTCAGGTGGTGAGCAAGAGGCCTTAAAAATGATAGAATCTAAGAAGCAGGCTTTACAGGAACACTACTGAGAGAGGCGTTGGCAGATTGGGACACACCATGACACAGACGAATGGCATAGGAGTAACAAATATTTAAAATTTTAAAATATATTCTATTACAGGTAATGTACCTAGTAACTTAGCTCCTTGTCAGGATAGTAACTGGGAGAGCAGCCTAAAATCCCTGAGGCGTCTGAGGTGATAATGATGTTGTCATGCCTTCTTCACCAAGGTGTCAACATGCATGGATCAGGTCAGGTCCTCTATGATGTGGACACAGAGATATCTGGAACTGTCTGTCCCCTCCACCTGAGTGCTTTTAATACTGGGAGGGTGGGGGGTAGTGCCTCTGCTGTTTTCTCCCAAAGTGCGCAATCAGCTCCTTTATCTTGCTGACATTTGGTTGAAGACTCTCGTCCTGTCACCGGTGTGACAAACGCTCCACTTCATCCAGGTATGCATGTCAATTGTTGTTAAATCAGGGCTACCACAGCAAAGCTGGCAATGGTGTTAGAGTCATATGCAACCATGCAGTTATAAGTATAGAGGAATTATAGGAATGGACTCAGAACACAGCCCTGTGGAGCCTCTGTGTTAAAAGTAAGGGATGGTGATGTGTTGCTACCCACTTGAAATGGCTGGGGTCTGCCTGTCTGGAAGCTAACAATCCAGCTGCACACTGAAGTATTTAGATGCTGGTCCATAAGCTTGGTGATGAGCTTAGATTGGCTTATAGTGTTAAATGCTGAGTGATAGTCTATGAAGAGCATTTGAACATAATCCCCTATCATGTTGACCAGGTGGGCCAGTACTGTATGTAGGATCAAGGTGATGACATCATTTGTGGATCTACTGGGGCAAAATGCAAACTGTAATGGATCTACTTCTTTGGGAAAGGAAAAGCATATGTAATTCTTCACCAGCCTCGGATCTGGGCTAGTAACTCGAAGGTTGCAGGTTCGAATTCTGACAGTGACAGAAGGAATGCTACTCTGTTTGGCCCTTGAGCAAGACCCTTAACCTGCAATTGCTCCAGGGGCACTGTAGAAATAGCTGACCCTGCGCTCTGATCCCAAAACTCTGTGGAGAGTACGTTGGGGTATGTGCAGGGCCAGGTCCCACCTTTAAGGCGAATTAGGTATTTGCCTAGGGTACAGATCATAGGGGAAGGGGGGACCCAGTCGCAAGGGTTAGCTACCGAAGAGTCAGATGGCGCACTAAAAAATGATCTAGCACTGCCACTGTGTATGCAGAAAATGACAAATTCCTAATACAAGAAATTGTATATGGCATATAAAGAATTAAAATCACTAAAATCAAACACTTCATTGCAATAGGTGTTGTTGCAAAGGGACAGTAGTCGCTCAGACAGGTTGGATGTGATTACTTAGGTACAGGACCTATTAAAGCATGTTGGTACAACAGAGTGAGTTAAGGAGAGGTTACATGTTAGCATGAACACTGGTGCAAGCTGATAGGCACAGATCTTGACAACAAATTATGTAATGCCATGTGGACCTGCTACCTACTTGAAATCTCTCCTTAACGTTTCTACAAAGTGAGCAGTGTTTCCTCAAAGGGGAGAGCTAATTGTTAAGGGATGTTAACTAGCGGGCTGGCGCGGCTAATGATGATGTCATCAGGCTGGGTCAGCACGGGCTTGCTTCGGTGTATTTGTTGCAGCAGTTTATAACACGACCAGCTTTGAACTAATTGCCCGACTACTGTCGTTATTAACCTGTGAAACACTAATGTCACAGATGTGTTGTACTGCTGGCTGCTGTTCTTTGGTTTCCTTCACGCCAAAGAAATTAAGCTTGTCTGCCGGAGAGGTATCAGCGCTTGCTGTAGTGGGGGCTACTATTGTCTGTAGAAATTTTCCACATGTGCCTGGGATCAGACTGCTTAAATGAATTTGCTGTGTAACCTTTAGATCGGATTCTTTGGATAGATTTGATTAGATGACACACAAAATATAAATTTTAATAGAGGTGTTCTGTGCATGTTTTCCCCTGACATGCTAGAAGGAGGAGTTTTCCTTTAATCATTTCAGAAACAATAATAGTAGTATGGAATGGGAGTGCCTCCTACTAATGGTTTTCTGCTAAAGGTAATTGGCAATACATCATCCTATCATTTATGAAAGTGAGTGTGACCATGCAACTAATTGAGGCACCTAATAGACCATGAACAGGTTATTGAACAAGAAAACGTCACTTCATGTGTCCCATCATACAGATTGTTGACACCACATGCAAACAAAATTATATTTTGCTAAAATTTGCTCCAAACTATTTGGGCAGATGGGTGGAACACCATAATGATGACACTACTTATTGATCCTCTTAGTTTCCTATGGCTAGCTAAGAAAGGCGCTTCGATGGATAATAACTAACATACTACTGGAATAACGGGGGCCAGAGCGTATCCTGGCAGCATCATGTGCAAGACATTTTTCTTTAACTTTTAATTAAAAACACCCCAATCCCCCAATCTTTGCTTTGCTGTCTAATTCAACAATTACATCATTTCTTTACCCATAATCCCACACTCCTAACAAGTGCTTGTGATTAGCAATGTGAGGCAGATGCACAACATGCCACAGTGACAGAGCTGTCTATTGACCTCCTTAATGGTCAATCTACAATATTCAGCTGAAGAGCGTTCATTACAGAATTAAACATTGACTGATTGACAAGTCTCTGGTCATGATGGCACTCCTTTTTTTAAAATTAAAAAGAGCCCCCTTATTTAGCTACAGCTTCCTCACCCTCATGCTATTATCTAATGCCATCTTTACCGTTGTCATCATTCTTCGTCCCTTATTATTATTTTCTAATTAAAGGAGTTCTGTATTTTTCGAGTCAAAGTTATTTCTTCACAAACATGGTATAAATGCATTTGCCACACAAAATTGTGTTCTAAAGTTAAAGCGTTTTCCGTAAATTTTAAGAAACATGTTGTTCACCCTGGCCACAAGTGTGGTCTTCTGCAGCTGTAGCCATCCACTTCAAGCCAGGATGCCCTGTGCATTCAGAGATGTCCTTTTGCACTCCCGTGTTGCAAAGAGTTGTGGTCTGAGCAACTGTGGTCTCTCTCTGTTCTGTCAAACAGCCATTGCCATTCTTCTATGACTTCTATCTCTAATAAGTTGCTTTGGCACAAAGAACTGCTGTTCATTTGCTTTCTTTTTTTGTTAATCTCAGCATTGTCTTTAAACTCTAGTGAATGCTGGAACAACTGGGTTTGTCACCAATAATTAATGGTCTGCTGTCATAAGATATTTTGGTGCTCTTTATAGATTTGAGGGGGTTAAATCCAAATCTGACAACATCTAGTTTTTGAGAGATGAAGGTGTAAAATGAAAAAACACTATTTTAGAGGAAAAAAATTGATAATTTTCACTTGAAAAACAACATATTACACATATATTTGTTTTAAAAATAATTATTACACTGCTGTGCGTATACACCAGGGGATCACCTTGTTGGCTCACCACTCCGGGATGCTAACTGTCTCTCCTTTTCCAATCTGATTTCTGAGAAGCAGCCAAGTGATGGCAGCTCACCCAGTCACTGTGCCTAGAAACAGACCCACGCCTTCCAGCAGCCTTCCTAACTTGGGAAACGTTTTGTTTGTTGGGCTGATACATTGTCTTTTCAGCTGGTGCCCTCACTCACGGTTTTTGTTTTTCTTTGACTTATTAAATGGGGATGCCTGGCTGATGCGCCAATATTTTAAAGTCAGTCAGTCATCATCCAACTCACTAAATCCTAACACAGGGTCATGGGGGTCTGCTGGGGCCAATCCCAGCCAACACAGGGCGCAAGGCAGGAACAAATCCCGGGCAGGGTGCCAGCGCACTGCAGGGCACACACATACCCACACACCAAGCACACACTAGGGACAATTTGGGATTGCCAATGCACCTAACCTGCATGTCTTTGGACTGTGGGAGGAAACCCACGCAGACACGGGAAAAACATGCAAACTCCACGCAGGGAGGACCTGGGAAGTGAACCTGGGTCTCCTTACTGCGAAGCAGCAGTGCTACCACTGCACCACCATGCAACCCATATTTTAAAGTGGCTCGAGCTATTCTGTCCACCTGACACAACTTACAAAAAGTTTTTACTTGGTAGTTTTTGTTCCCTTTTATAATTGAGTGAAAGATAGACAATAAAGTCCTGAGAAATGTTGTGGTGCCAATCGGGTCACCCTGTTTGCTTCCAACTTAACAAATCAAGAACAAAATGGCTTAATTTCTAAGCAAAACCAAAAGTAATAGCCTTGTAGGCTGTTCTATTAAAGGGTCCATACACTGCAGCTCTGTACTCTTCCCTAGCCAGGATCCAAATGAGATGCCAGCTTGTAGGGCCGCCTGGCTTTTATGGTCATCTTACCAGAAGGGGTGGAGTCAGTTGCCCTCAATGGGAATTTTCTCAGTGCTGAAAAGATAAAAAAAGATGACCCCATTAGCAACAGTGCCCCCTCTCACCCTGGTGGGGTCCTCGGATGTGCATGTGTGTTTCGCTAAGGGACAACAAAGACTCCTAACACTTTCCACTAGGACGTCTCTCCATCTGAGTGATGTCCTGGTGGAACTTCTCCCATGTACAGTACGTGGGGAGAAATTCCAAACAAGAGTGTAGGATATGAACTTTTAAAGACATATTGCACCCAAGTGCTCTAGAAAAAGAAAGGCTCCTCATTGAGTTCTGTGTAGTTTTCCCCCTTTCTATTCCCAAGAAAACTCTGGCACAAACTTTCTTTTTCCCAATAAAGGAAGGCTGTGTATTCTTTTACCATTTGCTTATGTCTCACCTAGTCAAGACAATGGATGGATCAAACCAAACTTGTGTATTTCTGTAAAAAAAAAAAAAAAAATTGAAATAACTTTCTCTCATGATCCAAAGGCATCTTTCTAACCTTCTAAATATAAATTCCTAGCTTTGAAGAAATAAAAAAATACTGATTGAGAGCGAAAAATGTGTAGCAAATACTGTACTTGAGCTGAGGTTGTTTCCACCTCACCTAACATTAAGAATGAGGAAGACAAACATTTTTCAATTCCAAATATTCAGTATTTCCAATAATATTATGAGCATGAAAAATATTTATGCCATAAAACAAACATAACTTATTGAAAAAAAATGAACATGTTTTTCCAGAACGACATTTTTCACTGTATCTGATATCTTGCAGAAATGGTTTATGGTACAAACGAACCCCTTGACCTCGACTGAATGCTGTACATATTGAGTGTTAGCTACACACATATCTGTTTGGAAGAGCCAGACATTTAAGTTAACAAATAGGTGGACCTAATAGACCAGTGACCAATTATTGTATATATTCAATACCATTCGGTCTGCACCCTTATAGTATGGGTTGAAGGCACTATAAATATAAAAGAAAACTGGTAAAATATAAAACAATAGATAGATAGATAGATAGATAGATAGATAGATAGATAGATAGATAGATAGATAGATAG
>JANRMT010062837.1:87791991-87805003 GCA_026402145.1 Polypterus bichir lapradei | reverse complement strand
TAGATAGATAGATAGATAGATAGATAGATAGATAGATAGATAGATAGTGTGGTCTATGGCCAGCTTGTCATCCCGGCCAATAACCCCAGGCTGCCAGGTGGAGGTGCCCCAAATACCAGCAGGGAATCATGGACGATAGAGTTTTCTTTTACAGCCCTGCTGGATACCACAGGGGCCAACAGATAACGCTGCAGGGAGGCCCAGAGAGTCATATGTGCCCTATAACCCGGAAGTACGTCTTAGGCAAAGTGACAGGGGAAATGATGTACTACCGGGAAGAAGAAGAGGACTTTTTATCTGACCCGGAAGTGATAGGAAGTCACATGGACTGAAGGATTGGAAACACTTCCGGGTCAGGCAATATAAAGGACTATGGGAAATTCCCAGACGGCGAGCTGAGCTGGGTGGCAACGTATCTGGGAGAGTGGAGGAATTGATTATTGTGTATTGTGTTTATTTATATGAGTATTGTGGAGAGGATGGTGCTTTGTGCACTCTGTAGTTTAAATAAAGTCAATTGTTGGACTTTTACCTGGTGTCTGACGTATTGTCTGAGGGTTCAAGAGGACGACAGCGCCCTCTATCTGTCACAATAGATACTTTATTAATCCCAAGGGGAAATTCACAAGATGAGTTTCGGCGTATAAAAATCCATGTCCAAGTAGTAAAAAGTAGTGTCCAGGGAACGAGTCCACATAAAAGAAAGTGGTAGGAGTGATCAGTAAAATAGAGAAAAATAGACAGAAAAGGTAGAAAGAGAAAGTCATACACGGAGCTGCTGGAATGGCTGCCACTCGCGGAGGCGCCTGCTTTTTTAGGGATATTGCTTGTTTACAGATATTACAAATATAAACACACATATGAAGGCAAATATACCATAAAACAGACATGAATCTTATTGGCTAAAAATAAAACTGTCACACATGTGCACATGGCAGATGGCTTAGAGGCTCAAATAGTGTCCTTTCTCAGCCAAACCAGGGGTTGGCGCCACCTTCTAATCCACTGTCCTTTTGTCCTGCTGCAGACCGAGTGAAGACCATACCTCCCAGTAGCACGACCTCTGATCCACCCACTGATGACATTACCTCCGACACCCTCTAATGACGTCCTATCCGGTCCAGAACCCACCTCTACTGACATCACTTCCTTTTCCATTCTCCCTGACTCCACCTCTTCCTGCTGTCCAATATATAAACCACAGAACTCCCTTGTTAACCAAAGCAATTCAGAAATAATAATTTATACTCCTGTTACTCCTGTAAGGATACTTTTTCTATTTGTTTGTGCACGTTCTGACATACGTAAATACCGAATTACATTAAAACAGAACCAACAAAGAGTTGACACAAACAGTTTATTGTGATTTTTGTTATTCAAGAGGAAACCACTTCTATTTGGGGTGAAAGGTAATTACAGAAGATTGATGTATCTCACACACAGCTGATTTTCTTTTAAAATGGATGAATCTCATAATATTAGTGTTTATTTTTAAATGATAAGTATAAGCTATTTTACAATGTGTGTGTAATCTCAAGTTGACGATCAATACTTAACAACTGTCTTGGCTTGAAAAATGGACGTATTCAGTAAAGTTTAAGGTTTTTGTTTTCCAGTAGTGCTTGGTGCACCATTAATTCCAATGTAAATCATTAGTGTGGCAAGATATTGTTAAACATTTATAGAAAACATTGGACTTTGGAACACAATATTACATAGCAAAGCCATATACAGTATACCATGTTTATGAAGAAATAACTTCAGCTTGGAAAATACCAAATGTATCCTTTAACTGCTTATTTTAGTCTTAAACAGCTGCCTTCACTGTTTTAAATGGCTCCTTATTATTAACATGAAAATGCCAAAGGAGCCACCAGTTGTCCGTCTGACTTGTTTCTATTTACACCTCTGTGTGTGCATTGTGAACTATCTGGTTTAATAAAATACCTGACAGGAAACTGAAGTTAAAAATCTGAAGGACTGATAATAACTCATCCATTTCTGGCTACAAATCATATAGAATTGGAATATCCCTGGAACTGGAAAAAAATCTATGATATAAGAATGACCTGACACGGCAGAATAAAAACATTAACAAGCCATAAAATGAAATAAGATCTGTTATTGGAAAGGATTGATTTTTATTTAGGCAATCGGGTTGGAACAAACCCCTGCTGTCACTATAGCCTTCCAGGACTAGCCTTGCAGACCCGTGCTATATTTCTGTTAAGCATTCAGCATGGTTTGAGGCTTCCAAAATATTACCACAAAGCAGGCCAGAATTGTACTAGTTTGCCTAACAAAAAGATCACTCCTCCGCTGTCCAAGTGGATACTCAACAGGTTGGCACTGGCTAACACTCATAAATAAATAAGCAATGTCCAGAAATATGATAAAAATGCCCTACAAAGGAGGGGATTACTGTAAACCCCTGGCTTGAAAAGAGTTGGATTAAAAAGAATCTTTATAATATGATTTATTTACAACATAAAAATGTAATAAAATGCTGAAAAAAAACAATAAATGGGCACTGGAGTTACCAAACTTGCAATCCATAAACAAAAAATCCCAATATACTAAATTGTAATCCTGAAACATATGCAAAAATAAATAAATAAAATCCAATTAAAAGCAATACTCATAAATAAGTTAAATGACCAAAAAAGACATAAAAAAAGAAATTTAAATATAAACCAGAAGAGGAACCCTGGCTTAAACTTAACAAACTCATAGCTGGTAAAGCAGGTTTTGGATAGCGGAGTAATGGGACTGCTAAAAGATACCAGTGTCAAACATTAATCCTATGTTGCATGCTGATTCAGCAAAACTAATGTTCAGGCCCTCTGTGTTAACAAGTAAGCAAAAATGTTGTAGTTCACATCATGTGCTGAACGTAATGCCACAATGATGCTTCTATTTATTCACCCTCTTAATGCCCTGCTATGTCAAAAAAAGTCCAAATGTGAGAGACAGCACCTGCATTGACAAATCAGTGAACTACACCACATTGAATATCTGCCATTTGCACAAAATTCTACTAAACCAGTGCCCTGGAGGATGGAGTCCTGACCTGGAGCAAACTCCATCGAGTTACCCAAGCCTCCCTAACTTGGGAAGCTTTTTGTTTGTTGGGTTGATACATTGTATTTTTTGCTTTACCATCACTCACGGTTTTTGGTTAGCCTTGATTTATTAAATGGGGATGCCCAGCTGGTGCCCCAATATTTCAAAGTGGCTTGTGCTATTCTGTCCACTGGTCACAACTCACAAAAAGTTTTTACTTTACTAAACCAGGTCCAAATGAGGCACCAGCTTGTGGGACCGCCTGTCTTTCATGGTCATCGGATGAGAAGGGATGGAGTCAGTTGCTTTACTAACCTCCTGTTCTGCTGTCAGGTTTTATACTTGCTGCCTTTGAAGGCGACACGCTCAATGTGCCTTGTATGCCTCTTTGCTCCTCCTCATACATCTCACATTCACACTTCCTCTCTTGATGATGTCACGAAAGCCAAACTGACCAATCACAGTAAAGCTAAACTGACCAATCAGATTGGTCAGAGGGACTGGATACAAAGAGCTTTGTGTCAGGACCGTCTTAACGCATGGGCACAATGGGCACTGGCTGGGGGCCCCATGAGCATAGGGGCCCATGATATTTCTGATGCCTATGTACATTTGTCCAGGGCCCTATGATGCTGTTAAGACTGCACTTGTTGTTTTATTATATAGTAGATGGAGAAATTCTTCTTAACTGATTTTGTTTTTCCTTTCTTGTAACTATTTTCTAACAACTTGTAAAGCACTTTGACCTACATGCTGTGTATGAAAATGTGCTAGAGAAATAAATATTGTGGTGCTTGTTGTTTAACTTGATTCCGAACCAAAAAAGCAGTCAGTCAGATGGCTGACCGGCTGTCAGTTGTCCGTATTGCTGTGCTTGCTTTAGTGGATCTGCATCCCATCCACAGTTAGACTCCCATCCTTCCATCAAAGCGTGATGCCCGCGTCTGCTTTGATTCGATGCTAACCTCTTCTATATAGATTTCAAAAGTACGAGACTGAAGTTGCCTACTTGCTTGGATTTTCCAAACTGAACCAACAGATAATGCTATAGAAAGGATGTAAATAAAACGTGTGCTCACATTTCTAATACAGAGTTAGTTATACTGCACTGTTGACTAGAACATTGCATAAAGGGATTGTTTTCCTGCAGATCATCTAATATGGTCTACCTAATTCTCTGTATGAAATGTCCCGACACTGCACTCTGTGTAGAAGAAACTGGACAAACACTCCACCAAAGAACGGATTTACACAGAGTTCGCATTATACATGGCAATAAGGATGTTCCTGTAGGAGCTCACTTTATCAGCCATGGACACTGTGAGAAGGACTTTAAAATCCCAGTGCTTATGCCATGCATGGGTGTCAAACTCTGGTCCTGGATGGCCATAGTGGCTGCAGGTTTTCATTCTAACCATCTTCTTCATTAGTGACCAGTTTTTGCTGCTAATTAAGTTCTTTTGTTTTAGTTTTAATTAACTTGACTCAGGTCCCTTAGTTGTTTCTTTTTCCTTAATTAGCAGCCAAACAATAACGAGACACAAAACAAGCTGCCACCTGACCAGCTAACCTGTACTCCTCACACAATATTTAAAAATAAAGAAAGGTCTCAGTAAGGCTGATCTCTCAGCTCACCAAAACATTTTGACAGTGCTCTTAGAAAAAACAGAAAAAATCAACAGTTTTGGAAAACTGCTGTGGCAAAATGAGAGCAGCAACAAGCCATGGAATTAAAGAATGGGTTTAATTAACAGCAAGAAACGGCTTCTCATTAAGAGATTGTTTGGGCTGAAATTGGTTGGAGTTTGAAATCCCAATTTAGGTGATCATCCGTTGGTTCGTTTCACATCTCATTTCTGTTTGTCTGTCATTTAATGAAGAAAGGAATACATTTAGAGGATTGAATCCTTAAAAACAGGGCTATTAAAATGAAGGGAAAAGAAGTTAATTAGCAGTGAAAAGTGGTCACTGATTAGGACAAGGGTTATAATGAAAACCTGCAGCCACTGTGGCCCTCCAGGCCTGGAGTTTGACACCCCTGGATAGGCAACTTCAAAACAAAGCAAGAGAGAAAGTAATGGGAAGTTAAACTCATATTAAAATTTAACACATTACAACATGGCTTAAATAGAGACAAGAGTTTTACGACCAGATATGAGGATTATTTAAATCTCTTGAACCGACCCAGACAGCTTGACTACAGATCCACCATGCACGGAAAAACTTCAAAAGACTTTGCTGGACAGTTATCTGTCTTATCAAAAGATCTTGACTACACATTGTTCTCCTGTCCCACTAAATGAATTTTAGCCTGGAGAGATCTGGTATTTTTTTTACATTTAAGATGACCCGCTTAAAAGTTTTCCAGTGCTGTATCTGCCCTGGTGTCTGTATAAACACAGAGAATTCCACTTTCAGTATTACATCTTGCCTGATGAAGGGGCCCGAGTTGCCTTGAAAGCTTGCATACTGTAATCTTTTTAGTTTGCCAATAAAAGGCGTCATTTTGCCTGACTTCTCGTTCCGTTCCACCTTAAAAGTTTAAAACTGCGTGAGCGGCTGTTAAATTATAGTTAACTGTGTTACTTTCGTAACACCCTAAAAGTAGTTCTTGTCTGGAGCACAAGGATTTATCATTTGGAGGCATCGCTGCCAGCCCCGTGCTTACTTTACCAGTTTGACTTGGCTTGCTCACCAGTATCTTAGCCGCTTGCTACTCCGTTTCTTGCCAAGTCTTCCACACGCAGGGGGAGCTGCTTCTTTTGCGTGAGCGCTCCGGTCCCCAAACGAAAGGAGGTCTTGTCCGCAGTCTCCTTGTTTGTATATTTTGACCACAAAAGGCGTTCTGGGCAGGTGTTCCCCGAAGTCCGTCAAACCCCTGAACCCGGAGGCAGCTGTCATCGTGATGCGCCCTGCCGGCAGTCGCTGGCCGCCGCGGATTTGTGAGGTGTGATTGAAAGCAGGCGGAGGGAGGAGCGCGGCTGGAGCCGCTGTCGTTTTTTTTTTCCTGCCCAGAGCTAGCTGGTTTGCAGCGGAGGTGACTCACCGGGACGAAGTGAAGCGCGAGAGGGTAGCCGTCAGGATGGACTGGACTGGACTGGAGTCTCTCTAAAATGAATGGGCTCCGAAGGCCCGCTTTGTGCTGAGATGGAATGGTGCAGACTGGCGGACAGCAGAGCCTGAAGACACGCAGCGCCATGGAGATACACCCCATGTAAGTGAGCGGCGCATGTTCTCTGCGCTTTGCGGGGGTGATCGGGGGTCTTAGAAGCTACTGAGAACCGAAATGGATCGCACCCTAAAAGATGAATGCCGAATTGCACCCTGCTTAAGTTAACGTGTTAGTGTCTCTTAATGGACTGGTACCTGCGTGGGCTTTGCGGGCATGGATCACAATGATGTTACGTTAAACCCGGCATGGCCGAACTCTTCAGCTTGTTTTTTCATCGTTTTTGGTAGGCATGTCCTTTTGTAAATCCACGCCGTCTGCTTGAGCTCGGAGGTGGCGATTTGTGCGGTATGGGTTACGAGGCAGGGATATCCAGTCTGCTTATATGGCGGTTGAAATTGTTAACGTGGGAGCCTTCCACATCCTCAAATCTACATCTTAATATTTCCTAGTGCCAGCTTCTTTCACTTTCGCCTCTGCGTCTGCAGGGACCGAGCGTTCAGCCTCGCTGAGCTGCATGTTCAGCGTGCAGCCTGACGATGGTGGTTACTATGGCTTAATCAGGTTGTTACCTGGCCCTCCAGGCTGAAATGAGCCCAGCCCTGTGAGCAACCTTTTCAAATGAATGGTTGGAAGAGTCGTCACGCAGTGGATTCAGAAAGTATTCAAATCCCTTCACACTTTGCACACTTTATTGTCCTGTAGATTTCATTTGAAATGGATAAATGGCATAGAGTGGCATTTTTGCCCATAAATGTTTCTTTACTTTTTTATATAGTGCTTTTGCTGCTATCAGTCTATGCCAAATAACACATAATGACAAAGTGAAAACATCTTCAGAAAGGTTTACAAATTTATTTAAAAAAAAAAAAAATAAAAAACTGAATTTTTTTTCATTCATATAAGTATTACGACTGTTGCACCCCAAACCCTGGTCAGGTACATCCTGTTTGCTTTCATTCTCTTTGATGTGACTAGAACCTGATTAGAGCAATAGAACAGTCTGGATGAGAACAGGCCATTCAGCCCAACAAAGCTCACCAGTCCTATCTGCTTAATTCCATCCATCCATCCATCCATTTTCCAACCCGCTGAATCCAAACACAGGGTCACGGGGGTCTGCTGGAGCCAATCCCAGCCAACACAGGGCACAAGGCAGGAACCAATCCCGGGCAGGGTGCCAACCCACCGCAGGACACACACAAACACACCAAGCACACACTAGGGCCAATATAGAATCGCCAATCCACCTAACCTGCATGTCTTTGGACTGTGGGAGGAAACCCACACAGACACGGGGAGAACATGCAAACTCCACGCAGGGAGGACCCGGGAAGCGAACCCAGGTCTCCTTACTGCGAGGCAGCAGCACTACCACTGCGCCACCGTGCCGCCCTATCCGCTTAATTCTTATTAAAAAAAAAAAAAAAAGTCTCATTTTGAAAGTCCATAAAGTCCTAGTGTATACCACGCTACTTGGTCGCTTATTACAAGTATCTATGGTTCTCTGTGTAAAGGAAAAACATCCTAATGTTTGTGTGAAATTTACCCTTAACAAGTTTCCAACTGTGCTCTTGATGAACTCATTTTAAAGTAACAGTCTCAATTCACTGTACTAATCCCCTTCATAATTTTAAACACTTAAAACAGAGTCCACCTGTGATAAAGTGAATTGACTGGACATCATTTAGAAAGGCACACGTCGTTTACCTGTGTATATAACGTCCCACAATTCACAGTGCAGAACGGAGAAAAGTTTGAAGTGCTTGACGTTGGCAAAGGGAACATCAGTTATAAATACAAGATGGGAGACGCTAATGTGCAGGAAGCAACCTCTGAAAAGGATTTATGTTGACACCACCTTTTCATCGTCTAAGCAATTTGCAGAAACAATTAAAAAGGCGAATAAAATGTTAGGTTATTTTGTAAAAACCGGGGCTGTGCAGTCAGGGTTGGAGTCAGAAGCAGATTGTTGGGTTACTGGAGCTGGATAGAAAAATATGCTGGGTTCAACTCTGACAAAATGTAATTTGTAATATAATATGTTAAAATTTCCAATAGCACATATACCAGTTTGATCAAAATATTAGAAAGTATTCAACCCCCTTCACAGTGTGCACACTTTATTATGTTATAGTTCTTTTGCCACTATCCATCAATGTATGCCAAATAAGACATAATGACAAAGTGAAAACATCTTCAGAAAGGTTTACAAATTTATAAAAAAATTAAATAAATAAAAAAACTGATTTTTTTCATTCATATAATTAAGACTGTTGCACCCCAAACCGTGGTGAGGTACATCCTGTTTGCTTTCATTCTCCTTGATGTGACTAGAACTTGATTAAAACAATAGAACAATCTAGAAAAGGACAGGCCATTCAGCCCAATCGAGCTTGCCAGTCCTAGCCACTCAATTCTTCTAAAAAAAATCAAGTGTAGTTTTGAAAGTCCATAAAGTCCTACTTTCTACCATGCTACTTGTTCACTTATTCCAAGTATCTATGGTTCTCTGTGTCAAGGAAAAACTTCCTAATGTTTGTGTGAAATTTACCCTTGACAAGTTGTGGGTTTCCTCCGGGTGCTCCGGTTTTCTCCCACAGTCCAAAGACATGCAGGTTAGATGCATTGACAATCCTAAATTGTCCCTAGTGTGTTCTTGGGTTGTGTGTGTGTGTGTGTGTGTCCTGTGGTGGGCTAGCATCCTGCCTGGGGTTTGTTTCCTGCCTTGCGCCCTTTGTTGGCTGGGATTGGCTCCAGCGGACCCCCGTGACCCAGTGTTAGGATATAGCAGGTTGGATAATGGATGGATGGAAGTTTCCAACTGTGCTCTTGATGAACTCATTTTAAAATAACAGTCTCAATCCACTGTACTAATTCCCTTCATAATTTGAAACACTTAAAATAGAGTCCACCTGTGATAAAGTGAATTGATTGGGCCTCATTCAGAAAGGCACACGTGTACCTGTGTATATAACGTCCCACAATTCACAGTGCAGAACGGAGAAAAGTTTGAAGTGCTTGACGTTGGCAAAGGGAACATCAGTTATAAATACAAGATGGGAGACGCTAATGTGCAGGAAGCAACCTCTGAAAAGGATTTAGGGGTTTATGTTGACACCACGTTTTTATCGTCTAAGCAATTTGCAGAAACAATTAAAAAAGCAAATAAAATGTTAGGTTATTTTGTAAAAACAAGGGCTGTGTAGTCGGGGTCGGAGTCAGAAGCAAATCATTGGGTTACTGGAGTTGGAGTTAAAAATGTGTTAGCTCCAACGCTGACAAAATGCAATTTGTGATGTGTTAAAATTTCCTATATTGCATATACTAATTCAGATTAAAATATTTTTTTATAGACTTTTGATGAAAAACATGGCTTCATTTCTAATTTTGTAAGTTTAGTCTTATGTTTAATGTGTGTATGCCAAAACTGCAGCCTTTAAATCTGAACTTTAACAGGTCAGAGTACAGACTCAGACTCGATACAATTTCCAATGTCACATATACTAATTCAAATTAAAATATTTAGACTTTCGATAAAAATATAGCTTTTTTTTTAATTTTGTAAGTTTAGTCTTATGTTTTAATGTTTGTGAGTGACAATAACATCTCTGCAGCATTTAAACACAAACTTTTAACAGGTCAGAGTAATAAAGTAGCAGACGATTCATGCTGGGTGTGATTAAATGTCCAATATCTTGTATGCTTTGTGCCTACAATCATCATAGTAAAGGTATTAGTCTAATTCAAATTGAGGAGGCAGAGTTGGAATTGGTGACAGCAGAAATTGAGGAGTCGAAGGTTTTATGTTCCAACTCCTAAGCCCTCTGAATATAAATCAAAGGGCATATGCTCAGACTATAAAATACGCTAGTGAGGCCGTATCTAGAGACACAGCAACACTTGAAGCTGTTCTGAGGAGAGCGTCCAGGGGTGTCGCAGGACTTAAGGACATGTCATACTCTTAACAGACACTGAGAATTAAATCAGTTTAGTCTCGATTAGAAGAGGCTGCTTTGGTATCTCATCCAAATCTTCAAAGTCCACAAAGGCATTGATAAACTTGATCCAGCTGAATTCTTTCATCTTAAGGGTGAATCAAACAAACTGTAATTGCCTTTACTACACTATTGGCACATAGACTTATCTGGCTCAACTGGAAGAATCCTAGCTCTCCTATTTTAAGTTAGTGGGTAACTGACATTATATACTATGTGACAGATAGAGGGCGTTATCATCCTCTTGAACCCTCAGACAATACGTCAAGACACCAAGTAAAAGTCCAATAGTTGACTTTATTAATAAACCACAGTGCACAAAGCACCCTCCACTCCACAATACTCATATAATAACCCACAATACAATCAATAATCAATACTCCACTCTCCCAAACGCGTTGCCTCCCTTCCACCCAGCTTAGCTCAACGCTCTGGTGTTGAGTCCTTTATAGTCCTTGACCCAGAAGTGTTTCGAACCTTCAGTCCACGTGACCTCATATCACTCCCGGGTCAGATAAAAAGTTGTCTTCTTCATCCCGGAAGTACGTCATCTCCCCTGTCGCTGTGACTAAGACTCACTTCCGGGTTATAGGGCACAAACGACTCGCTGGGCATCCCTGCAGCATCCTTTGTTTGCCTCTGTGGTATCCAGCAAGGCTGGAAAGGAAAACTCCATCGTCCATGATTCCCTGCTGGTATCTGGGGAGCCTCCATGCTGCAGGGAGAGCTCCATCTGGCGGCCTGGGAGTATTGGCCGGGATGATAAGCCGGCCATAGACCACAACTATTAGAATTTAAAAAAAAAAAAGGGGGGGGAGAGAGAATCTGATTTTTTTTCCATTTATTTTTATTCAGGTATTAATTTATCAATTTACTTATTTTTACTAGTTTAAAGTTTTGCTCTGCTAGCCTAGCTCTCTTTCTCATGGGAGGGGGTTGATTTTTTTCGAACCTTGACTTATTTGTATGGAATGTTATTTGATTTTAATAAAATTAATAAAATTAAAAAAAGGGGGTTAACCACGTACATTAGGATGCCAGTGGAAATTAATGGGAATTGCATGTAGGACTGAAGCCAGGAAGCACTTCTTTACGCAAAGAGTTTTGGGAATCTGGAACAAGCTATTGAGACATGGGAGTTGATGCAGAAATCTTAACTATTAAGTACCTGAATGAGAGATTGGAACATCTTAGCTATAAGCTAAACAAATAAGAATAACTGACTGAATGGTCTTGTGCTTAATTTCTTATGTCAGAACAAAAACAAAGCCATGTAGTCCAAGGGTTCATGATCAAATTGTGGCGACACAGAGATCAGGGCATGGGTATGAAACCATGTCTAAAGCCATTGAGTATTCCCGAGAATTGCAGTGTCCTCTATAACTGTAAAACGAAAGAAATTTGGAATTAGTAGGATTCTTAATAGAGCTGGCTGTTGAGCCAAACTGAGTACCCGGGCAAGAAAGGCCTTGGTCAGGGAGGTGATCATGAATCCAGTGGTTACTCTAACAGAGCTTTTATAAAGCATTTGATAAGGTGCCACATGAGAGGCTGGACATCAAAGTAAAAGAAGTGGGAGTTCAGGGTGCTGTTTTTAGATGGGTGCAGAATTGGCTCAGACACAGGAAGCAGAGGGTGATGGTGTGAGGAACCTCTTCAGAATTGGCCTGGGTTAAGAGTGGTGTTTCGCAAGGGTCAGTGCTAGGGCCACTGCTATTTTTAATATATATAAATGATTTGGATAGGAATATAAATAACAAGTCGGTTAAGTTTGCAGACGATACCAAGAAAAGTGGATTGGCAAATAATCTGGAATCTGTTAAATCATCACATAAGGACTTGGATAGCCTACAGGCTTGGGCAGATTTGTGGCAGATGAAGTTTAATGTCAGTAACATACCTGTATAGGAGGTAAAAATGTTGGGTTTAAATACACAATGAGAGGACTAAAGGTTGAGAGTACATCTTATGAGAAGGATTTAGGAGTCGTAGTGGACTCTACGCTATCAACTGCCGGAAGGTGTTCAGAAGCCATTAAGATGGCTAACAGAATGCAAGGTCATATAGCACCCTGATGTATGGAGTGCAAGTCTAAGGAGGTTCTGCTGAAGCTTTATAACACTCTGGTGAGGCCTCATCTGGAGTCCTGTGTGCAGTTTTGGTCTCCAGGCTACAAAAAGGAGATAGCAGCACTAGATAAGGTTCAGAGAAGAGCAACTAGGCTGATTCCAGGGCTACAGGGGATGAATTATGGAGACAGATTAAAATAGCTGAGCCTTTTCAGTTTAAGCAAAAGAAGATTAAGAGGATACCTGATTGAAGTGTTTAAAATTATGAAGGGAATTAATACAGTGGATCGAGACTGTTATTTTAAAATGAGCACATCAACAACAAGGGGACACAGTTGGGAACTTGCTAAGGGAGATTTCGCACAAACATTTGAAAGTTTTTCTTTACACAGAGAACCATAGACACTTGGAATAAGCTACCAAGTAGCGTGGTAGACAGTAGGACTATAAGAACTTTCAAAACTAGATTTGATGTTTTTTAGAAGAATTAAGGTGATAGGGCTGGTGAGCTTTATTGAGCTGAATGGCCTGTTCTCATCTCGATTTTTCTAATGTTCTAATTTACAGTATCCAGGGTTGTGTAAGCAGAAATGATCCCTGGATGGGCCACCATTAATTCACAGAGCCCACTCGCCTGCAGCACCACACTCAAGATGGGGCCAATTTTAGAGTTGCCAGCTGAGCCAACCTGCTAGTCTTTGGAGTTTGAGAGG